>CM068833.1:76277729-76877729 GCA_028554795.2 Sinohyriopsis cumingii | reverse complement strand
GCCCAATTTGCCCTGATTGCGCTTTAATGCCCAATCTGCCCTGGTTGCGTTTAATGCCCAATTTGCCCTGATTGCACTTTAATCCAGTCTGTCTCAGCACTAAATAACCTATTTATTTTGCCATACTGTAAAATGCCAAACCAAACAAATTATGTTCTGTACCCTCTGCTACAGAACTTTACTTGACATGTACTTGAAAACATTCTGGCCATTCAAAAGGCTACTACTCCTTGACTCAAAAACTCAGCATTACCAGTCATAGTCATTAAATTATTACAAATTACACATATTTGACACACACACACAAACACAGACATATCTGCCACTTTCAATTCTCTTTGTATTTAAAGTATTTAATGCAAGATATCAAAATATGATGCTGAGTACCTCTGATTAAAAAAAAGGGAACCTGACTGAACTTTTTTAATTTACACTTTCAAAAATGTTATATATAAAAGAGAAACCATGTGGTCAGAATGTGTATCAGCTGAATGAAGAAAAATATATCAAGACAGTTTGTTATGACTGAGTGTGTGTTTGTGTGTGTGTGTGAGAGAGAGAGAGAGAGAGAGAGAGATTTGGTACCCCATGGTTCAAAGTGTATTTTGACCTCGTTCCACATGGACAAATATAGGACAGTATGTTCAGTGGAAAACGTGTTATGGATTCCTCCATTGTATAGATCCACCCATCAGTATTTCTGTTCTCTGTGATCCTGATACTTTTGAATCATGATGATGTGGTCAATCCTGAATTTTCCATGCCATGGTCAAATCACAGTAAATAGCACAGTTACCAGTACACATGGGAATCTGTATGGTCATCACAACTATTACTCACATAACAGTTTGATTGACAGGTGTAATGTTAGATCACATTTGATTGATGCATGTTTTAATGTGTAAATATGACAACTGGGTGAGATCATGTACCTTTTTCATTGGTCATAATAAATTAGCTAGCCATGTTTTTCTGCTCACATTTCAATCTGTCAACATAAAGTTCAGCTAGGGTTTCAGTCACTCACCACAAAAAAAAGGAGTCTATATTAGGAAGGTTTCAGTTACTACAGATATGTCAAAGAGTACAATTTCATGTTTCATACTCCGACTGCACTCAGCAGTGAAAAACACATTCAGCATGTAATTAAAAGGGCACATCTAAATCCTGAATTCAGACCTGCATTTAACCAGTTCAATGGAATGATTTACATGACTGGTAAATAAATATACAAAACAATTTTTAAATACTCCAAAAATCTAAAATATTTTTTTTAAATCCAAAATGCTATGTCAATTAAGATTTTCAGTCATGCATACATACAACTTGCGCGGAATAAACATAACAAGACTTTTTTTCTGTACAAAATCATCTGTAATGAAATTTTACGCAGAGAAGTTTCAATTTGAAGTTTTCTAAATAAGATGGGTACACCTTGCTGAAATAACTCACTTGATGTGCATTTGTTATTCAGTCTTTTGTGCAATACATTTTTTAAAAATATGTCAAATAAATATCCACATATCCTTTAATATATTTACAAATTAGGCAATGAACAATATCCCTCTCAAGTGTAGTTTTGCATCAATGAATCCTTGTGGTGTTATCGGTGGTAATGTAGTGTACTGAAATGTAGTCCAGTGAAATGTTAATTTCCTAAGATCCTTTTAGGAAACATTCAAATAAATATCTAAGCCCATTACAAGTAATGTCCGATTCCATTCTATAAAAAATAACAGATTTCATTCTGCCCTCACATCCTTGTTAGTATGTACAGTACTTATTTTTGCTGTGTCATCAACTCACCTTCTCTTGATTAAAGTTACAAAATGTGAAGTGTGGGAATTACACATCCTGATCCATTCTTCCAGAATATAAAATTTAATCCATTCATTTCCATAGTTTGCGATGCATAATTTTTCTCAAGCATCATTACATTCTATACAAATCCTGCCCTACAAATTATGTATTAGAAACAACCCCCAGCTTCCTTTCTTCGATGTGAAAACTGAGATCTTTATCGTATCATTGTAAGTGCATACATCTCAACAAGGAAACATTCCACATGTAAATGGTGACCAGGAGGGAAAGTAGAACTGAAATATCACTGATCTACTTTTAATATCCCTCTGAATCCAGTAAGAAGTCCAAGTCTACATTCAGTAAAAAATCAATAATGTTGGAATTTATCCACCTTTCACTACTGACAGGGTTACATATCAATCTATATGTATCACTGTAACCAATATTATTTCTCAGCTGTCACCAGAAGCGATGTAGACTTTTTGATTCTAGGAATAAACTGTGCCATGACAGACTATATAGAATTTTTATTTATAATTTTTTTTCCCCTTGAAAACCCATGTAAAAGTCCTCAGCTGGTGGGGACAGGTTTTGAATAAGTTGTGTATTAAAATGTGCATGAATTTAGCTTAACACAAACTAATATCTATGAAAAATTGCATATGGTGTACAGTCTTGATCGTTTCCAAAAAGGTCTGTTGAAACAAGGTTGGCACATCATCTAGAAATGCGAATGGCATACATAAACTCAACACTAGTTTAGACATTATGATTAAATTGTCAACATTTTTCCACTTTCACCAAAACAGAGCATGTCCGTCAAAGCAAAGTAAATTGTTGTAAGTAGGTATGGGCAGACTTCAATACCAGGATTCAACTTCTCACTGCAGCAGCCAAGTATATGAGAAAGATACAATGTACACTGTACTTGAAAATACATGTACCGGAAAGAGCTCCATAGATATGGTCAATGAATATACACAAAATAGAGCCAACACAGTCCCAAATTACAATGGATGCATCAATCACCACTATGGTAACGCCCCTTTTGTAATCTTCAAAACAAAGAATACATTTCTTGGCCGTCCACCACCACCACGTGCTTATTACCTCCTTGACCCTTGCAAAGAAAGTTAAATACTGGATCGCAAATCTAATAATATATATATAGCTGTAATCCAATCCATCTAAAAACCTCTTTCCTTTCAGGTCACACTGTACTGTCATGATCAGAGACAACAACTAAAGTGGAAATAAAGTGTCAAGGGAAGGGTGGTTGGAGGGCCAAGATAATTACTGTGTACAGCCAGTTCAACATGCATAACCAGTAGTATAGACATTCCAATGTAAGGCACTCTTCTGAAATTTTATCTTATTGGCTGCCTGCATGTCTGTCCTTTATATCAGTCAAATACCCATGTTGATATACTTAAGGTTTATGACCCCTCTCTCATCATTATTCCGTCAATGGTCAACTGGTCGACTTTGGCCAAGTTTTCACACACACACACACAATCATATTGGTTATTCAAGTGTCGAGTGATTAAATCATTTTACCTACTTGTAAATACAATAATGTGATTCAGGTACTCCTATTAAAGCCTATAAAGTTTATGAGACAGTGTTTGACTTGTAATCCAAGGGTTATGGGCTCAATACCCAAGCCAGACCAGGTCAGTTGCCTTGGCATGACCTTGAGAAAAGCTCTTAGCTTCCATTTCCTCAGCATGTTATAGCCAATAATGCATCAAAAGTGCCATCAAAACATGCAAAAAATGGACATTCTGCTGTCTTCATTTTAACTCGTATGGTCAACATGCATGGTGAAATGACCAAAAATGGACATAAACTTCTGTGATTTGCTACACTTAGTTTATTCCCGCTGTTTTGGCATCCTATGCAAATATTTCAGACAACATCACGTGTATACACAATCTTTTAAAAATAATTTTCTCCATGGAGCAATGTATTATTAATTTGCTTTTTATAAAAATAACTTACTTTTTTTTTTAAAGAAAAGAATTTTGATATATATATTTTTAAATGCAAAAATATTCTTTTGCCATAACTAGTTGAAGTTAGAAGTATGCCATCACATAATGCACTGGCAGATTTAGATTTTTCTTGTTCTGTTCTACTGATTACTCCTAACAAACTGCACAGACTCAGATTTGCCTGCAAAGTATGCAATGGCAGATTTGGGTCTGTGCACCTGGACTGGACTTTATGGAGTTTATCAGCTGTGTAGGTCTGCAAATCAAACAGCTGTGATTCTGCTAATTAATACAGAACCCAGAAAACTCAATTCACAAATGTGTTTATGAAATATGGATGCCCCCGCCTAGTGCCAAAAATGAAATGAACTTCACTGAGGTGTCATTGACATATTTGGACATAAACACATGGGTAAAACTTCATGCCCTTCCCACTGCTGTGAAAGGACCAAAAAATACATTAGTTTCCAAACTTTGTACAGTATAGATTAATAGATTATTATCAGACTTTTTCAAATGCAAACAAAACACTAATAGTTTTAAGGGATATAATATCCAGTTTTTGGTTCTAACATATAATGAAACACCTATACCAGATTTCGATTTAAATGGGCCTGACATTAATGGGAAAGTTAGCAATAGGTTCCCATGGAAACAAAAGTGTTGCTAAGAAACAGAATCAAAGAAGAATAAGCAAATCCAGCCTTTATTACTCTGTATAAGATGACCTTAAAATGTTATAGCATGTATACTCTTAAAAGTCCAACAAGGTCGATGTTAAAATGCTGTACTGTAAATACTCTTAAAAAATATCACACTGCAAATTGCAGAGACAGATCTGCCACTGCATAATGCATCAGCAGACCTGGGGTTATGCAGTTTCTTAGGCATAGTTAGAAGAACAAGCAGCATAGACACTGATCTGCCAGCACATTATGTGAAGGCAGATAAGGGTCAATGTTGTTGCAGTTTGACTAGACTAAACGGTATCAATGGTAAATCTAATAAATGGACAGACAAATGAACTGACAGCACCGTGATTAGATTTGAAAAACTGGGGACCATAAAAGCAGTTGCCTGCTTAGTGAATGTCGCTGATTCAGGAGACATCCGAATATACATGTATACGCAAAAATAATTCATCACACATGGGCAGTTATCTGTTAGTGTTAATGAAACACTACATTCAAGTGTGGCTTCTACATTTGTCATTAAGAGCACTTTCTGACATCATCAAAATTGGTGTGAAGCACTTATGTTCATTCATTGAACATTTGGGACTTGAACAATAATTACTTTCTCCCTGTCTGGATAATTTGTTTGCATATGAAAATCATAATTTTCCCCAAAACATCTTGTCAGGAAAATTAATATTTCTATTTTGCACTGACGAAATCTGCAAATTCAATACCAGTTCGAAGTGGGAAATGTTAACTAAGGCCATGCTGTATCTTTCCTTGCAAAAATGAAGCACTTATATGAAAATTTTGCCATGTTTTCTTCAACCAAGTTCTTTTTCTGCAAGAGTGACATGCCCTTGAATAAAAAACGATGATGAGTCTTGGTCCTGAAAAAGTACTTAATTCTTATTTGACAGTAAAATCATTTGGCTCCCTGTACAAACTAGTTTAAAACTATTCAGATAAGATGGGAGAATGGCAAGAATCCATTGATCCACAATGATCCCCATATAAGATGGGAGAATGGCAAGAATCCAATGATCCCCAGATAAGATGGGAGAATGGCAAGAATCCATTGATCCACAATGATCCCCATATAAGATGGGAGAATGGCAAGAATACAGTGATCCCCAGATAAGATGGGAGAATGGCAAGAATACAATGATCCCCATATAAGATGGGAGAATGGCAAGAATCCAATGATCCCCAGATAAGATGGGAGAATGGCAAGAATCCATTGATCCCCAGATAAGATGGGAGAATGGCAAGAATCCACTGATCCACAATGATCCCCACATAAGATGGGAGAATGGCAAAAATCCACTGATCACAAAATAAGATGGGAGAATGGCAAGAATCCATTGATCCCCAGATAAGATGGGAGAATGGCAAGAATCCAATGATCCCCAGTGAAATTAGAAACTTCAGATTTGGTTAATTCTTTGCCCCTCTCAGTCAACAGAAGAGACCAGATAACCTCTGGCTGTTTTTCAGAATGGGGAAAACAATCTTTAGTTTACATTCAAATATTTTAAATTTAATTTTTTTATGACAGTTCACAAAACATGGTGTGCTAACATTTGTATGCTATTACCACATTCTGAAATAGGGTAGATGGAAAATTTTAAGGTTCTGACAATGACAATAATGACGATACAAATTGGGTGATAACTTATTTCAATGACAGCAGTGTTTGGAGCATGGATGTACATTCGATCTGATTAAGAAGCATCACTTGACTACTGTTTGCATTGGCTCCGATAACTCAGGCCCAAAAAATGTGTTTTCTAATTTGCACTGGGTAGAGTGTGTGTTGTGTGTGACTTGGATTTTTAATGTAGCTTTAACAATTTTTCAGTCATATCGCTATCTGAAGTGTGGCAGTTTATAGTTATATCTAGTACTGGGGCATCATGTTGCAGACATGTAGCATGATGTCCCATCCAGTCACATTATCCTGACTCCAGGTCGACCAGTCCTAACACTAACCTCTTAATGCTGAGCACCAAACGAGGCAGCTGTTAGTACCATTTTTGTAAGTCTTTGGTATGGTTTGACTGGGGATTGAACCCATGACCTCCCCCATCTGAGGCAGATGCTCTAACCACTAGGCCACCGGAGTGGTCTGTACTGTGTAGATAGTTTTTTTAAAACATTATATATTTTAATGATTAGTGTATATATATACTATGCTAAGTGCTTCACGTACTGGGCTAAACTGCCTCAGTTAGATGCACAAATAAATTTCAGAAATTTATTTTTACCTGGGGTGAAAAAAATTGCTAGGGTAGGCAGCAAAAACCTGGGACAGTTGGCCGACCAAAAATACAAACATTTTTTTTTTTGCCTCATGAGACAAGAATGACTGTCTAGTGTTTGGGAGATCCACTGATTTTTGCCCTAATCCTGTCATGCTCTTTTTCCACATGACAACATATGCATGTCGATTTCATACTCATTACATTAGATTTCAAATTAATTATATTACATTTCATAACTTTATTATATTTCATACTCATTACATTAGATTTCACATTAATTATATTACATTTCATAACTTTATTATATTTCATACTCATTACATTAGATTTCACATTAATTATATTACATTTCATAACTTTATTATATTTCATACTCATTACATTAGATTTCACATTAATTATATTACATTTCATAACTTTATTATATTTCATACTCATTACATTAGATTTCACATTAATTATATTACATTTCATAACTTTATTATATTTCATACCCATTATATTAGAGTTCACATTAATTATATTACATTTCATAACTTTATTATATTTCATACTCATTACATTAGATTTCACATTAATTATATTACATTTCATAACTTTATTATATTTCATACTCATTACATTAGATTTCACATTAATTATATTACATTTCATAACTTTATTATATTTCATACCCATTATATTAGATTTCATACACAGTACATTAGTTAACTGTCACCAGTCACACTATTCATTTTTCACATATTAACTGCAAGCAAAGTCCTGACAATAATTTATAATATTAACTCTGATCATGTGGCAATACAACTGGTGGAATATCTGATGGAATACATGTTAATGTCAAGTCTCTATGCCAGTTAAATACTAAAATGATAGGGATGCAAATACTGTGGAGGTGGGATTGGAAACAGTATGGTCCCTTGAATATGCAAGTACTGTGGAGGTGGGATTGGAAACAGTATGGTCCCTTGAATATGCAAGTACTGTGGAGGTGGGATTGGAAACAGTATGGCCCATTGAATATGCAAGAAATTGGACACTAATACTTTTACCCTTTATGATTATCTTTAATATCAAAATGAACCCAAACCAACAAAAAGTTGTATGTGCTTCTAGCTGACATTTATGCATTTTCTCATTATATTGTTTTTATGTACATTATTCTACAATATAACTGTTTAGCCAATCTTAGTTATATCACTTGTACACCAGTCTATTACTGCATTTGGACAGGTGAACTAGACTGGTCAACATTTGATATAACTCTCTTCTTCAGAGACATGAATCTCCCCAACAGTTGAGGTATTTACCAGCCTAACAAAGTAAACAAGTTTGTGACAGTTCTTGGGATTGTTGCTATATTTGTACATAACCTTGTCTGGATATTCATTAAATAAAGACTGAATATACAGTACTGACAGACTTGGTTGGCTTCTTCATCTCCAGTTTGTAGAACACTATTCACAGGAATTCTGCAGAAGGGGGCACCTTGCATGTGAACTCCCAGTATAAGTACAAGATACAAGAAATTTTATTTCACATCAGTAGTCCAAGTCAAACACATAAAAGACTAGCTCTGTAGGTGCCACTTTACTGTCAAAAAATATTATTAATTATAATATTTCATAATTCGACAGGCAGGTACACAGGTAGTACATATTTACAGCGTAACAGTACACATGTAAACATTACAGTGCCAACCGTAACATCAGATTAAAAAACAATGCAACAGTAGATTAAATACAGTACAACATCAAATTAAACTACAACTCAGTAAGTGCCTGGAGAGGCATCTGTTGTACCATTTTTATAAATCTTCGGTACGATTCGCCTGTGGTTCATACCCGTGACCTACATTTTATAGGTCTTCAACACAGTAGTGGGCAATGTGCAGAATCACAACTTTTATATGTATGAACATATGTAACAAACACATGACAAACAGGAATAATCTTAACAATTTAAATATCAATAAGACTATTTAATTGAAAAGCATGCACTGATTAAATGACAATATTGCACACAGCTAAAAGCCTTCACTTGGTAAAAGTGACCTCAGGAGAAATAAGTCTAAACAGAAGAACTGCTTACTTAAAACAGGTAATAAGGAAGCAGGATTTAAGTCAGACTATCCCAGTAAAAAAGGCAACCTTACAGTTGAAGTGCCACTGACCATGTCTAAATCAGTCTGTCAAATTCTTTAAAATCATCAATTCTTCTTAGCTCATTGGGCAGGCTGTTCCATATTCTGGGAGTGTCGAATTTGACAGAGAGTTTATCATACCTAGTGGTTATTACTCTTGGTACTATTGAGAGTTTATCATACCTAGTGGTCATTACTCTTGGTACTATTGAGAGTTTATCATACCTAGTGGTCATTACTCTTGGTACTTTTTAGAGTTTATCATACCTAGTGGTCATTACTCTTGGTACTATTGAGAGTTTATCATACCTAGTGGTCATTACTCTTGGTACTATTGAGAGTTTATCATACCTAGTGGTCATTACTCTTGGTACTATTGAGAGTTTATCATACCTAGTGGTCATTACTCTTGGTACTATTGAGAGTTTATCATACCTAGTGGTCATTACTCTTGGTACTATTGAGAGTTTATCATACCTAGTGGTCATTACTCTTGGTACTATTGAGAGTTTATCATACCTAGTGGTCATTACTCTTGGTACTATTGAGAGTTTATCATACCTAGTGGTCATTACTCTTGGTACTATTGAGAGTTTATCATACCTAGTAGTCATTACTCTTGGTACTATTGCTAGATTTTGGTTTCTTAGATTGTATTTTCAGTTAGTGAGACTGACTGGATTACTTAAAATTAATTTAAAAAAATTTCTTTCTTCTTTTTCAGAGTTATAATCTTGCACACTTCCAGTGCCATATATCTTAATTTACTAATGTGAATAGTAGGAAGGTTTGTTTTTCTTAAAGAATCATATGCATAAGTAAAATCATTAAACAATTTTAGTGCCCAATACAGTATTTTATCCATTTTGTCCGAGTTATATTTGTGATAGAAATACAAAAAAGAGGGCAGTTGTTGAATTTGACCTAATAAAACATTTATTGTTTTTTTAATTTATTATTGTAAGGTTTAAAGCCATTTTTCAGCACAAGAATTTCATGGCCTTATTTGGACCAATCAGAACCACATAAAGTGATATTTTAATGTGTGGTAATATCAAAAATTTGAAACTGCACATACTAGACGTAAACTATACCTACTATGTGATAATGGAATTTATTTGGAACACTACTGGAATTCAATTGGAACTTTACTCATTTGGACTTGTGATATAACTTGCCCAGGTTGGCTGCCTTGGTGTGTTCTTGGGAAAGGCACTTAGCTCCTATTTCTTTCTATGATACAGCCAATGATGTGTTAAAAGTACCACAAAAAACCCTCCTTGATGTTGTATATGAAAGTAATTTAGCTGATACATGGCCGAGCCCAAGTCACTTTTCCATGCAGACATAAGTGGGATGGCAGTGATCAGCCAACCAGGGCCCTTAGTTGATATATGTATTCACTGAATCAAATAAATGGCAGCAATGGAAGCTTATCATTTCGCTCTATTTAACAATCAGTTTTAACTCTGCAACAATAGAACCAAAATACCACCTAAACTTGCTTCAAAGTTGAGACCAACTGCAAAATGCTGTCATTCCATGCCCTGATCTGGATCTCAGCAAGTTGTCAAAAGTAATCAGTGGAAGAAACAATACAGACCCTGATCTGCTGGTGCATTATGTTGTTGTTGTTGGGTTTAACGCCAATTTTTCAGCACACGATAGGCTATATATGGCAGCCAGTATTAATGGTGGAGGAAGAACCTGGGAAAACCCTGGAAAGAACCATCGACCCATGAAAAGCTACTTGCATGCTTTCTCACATACCCACATTGGCTGAATCCGACACTCGAACCAGCGCAGACAGAGGTGAGATGGCAGTGATCCGTAACAGAGAACGCTTTAGACCACTCGGCCACTCAGGGCCCCCTGGTGCATTATGAGATGGCAGATCAGGATGTATATTATTTGCAGTTGGACTAAACTTATAAGCAAGTAAAGACAGGACTTGCTATTGTTGACTCCATGTAAATAAAGACTTTCAAAGAGCCTTCACAAGCCAAATACTAGCCTCAAAATAGACTCCATTGCCCAAATAAATGACATGTGCATTTAAAAACTGAAAAATTCCCAATTTCTGAAGTAAAGTTCTAAAAATCTTATTTCCTGTTGCTATTTTTTTTACCCCTGCCCAATTTTTTTTATTATCCCTGGTTAGTGATGATGTTTAACTTACATTCTTGTCTGTGCTCATCCTTCTGTGACGTATCTTTCTATAGATTGCATTTGTCCGTTTTAACATTCTTAATCCTTGTTTGGAGGATGTGCTCATGTCAAAATTAAATCCACTGTGACTGCAAACAATTGCTTTAGACGAATGAATCAGCACTTTTCCAGTGTTTGGTCTTTAGAAAGCTTTGCTCAAGTTAAGTACCGTCTGACATTATGATGTTCATATTAGATGTCGGTGCTCAACAAAGTTCCAATTATTCGAGCTACGGTATTGCACTAAAGCAGAAAAGAAACTGCAGAATGTAAAAACATTTGTTTTTCCAAAGTCCTTAGAAAAACAGCAATTTTACATAAAATGCATTGCATACTGTAGCTGCATTGTTCACGGAGGTTTCAATTAATTGCCACATTCAGTGATCCATAAACATTTCTCATTAAACAAAAATTGCTGCAGATGAGTGAATCTTCACTTTTGAAAGCTTAGTTCTTCTGAACACTTGCACTGTGCTTGTTGTAGTGTTCCTAAATTAGAACCTAATAATGCTATAATATTAGACCAGTCATCTCATATATTGAAATACCATGAATAACTAAATGATGTTAAAATTTATTTGCAATATAATTAAGTATATACCCTGAAGGGAATTTCTCCTTGCAGCATTTTGTATCTACCTGTAGGGCTGTATTTAACCCTATAGAATGTATACCCAGCTATAGCATTACCTACTTGTAATGCTGTTACTGTAAGTCATAAAATCGTACAGTGAATATAAGGGAGATCACACTATAATGGCGTACCTAATATGAAAGATATGGGATTGAACCCAATTCTATCACTGGGTGGCAGATTTGGGTCTATGAATTGTTTGTAGAACAGTGAGTGTATTACACGGATAAATATGGCATTTACCTTTAAGCAAGGATAGAAAAAGACCAAGTCAGTAATGATCTGTCATCTGCGATTACTAAGGTAGCATCTTTCACATTCCGATAATAATTCAAATGTCTGGCATCATCAGAAGTTGCCACCAAAATGTCTGAAATTAGTGTGTAATCATGAGGACTATACATTGGGCAATTTAAGACGTCATGAGTATGGTACTGCAAGGGCGAAAACCCTTGGGTTCTAGGGGTCTGTGAGAAGATTAGAATCCATTCCATGCACAATTTTCAGTACTGTCAAAGACCTAAGCTTTGATATGACACCCAAGGTGACAGGTCCTGTCTTATTTGTTTGAGCCCACTGATCTTTCAACTCAAGACCCAACCCAACCACCACCAAACTGTCAACACATGTGCAAGGTGTATCTGGAGTAGTTTAAGAATCATATCAAGCTGAAAATGACAATGACAAAAACATAATCAACACAGACACATAATCAATCTTGACAAAAGCATAATCAATAATGACAAAAACATAATCAACCATGGTAAAATCATAATCAACCATGACAAGAAAGCATAATCAACAATGACAAAAGCTTAATCAACAATGACAAAAAAGCATAATCAACCATGAAAAAAGCATAATCAATATTTACTGTGTTGATTTCCACCCTTTGAAACTGGTTGTTTATGTGAACTCAATTTAATCAGAACTTAATCTAGGGTCTACAAATGGACAGACAGATATGCACACAAACAATAATGAAGTACAAAATAGGCACGTTAAGTACATGCAACTTATTGTATAAAAAATACACACCACCTTAACAAAATCCTAGAAATGCTATTCCTCCTTCAAGCCCAAGTCTTGCATCATTATTTTTTTACATGTTGTTAAATTAACAATCTTCAATGGAACCACATGTCCCACCTGCCAAAACTGTCTTGCAAAATCTGTACCAATCTTGAGTCCACCATCTATGCACAAAGGTGACAGGGTTCATACAGAATTCTGAATGATAAATTCAATGACTTTTCCCAAACATTCAAAGACCACAAATATAGATTTCTAAGACCTATTTTTGCTAACATTTTGTATTCAAGTCATGTTATATGAGAAAACAATGAATGCAAAATACAACAATATTGTTTAATGATGAAATGAAACTGAACTGGTAATCAAAAGAACAAAACCAGGAAAACTTGACTACATCCAAATCTAACAACCTTGGACAATTTTATTTTTGATTATGGAAAGAAATTAAAATGTTTCAGTTTACTTCAATTTTCAAAGACTTTTAAAGACCTCATGGTAACCTGCTTGATTTTCCCAAACTTTCAAGGCCATGAAAATGCTACCTCATTTTTCCCAAGCTGTCAGAGACCTTCAAAGACTGTATGAACCCTGGGTGATACCATACTAACGCAGGTGAGACAAAACTCGTTAAGATTTGGTAAAAGTTCAGAAAAGAGTTATCAAAGAATAATAATAGTAGAAGTGGCATACTGGGGATGGGCTTAAAGGCTAATAATTGTACAACTGGATGTGCTTGCTGGATGATAATGGTACAACTGGTATGCTGGTAATGTGCTTGCTGGATGATAATGGTACAACTGGTATGCTGGGGATGTGCTTGCTGGATGATAATGGTACAACTGGTATGCTGGGGATGTGCTTGCTGGATGATAATGGTACAACTGGTATGCTGGGGATGTGCTTGCTGGATGATAATGGTACAACTGTTATGCTGGTAATGTGCTTGCTGGATGATAATGGTACAACTGGTATGCTGGTAATGTGCTTGCTGGATGATAATGGTACAACTGGTATGCTGGGGATGTGCTTGCTGGATGATAATGGTACAACTGGTATGCTGGTAATGTGCTTGCTGGATGATAATGGTACAACTGGTATGCTGGGGATGTGCTTGCTGGATGATAATGGTACAACTGGTATGCTGGGGATGTGCTTGCTGGATGATAATGGTACAACTGTTATGCTGGGGATGTGCTTGCTGGATGATAATGGTACAACTGGTATGCTGGGGATGTGCTTGCTGGATGATAATGGTACAACTGTTATGCTGGGGATGTGCTTGCTGGATGATAATGGTACAACTGGTATGCTGGGGATGTGCTTGCTGGATGATAATGGTACAACTGGTATGCTGGGGATGTGCTTGCTGGATGATAATGGTACAACTGGTATGCTGGGGATGTGCTTGCTGGATGATAATGGTACAACTGGTATGCTGGTAATGTGCTTGCTGGATGATAATGGTACAACTGGTATGCTGGGGATGTGCTTGCTGGATGATAATGGTACAACTGTTATGCTGGGAATGTGCTTGCTGGATGATAATGGTACAACTGGTATGCTGGGGATGTGCTTGCTGGATGATAATGGTACAACTGGTATGCTGGGGATGTGCTTGCTGGATGATAATGGTACGACTGGTATGCTGGGGATGTGCTTGCTGGATGATAATGGTACGACTGGTATGCTGGGGATGTGCTTGCTGGATGATAATGGTACAACTGGTATGCTGGGGATGTGCTTGCTGGATGATAATGGTACAACTGGTATGCTGGGGATGTGCTTGCTGGATGATAATGGTACAATTGGTATGCTGGGGATGTGCTTGCTGGATGATAATGGTACAATTGGTATGCTGGGGATGTGCTTGCTGGATGATAATGGTACAACTGTTATGTTGGGGATGTGCTTGCTGGATGATAATGGTACAACTGGTATGCTGGGGATGTGCTTGCTGGATGATAATGGTACAACTGGTATGCTGGGGATGTGCTTGCTGGATGATAATGGTACAACTGGTATGCTGGGGATGTGCTTGCTGGATGATAATGGTACAACTGGTATGCTGGTAATGTGCTTGCTGGATGATAATGGTACAACTGTTATGCTGGTAATGTGCTTGCTGGATGATAATGGTACAACTGTTATGCTGGGGATGTGCTTGCTGGATGATAATGGTACAACTGTTATGCTGGGGATGTGCTTGCTGGCCGATAATGGTACAACTGTTATGCTGGGGATGTGCTTGCTGGATGATAATGGTACAACTGTTATGCTGGTAATGTGCTTGCTGGATGATAATGGTACAACTGGTATGCTGGGAATGTGCTTGCTGGATGATAATGGTACAACTGGTATGCTGGGAATGTGCTTGCTGGATGATAATGGTACAACTGTTATGCTGGGGATGTGCTTGCTGGATGATAATGGTACAACTGTTATGCTGGGGATGTGCTTGCTGGATGATAATGGTACAACTGGTATGCTGGGGATTTAAATCAAAACCTAACAGAGTCTAATCTAACTGTTTGATCTGAGCATAATATTTATCTTGAGAATTTATAACCTTTATCATTTTATTACAAACATTTTTTTTTTAATCGTACACTAAAGATTAGCTAATAACATCATGTTTTTATTCCATAGCTTTGTTCAATAGTAATTTGTCAGTAATAAACAAGATATGAAACAATCAACTGGTAATCATTTTTTATTCATGGAGTAAAAACTTGCAGATGCTAATGTTTAGTGGATTCAAAAAAATAAGATCAACAGTCTATACAAGGTGATATAATTGCAATTGACCAACACTTCTGTAGTCTTTCTTCTTAGACTGGTTCAATATATATTGTTGGACCAGAATGAATTTTTGAATTTTATTATGAAGTGAAACAGATTAAAGAACCAATATGTGTGCAGCAAAAAAATGGCTGCCAACTGCCTATATATAAACTTCACAAAGACTGTCGAATGAAGCAATTTGAAGTTATTACTACTAATTATAGAAAATGGATACCTATTGTTTATTACATGGATATAACCGTCTAAAATGAAATTATTGCTAAGAATGCAGGTTCTGGCGAATTATGTGAATACTTTAGTTACAACAGTTAATGTTTGCCAACTGCAGTTTTTGCAAAGTGCCAAGGTGTGAATTTCAGCTCAAAGATTCTCAGTTTGCTAGAAAATAATTGCTGGACATTTTTCAAGTAATTTACAGGCTCTTCAGCCTTAACATGCAGTGCTCAAGTATTTGCTTTGATTTTGGATTAGGTCCATTGCATCCCTACAGGGAGCTCTGTTTAGAAAGTATTTGCTTTGATTTTGGATCAGGTCCATTGCATCCCTAAAGGGAGCTCTGTTTAGTAAGTATTTGCTTTGATTTTGGATCAGGTCCATTGCATCCCTACAGGGAGCTCTGTTTAGTAAGTATTTGTTTTGATTTTGGATCAGGTCCACTGCATCCTTACAGGGAGCTCTGTTTAGTAAGTATTTGCTTTGATTTTGGATTAGGTCCTTTGCATTCCTACAGCAAGTTCAGTTAGTAAGTATTTGCTTTGATTCTGGATCAGGTTCATTGCATCCCTACAGGGAGTTCAGTTTATAATGCTTATAAAGAAAACCATGCAAATCAAATGCCAGTAGCAGGAAAGTTTGTTTAGAACTACGTTTCAGTAGCAGTCAAGCCTGTTTAGAACTGTGTGCCAGTAGCAGTCAAGCCTGTTTAGAACTGTGTTCCAGTAGCAGTCAAGCCTGTTTAGAAATGTGTTCCAGTAGCAGTCAAGCTTGTTTAGAACTGTGTTCCAATAGCAGTCAAGCCTGTTTAGAACTGTGTTCCAGTAGCAGTCAAGCTTGTTTAAAACTATGCTTCAGTAGCATTAAAGTCTGTTTAGAACTGTGTGTCAGTAGCAGGAAAGCATGTTTAGAACTATGTTTCAGTATCAGGAGTGAGTGAGTGATTGATCTGGAATTTTAAATAGCTTTAAAAATATTTCAGTCATATTGCTATGTTTGCAGTGTGGCAGTTTAACATTATCCTGTCACCAGGCCAACCAGTCCTAACACTAACCTCTTAATGTTGAGTGCCTAACGAGGCAACTTTCTGTACCATTTTTATTAGTCTTTAGTATGACTCGGCTGGGGTTTGAACCCGAGAACATACTGCAACTGAGGCTGACACTCTAACCACTAGGCCACTGGAGCAGTCTTCAGTTGCAGGAAAGCCTGTTTAGAACAATGTTTCAGTAGCAGGAATCCCTCTTTAGAACCATGTTCCAGGAGCAGAAAAACTGTTTAGAACCGTGTTCCAGTAGCTTATTTAGAACTGTGATGTAGTAACAGGACATCCTGTTTTGAACTATGTTCCAGAAGCAGGAAATAATGTTTTAACAATGTTCAAGTAGCAGGAAAGCCTGTTTAGAACTGTGTTCCAGTAGCAGGAATGCCTGTTAAGAACTATGTTCCAGTAGCAGTCAAGCCTGTTTAGAACTGCGTTCATGTAGCAGGAAAGCCTGTTAAGAATACAATTTTAATACTCCTATGATCAACAATGAATGTAAAGAGAACAGTTTTTGCTTGTGCATTTATATTTTGAACACGCTTGGTTAGTTACATGATATTCATTTCAGCCCATAGATTCTCAGGCATATGCTAACTAGAAAATAATTACTAAAAGTTTCTCTGACTTGAGTCAAATATGGCTTTTTTGTATCAGACTTAAAAAACCCCATTTATTATACAGTTTCCTAATACAACTGCAATAAAGTGATCTGCCAAGTTGGCAACTTAATTTGTCCTGAAGTGGCAAGTTGAAAGGTTCAGACATGTTTATTTTGCCTGAGGTAGACCAAACATTTTTTGTTTGCCCCATCCCTAGTGCATGTCTTAAAGTTGAGGATTCAAAAAAATACTGTATATTTCTTGTCATATAAACTGCATTTCATTGAAAAACAATATGAATTGTTTGAAAATTTTATGAATTGCACAAAATAATTATATATTTTAAATTTTTCATTAAAAAGCCTCAATTGTTTCATTTAACAATTTTACATTTTAAAGAATCTTACCCAACACATATATATAAGCCTTGTATTTGATTGGCATAAGCTTTCATAAAAACTTATATTTTAACCATTGTACAAATAGGTGAGATAAGCAAGACAGGAACATCACCACTCAAACAGTAGACCTGTAACAATATTATTCAAAGTTTCGGTTGAAAACAGTGTGTGTGTGTGATTTGGATTGTTAACATAGCTTTACCAATTTTTCAGTTGTATCGCTTCGATATCTGCAGTGTGGCAATTTATAGTTATCTCTAGCACTAGGGCATCATCCTGCAGACATGTAGCATGATGTCCCACCCAGTCACATCATCCTGACACAAGGCTGACCAGTTCTAACACTAACCCCTTAATGCCGAGCACCTAGCAAAGCAGCTGTTAGTACCAATTTTATAAGTCTTTGGTATGACTTTTGGTCGGGGTTTGAACCTGTGACCTCCCTCATCCAAAGTGGATGCTCTAACCACTTGGCCAATGGAGCAGCATCAGTTGAAAACAGTAATAAATGTAATGATGTGTACCATTCAAAAACATTTAACATTATTTGCAATGAAGAAACAAGCTGCTAGGTTCTACTTGTGTTTTTGGGAGTAACCTTGAACATAGCCAAGACAAAGGGAAGTTGTTTCCCCTACAGCTCCGACAATTTAGAGAAAGTTAAAATTCATTTACATGTCAACACCATCTTGGAATGACATTTAGTTTCATCATCGGGAAAACTGTTCTGAAGCAGACAGTTGATGAGAATGAAACAGGAAAAAGTACACCAACTCTGCCTGTCCTTAAAATACAAAAAAGAATTTTCAGAGTGTATGCATTTCTATTTTCTGAAACTGCACTGATAAAGTTATAAAATTTAAAAACCTAAGGAAGTTATCACTTCTACTTAAGAAACTAAGAACAGATACCTTTCTGTAGCATAATAGGTTATGAGTCCTTGGCTTTTGACATTATCACAAGGCCTTATCAGAGGAAAGGTATCTAGACTGGAGTCATGTGATCAAATAAATGTTGACAATGTGTCAAAATCCTTCTGTACAATGTCAGAAGTTTCTGTTCCAATCTGGAATCACGGTTCAAACAGGCTCCCCTCCATGAATTCAAAAACTTCTCTTTTTTTCCTCAGGTATTATTCTGTGTGATTCTGGATTGGCAGATTATAGTGTATGCAGTTTGCTGATGTAGCTGACCTGTGAGGATCTACAGTACACTACACAAACCACTGACTATTATCAAGACAACATACAACTCTATCACCTAGAATGAAATATGTTCGTTGCCTGTAAATCTATTGGCAAGTATTTCTGGCACTTCAACAAATCATCCATTAAGACACATCAATTATAAAGATTGGTAATTTATAAGCAGCACAGAAGGCTGCAAAATTGGCAGTTCAATTTGTTCTCAAACAGTTAAGGCCTGTAGACACATTAATTAAACTCCACTACAACCTAGGCCCTGAAACTGGAGTCTTAAGAAGTGCTCTGTATAATTTGCTTATTTATCTGCAAAAGTTTTACAAAATACTGATTCACTCCTCAAGTATGTTCTAAAATAGTGGTCCCTAAACTTTTTGTGCCATGGGGCACATTTGAGACAGTGCTAGGCACCATCCTGCCAGGAGGTAAACCACTAGTTACAAACAAACTCTCACATGCTTTGGCATCTGCATAGTGTTGACATACCTTGCAACTTATAAACTTAATGTACATTCCCAACTCCTATTTTGTCCTTCGTTGTTCATTATAAACTCTTTTCGTAAAAACAAAACTTTGATTACTAAATTAAGGAGCCTAAAACACAATTATGTTGAGGTTCTTAAAAAAAAGATCTACCCATTTTCTTGGATTGGATACAGCAGATTATGACCTTTTATTCATTACCATACAAGTCCCAATGAATCAAATTCTATAATGCAACACTTGATAAATTTCAAACAGCTACAATCAATACAAATCTTCTATCTCCACTGCAATAATTACAAGACTGGGAAACTGGCAGCAGGGATAAGGAGCCAAACATGATTTGCCATACAATGTAAACACATCACATCTTCTAGCCAAGTCACACCTCTTGAGATACAGTCTTAACTGGCCTTAATCAGCGGGGATAATAAAGCAACATGGATGCATTTTTATTCTATCCACAAGCACCTTTACAGAATGGATATAATTAGACCTGAAATCTTTACCCTCCAGTGTATGTAAAATTGACAGATGTTCTAACTAGATCAACAGTCTTTAATTGCAATAAGCAAATAGTGGGCCGGTTTATCAGCCTTCTGTCAGATCCATTTTCTTGTAGTGGCTGGAAGAGGGGAAGTTTAGGTACCTTTTATCTTGACACAGGTTCTTTATTAAAGGTTAATGATTTTGTTAGGAAGACAGTCTTTTTTTAACATATCAAGAATAATCAGGTCTGTAAATCTATTGCTGACTTCCATTTTGGAACCACAACAAGCCAATAAATTTGTCCAGATCTTTGTAGAGGCTGGTTCTAAATACTATTGCCAGCAGAGATAAACTAGTCTGTTATTTTTTTGGCAGAAATATCTGCAGTGTATTCCAGCATCAAAGGTTTTGTTCAGTTTGGTATTTTATGGTACAGCAACACAAGCAGGTTATTTATGTCAAGGCAATTGGAGCAAAGTGCCTTGCCCAATGTTATACAAAGGTAACCCACTTTTGATAATCTGATGGTAAGATCTGAACCCACATCCTTGCAAAAGTTGGGCATGCCAGTCACCGAGTCACTGGCTTCTGCCTCCATTTCTTTCTTCTGACAACATGCTGGAGATCACGCTAGTCCTGTTCTGCATCAAGGATAATGCTTGGTTCTGTGGGGATTAACACCATTGTTTCAGCACATGATTGACTATGCATGGTGGCCGTATACTTGGTGGAAGAAGAATATAGCAAAATGTTGGGAAGAACCACCGACCCATGGGGAGCTACTGGCATGTTTTCTCACATACCCACATTGGTCAAGCCAAGACTTGAACCCATGCTGACAGAGGTGAGATGTGAGTGACCTGAATAGGCAAGAGCCTTGGAACACTTGGTTACCTAAGCTTTTCCAAAAGACCATGCAATATTTCATATGCAATATACCAAATGAACAAAAAACTGCAAGGGGTCTATCTAGACTTGCACTAAATAAACAAAAACCTGCTAGGGTCTGTATAGACTTGCACCAAATAAAAACCTGCTGGGATCTATCTAGACTTGCATTAAATAAAACAAAAACCTGCTAGGGTCTGTATAGACTTGCACCAAATAAAAACCTGCTGGGATCTATCTAGACTTGCACTAAATAAACAAAAACCTGCTAGGGTCTGTATAGACTTGCACCAAATAAAAACCTGCTGGGATCTATCTAGACTTGCATTAAATAAAACAAAAACCTGCTGGGGTCTATCTAGACATGCACCAAATAACAAAAAACCTGCAAGGGTCTTATCTTGAATTGCACCAAATAAACAAAAACCTGCTGGGGTCTATCTAGACTTTCACCAACTGTCCTCTTTTTCAATAAATTTTCCCTCCAATTGTTGTGTTCATGTAAGACACAACTTGCAACAAGTTATATTTTTACTTGTTAAAATCAAATCTGTTGTTCATTTGGTTTTAGTACTTCCCTGACAGTCTCATCAATAACAGCTAAATAGCTGTTAGGTATGTTGCATTAATGACCCAATTTCAGCAGTACAGATTTTTTCAGCAGTTACTGAAGCTACAATAAAGGCCCCTTTTCAGCAGTTACTGGAGCTACATAAAGGCCCCTTTTCAGCAGTTACTAAAGTTACAATAAAGGCCCCTTTTCAGCAGTTACTGAAGTTACAATAAAGGTTCCTTTTCAGCAGTTACTAAAATACAATAAAGGCCCCTTTTACGCAGTTACTAAAGTTACAGTAAAGACCCCTTTTCAGCAGTTACTAAAGTTACAATAAAGGCCCCTTTTCAGCAGTTGGTAAGTTAAAATAAAAGGCCCCTTTTCAGCAGTTACTAAGTTACAATAAAGGCCCCTTGTCAGCAGTTAGTAAATTACAATAAAGGCCCCTTGTCAAGAGTTAGTAAATTACAATAAAGGCCCCTTTTCAGCAGTTAGTTAGTAAGTTACAATAAAGGCCCCTTGTCAGCAGTTAGTAAGTTACAATAAAGGCCCCTTGTCAGCAGTTATTGAAGTTACAATAAGCAGCATTTTAATCACTGTAAAGGCATATTATAAATTTAATAGAAAATTATAGGTAGAAAATTTATTAAAAATGGGACTTTAAATGCATGTCTGGCTTGTAGGCTGAGTCATTTGAACAAGTGATGGAGCACCACAGAAGACTGTATTTACTGAAGTCCTGTGGGTCAATGGAAAGGGCAGATCAAGTTTCCACCTCTTTCTTGCAAGATCAAAGGCAGTCTAAATTTGCCATTATCTAAAAAACTAAACATCAGTTAAAGTCTGACATTTTTTTTGGCTTGGCTTGGTGTTTTTTTCATCTTTTTCTATACACATGAAAGTTATACTGTGCCAAGATGAGCTGCACAAAGTGCCTTTCCCAAATGCAGACCATGGAAGATAATCTGGGAATCAAACCTGCACCCTGCTGATCACAGTACAAATGCCTCAACCTCTAAGCCACTGATATATAATTACTCCATTAATTCCAATTTATTTAAGATCATACATTAACTCTAACCATATAAAATTCATTATCAACCACATACAATAGTTGAGACGTCTCAAACCAAAGCTATGGTGGCTTAGAGGTTTGTGCACCGGACTTGCGACCTAAAGAGCGTGTGTTGGGATCCTCAACAGATTAGCCCAGGATGGCTACTGTGGCATGTCCATCTGCAGGGTACTATAGTCCAATTGCCTGGGCAATAAATAACCTACTTCTATTTTGGTGATGTATTACACCAAACCAAAACCTAAGCATAATGGTTATATTAAGTTGTTGTTGGGTTTAACGCCATTTCTCAGCACACGATAGGCTACATATGGCGGCCAGTATTAATGGTGGAGGAAGAACCCAGGAAAACCCCGGAAAGAACTGGTCCAACCCACGAGAACCTACTGGCAAGCTTTCTCACATACCCACATTGGCTGAATCCGAGACTCGAACTGGCACAGACAGAGGTGAGATGGCAGTGATCCAGAACGGAGAGCGCTTTAGACCACTTGGCCACTTGGGGCCCTGATTATATTATGCAAGTTGTGTATAGAATCAGATAATGACATAAAGCATCATTATTTTAACTGCAATGAAATATTTTTTTAAAAATGATCCCAAAAAAAATGCATTTAAAAATAGTGGATAATAAATCCCAACTTGCACACAAATTTAGCAAATATTCCAAAATATATCTTGGCCTCATTATAACCACACACCCTACATAATGACAGATTTATTAGGCTGGCCTCTGGGCCTATCGCTGGGAAATAATGTACCAGTAATTACCATCCATCCAAAACCACTGTGACTTTGAATGGATGGTAATTACTTGTACAGTATTTCCTGTGATTTTGGCTCCATTCCTGGAACCAAATTGCAATACCTGACCCTTTTTAGCAAACTAAAACTATCTTCTATATCATGATACGTACAACTGGAACCATAATTTCTCTAAATATAAGTCATTGGCTGCACTGCCATCTGTTTGAAAAAAAGGTGGTTTGTGTGTGTGGCCTATTATACGATTACATGATAAAGCCCTTACAAATACACAGGAAAAGGCAGTTATTCGAGGGTAACTAGAAAAGTAATATTAATTTGAGAAACTCTAACTGCAAATCATAGAAAATTAATATATATATGTGTGTGTGTGTGTGTGTGTGTGTGTATGCAAAACAACATTTTAACTTGGGTCAGATTGTTACACAGATAAACTGGTACAGGTTAATACTGAATGTCAATATGACAGTTGATGTTTGCTCTTACTTTACTGGTTCAATAAGAGGTTTCAAAAGTGTGACACAATACTGCACTTATATAAAATCATGTTCAACAAATAGAATAAATGAACAGAACATATTTTAAGTGCACAAAAGATTGAACATAATGTAAACAAAATGTAATGGAAATATGGTAGTGCATTATGTATATCCAAAACAATATTTTAACTTGGGTCAGAATGTTATACATATAAACTTGTACAGACTAATACTAGACGTCAATATTATTTTAACTTGAACCAGATTGGTATTATTATAAATTGGTAGGACTCTCTTAGTCTTGGATTTAGTTTCACAACTCAAGGTGTGGAAACTACTATGTTCTCATATCCTTGGTTAATTGAAAAATTCAGTATTTATGACTTATTTTTCCAGTATAATTATGACTGAATGTTTGAATGTAATATACCCTAATGTTCCCATGTTAGTAAGCCTGAATGTTTAGGTGTAATATGGCTTACTGTTCCAGTGGAATTAGGACTGAATGTTCCAGTGTATAATGTCTTAGAGTTCCAGTGCAATATGGCCTAATGTTCCAGTGTAATTAGGACTGAATGTTCCAGTGTATAATGTCTTAATGTTACAGTGTAATATGGACTAATTTTACAGTGTAATATGGCTTAACGGTTCTATTATAATGTGGCTAAATGTTCTGGTGGATTATGTCTCAATATGCCAGTGTAATACGGCTTAAAAGGTTCTATTATAATGTGACTCAATCTTACAGATTATGGCTTAATATTCCAGTGTAACAGGGCTAAATGTTAAATGCAGTATGATATGGTTAATGTTCCAGTGTAATGTGGCTTAGTGTTCCAGTGTAGTATGGCTAAATGTTCAAGAGTAATATGACTAAATGTTCCAGCATACTATGGCTTATTGTTCCAATGTAATATGGTGGAATGTTCCAGTGTAACATGTCTAAATATTCTAGTGTAGTATGGCCTACTGTTCCAGTGTAATATGGCCTACTGTTCAAGAGTAATATGGCTTAATGTTCCACGTGTATGAATTACAGTTCCAGTGTAATATGGCTGAATGTTCCAATGTAATAGGTGTAAATGTTCCAGTGTAGTATGGCTTATTGTTCCAGTGTAATATGGCTGAATGTTCCAGTGTAACATGTCTAAATATTCTAGTGTAGTATGGCCTACTGTTCCAGTGTAATATGGCTTAATGTTCCAGGTGTATGAATTACTGTTCCACTATAATATGGCTGACTGTTCCAATGTAATAGGTCTAAATGTTCTAGTGTAGTATGGCTTACTGTTGCTAAATGTTCTAGTGTAGTACAGCTTAATGTTTGAGTGTAATATGGCTTACTGTTCCAGTGTAATATGGCCTAATGTTCCAGTGCAATATGCCTTACTGCTCCAGTGCAGTATGGCCTAATGTTCTAGTGTAATATGGCTGAATGTTCCAGTGTAATATGGCTTAATGTTCCAGTGTAGTATGGCTTACTGTTCCAGTACAAAATGGCCTAATGTTCCAGTGTAGAATGGCTTAATCTTCTAGTGCATTATGGGTTCAGTGCAAAATGGCCTAATATTCCAGTGTAGAATGGCTTAATGTCCCAGTGTAGTATGGCTTAATGTCCCAGTGTAGTATGGCTTAATGTTCCACTCAGATGTTGCATATGTATTGTATGAGAAGTATGTTGCAAATTACCAACTCTAACTGCAACAGGAAAAAACATAAAGTTGTTTTCAAGAATGGATGGGGGCTAACAACTGCATAACAATTCCCTGTATGACTGATCATTTTTTAAATGTGAAGTTGGGTTTTTCTTTTAGCATAGTTCAATCCACCGGGAAATATTGTGTGCACTTTATGATGTTTTGTATGGATCATATGGAAATACAGTTGATAATCTTTCATATGAATTCCATGGAAACATAGAGTGCACTTAGATTCACTATCATGAACTACACAGAAATGAATTTCTTTAAAAGGCATAGCAATGTGTGTTGTCTCTTGATACAAAAATTAGCACTGCAAGGTGGTCCATTATTAAGCATAAGGAGGAGATAAAAGGCAGGGTTTCCCTATCATAAATCAGGCCCTGCTGCAGTTAATTATCTGGACAGGTGCTGGTCAGTCATGTATTAAACATAGGTCTGCTAATTAACATGTATTATTACCATATACACTCATAAGTATATCACTGGGTAGACTGCTTTTTCAACCTTTTACTTCTTGAGCAATGATAAATCAATAATATAACATTTCATGCTAAAATACCCCCATCCTAGTAAGCTTTTACCCCATTTTTAAATAACTTCGGCCTAGAACTTAACAACTTTCTCAGAAGCCAGGACTAGTATATTGAGAAATTAACTAGTCTTGCTAGATCTTCACTAGTCCTTCTCACTATTAACCGACTGATGACAACTGATACTTTACTAACCATCAAACTATTGAAATTGTGAGAACTAGTAGTTTGAGAGGAAATTGACAAAATCTGGCTTCAAGGGCCAGTCCTCTGACCTTGAAACCCCAAAACATACGGGTTTCTTTACTGCCTTAACTGCAAGTCATCTGCAAAGTTCGGTCAAGGTACTAACTCAAGAACAGAAGTTATTCTGCAAAACCCCATTTTTCTTCAAGCCATAATAACCTTGAACTTTGGAACTCTAAATCAATAAGCCTCTTTAATCCCTCCACAAACTATGGCCAGAACATGTTTAAAAATAATACTATGCAAAAAATATTCTTTATTATTTCAGTTAGTGACCTTGACCTTTGACCTATTTACTCCCAAATCAACAGGCTTCTTTGCTAGTCATCCACTAACTTTGATGAAGGTGTCTGAACAATAACTAACAATTTTATGCAGAAAACAGTTCTCTTCTTTCTGTCACAGTGACACTGAATGCCCAAATCAATAGGCTTCTTCCTTACCCCAAGTGCAGGACTTCTGTGAAGTTTGGAAAACAAGATCTGGCTTTGAGCTTGAGATTTGCTTGTGACCAATCACAAGTGACTAGTTTTGACAAGTTGTTTCTGATTGGTTGATAGTGAAAACTCAGCCTCAAACATGGGCTCAGACCCGGATCTATGCTGTTTTTGCTATGATACTTGTTATACACAGGTAGATGTGGAATGCTTAGAAAGGTTGATATGCTAAACTTACACAGGTAAATATGGAATGTTTACATTGCTAGTTATGTTGTGATATTATTACACAAGAAGATATGGTATGATTACCTGGGTAGATAGGTAGATACACTTGAGTATATATATGGTATGATTACCTGGAAAGAAAGATTCACATAAGTATAGACATGGTATGATTATATGGGTAGACAGGTAGATTTACATGAGTATAGATATGGTATGATTATATGGGTAGACAGGTAGATTTACATGAGTATAGATATGGTATGATTATATGGGTAGACAGGTAGATTTACATGAGTATAGATATGATTACCTGGGTAGAAAGATAGGTTCACATGAGTATAGACATGGTATGATTACATTGGTAGACAGGTAGATTCACTTGAGTATAGATATGGTATGATTACATGGGTAGACTGGTAGATTCACTTGAGTATAGATATGGTATGATTACATGGGTAGACAGGTAGATTCACATAAGTATAGACATGGCATGATTGCACTGAAGACTGGTAGATTCACTTGAGTATAGATATGGTATGATTACATGGGTAGACAGGTAGATTCACTTGAGTATAGATATGGTATGATTACATGGGTAGAAAGATAGATTCACATGAGTATAGATATGGTATGATTACATGGGTAGGCAGGTAGATTCACATGAGTATAGATATGGTATGATTACATGGGTAGGCAGGTAGATTCACAAGAGTATAGATATTGCATGATTACATGGGTAGGCAGGTAGATTCAAACGAGTATAGATATGGTATGATTACATGGGTAGGCAGGTAGATTCACATGAGTATAGATATGGTATGATTACATGGGTAGGCAGGTAGATTCACTTGAGTATAGATATGGTATGATTACATGGGTAGACTGGTAGATTCATGTAAGTTGTTGTTGTACGTTTAACGCCATTTTACACCACAAGATATGCTATACATGGCGGTCAGTATAAATGGTGGAGGACAAAACTGGGAAAAACACCAACCCACAAGAAGCTACTGGCAAGCTTTCTCACATACCCACATTGACGGAACCCAAGACTCGAACCCACGCAGACAGAGGTGAGATGGTAGGATACTTCCACTTGACTCTACCTATTATTCCAAATTATCAAGTGGATACTTCCACTTGACTACATATTATTACAAATTTCTCAGGTGGATACTTTCACCCGATGATACCAGTTATCAAGGGATCATAGATCATCTGTCTGATTTGTAAGGAGTTTTCGGGTGGATAACTTGGCCACTCGAGGCCTCCAGTCACATAAGTATAGGCATCGCGTATGATTACATGGGTAGGCAGGTAGATTCACACAAGTATAGATATGGTATGATTACATGGGTAGAAAGATAGATTCACATGAGTATAGATATGGTATGATTACATGGGTAGGCAGGTAGATTCACATGAGTATAGATATGGTATGATTACATGGGTAGGCAGGTAGATTCACAAGAGTATAGATATTGTATGATTACATGGGTAGGCAGGTAGATTCAAATGAGTATAGATATGGTATGATTACATGGGTAGGCAGGTAGATTCACATGAGTATAGATATGGTATGATTACATGGGTAGGCAGGTAGATTCACATGAGTATAGATATGGTATGATTACATGGGTAGGCAGGTAGATTCACATGAGTATAGATATGGTATGATTACATGGGTAGAAAGGTAGATTCACATGAGTATAGATATGGTATGATTACATGGGTAGGCAGGTAGATTCACTTGAGTATAGATATGGTATGATTACATGGGTAGGCAGGTAGATTCACATGAGTATAGATATGGTATGATTACATGGGTAGAAAGGTAGATTCACCTTAGTATACAAATGGCATGAATACAGCATGACTTATTAGCATCCTCTGGAATTCCTGGGTTACAGGGTTCAATCTATAGGGCAACTTCCAACTTATTTGTTTGACTAATGATGTTGCAACTACAATCTCTTAATATCTTATCTGGTCCAGTGAATAACAAACCACCTCTGTGTGAACCTGCATGAAAGGGACTACAGACACCACACTGCCATCTGCTGGCAGAATTTGTATGCCTGATTTGTCAGAAATGAAGATAAAACAAGAAATTGATTCATGGGGCAGGCATGGGGCTCCACCAAAGTATCCTTATTCCAAAACTTTACCCAATGAATAGATCAGGGAAAGATTATATATACCATCCACATAACAATATATGGCTTATATGTGCACAGATTTATCAGAACAGGTTTAAGTGAATAGGTTTATGTGCAATGTGCAAGACGTGAATTTTAGTGTGACGGTTCTTGTATGTCTACACTGCCGACTTGTACATCTTTACAGCAAGCCCTGCATGTCTATGCAGCAGACTAGTATCACTTGCTGACCAAAATGGATGAAGAAAAAGAGTTGACCATTTGGTTAGATGAGCAAAAAAATCCAGAATTTATATAACTGCAATTAAGCAAGGTATTCACATACATGTATACATGCCTAAAGATATGTATACCAAATTTCATTTATCCAGATCAAAGGCTGCATCACAAATGCACAATAAATTGCAAAATTGTTGTGATAGCCTGAAAATCTGTATGTGCGTGTGAATTGGATTTTTAACATTTAAATATTTTTTCAGTCATATCGCTAAGATATCTGCAATGTGGCAGTTTATAGCGATATCTAGCACTGGGGCAACATGCTGACATGTAGGATCTTGTCCCATCCAGTCACATTATCTTGAGACCAGGCTGACCAGTCCTAACACTAATCTCTTAATGCTAAGTGCCAAGTGAGGCACTAGAACCATTTTTATAAGTCTTTGGTATCACTTGGCTGGGGTTTGAACCCACGACCTCCAGAATCTGTGGCAGATGCTCTAACCACTTAGGCCACCAAAGCAGTGTGAATGAATGCTGAAAAATCAAACCAAGAGATGGTGTCATCAACATAAGGCTATTTATTGCACAGAAAGAAAACTGGACTTGACTGACAATCAAGGGCCATAACTCTGCTAAAAGGTCTCCTTAACATCAAGCTGCCTACTACATTTGTTTAAAATCCAGATGGGTGGAAGTAATACTGTCTGGGCCTGAAAATCAGGGGCTATAACTCTACTAATAGTAAACCTAGAAATCTGATCACTGAATTGGTCAAAATTAATTATGAGCTAAAGACTGACAACAGATACAAGTAATGATTGAAGTACAGACATTGAGGCCCAATTTAATAAATTTAATAACCAGCCCCCAAAGAAACTGGAGAAAAATGTAGATGTCATTGCATATGTAGCCATGGAACCCTTTTGAATGCCCTAGAGAAGCTCCAGATTTAGGAAATAAGTAACAGCAATTACAGATGGCTTTATTAGGGTCCCGCTTGATGTCACTGAAATCGTATAGCAATCAGGTTTTCTGACCAGCTAACCTTCCATCCATTAATAATATTCTTTTCACAAGATAATTTGACTGGAAATAATAACCAAATTTAGTGATATATATTAATAAGACCCTGAACAAGTCCGATTTCCATTCTACCATCAGAAGTTATCACCCCTGCTTGCCTATCTTTCTAAGTTTAGTTTCCAAATCACAACTGTTTTCAAGACTTATTGGATTTCAATGAAATATGTCATGTGGTATTTATTAGTGAGTGCCTGAATGAGTATTTTCAGTGTTTCATGAAATTTACTGGAGTTATGCCCCCTGAATGCCCATAATTTTATGGCCCTTAAGGCCTACCTGCATAACTTTGTTTCTCAACAAAGGTTAATCTGTTTCAGGCAGGTGCCAATCAAAATATAGTGAGTGGTGCCCTGTATGATGCACCCCATAGCTAATAACTAGTATTTAATGTTTCATGAACAAAATTAGCTACAAAATAAAGTATGGCTGGTACCACTGACTGAAATTGTTCACTTGGAATCAAATTTACAAATTCTATTGCCCACATACTACCTCACTGTTAGTTATCATATTTAATTTATTAAACAACAATAACGCTATGTACCTCAACACAATATATTCAGCATTTATTTAAAAGTGTCAGTTACTAGATGGGGCTTTGTTCTTTACGCTACAGAAAGCTACTAAACAAACGAAACTGCGACAATCTGCAGATAGATAATTTACTGGTATTGGGTACCTTGATTTTGGATTTTAGATATTGCTCATATATGGCTGTTGAATGTTTGGCTGTAACACTGACATTTTTGGGGGGTTTGTTTTTCTACAAGATAACATTTGCAGACATTACCTACAGTGTGTGCACAAAAATACTGCCCCATCTTACACACTGGGAAGAGTGTAGTAGAAATAAGCATTTCATCTAACAGTGACATCATAATTCAGAAAGCATATATTCATGGACAGCTGGCTGGCATTTAATAACACTTTTTGGTATACATAAGAAATTAAAATCAATATTAATTTTTCACCTATAAATATTGGTACATAAAAGGAAATTCTGAAATAAAATATAACTTTGACAAGATTAGAAAGGACTCCTTAATCACTGATTCTGACTGGATAAACCATCCATGGTTCTTCCACCCAGTGATTGCTGGTGTAATTGATTTTACCCAGGGACTTAAACTGTTGCATGTCTTCCCAGAACCAATTTTTAACTTATATTACTAACATGTGCTTGCAGCACTAAACAATATAAAATGATGGTCTAGGCATTAAATCCACTAAGACTGTTGAGTTTGGCTTTTTCAATTTTTGTTCTAAAAATCCTTGTGTTGTGGTCTAAAAATAGTGTTCTTTATGGGAAGTGTTGGGGTTTTGTTAATGAGAATACTTTCCCTAAATTGTAAACAAGCAATGTTTTTTGAGGTTAGATTTTGGAGGAATCTGCTACACCTTTTTAAGCAGACAAGGTTTCAATCAGGCACAATCAATTTTATAACAATACCTGGATAACTGTATCATGTATTCTCTACATTGTGCCATCATAGATGGGCTGGCTGTGTAGTTTGAGTTCGTGAACTCTTTGCTGGTTTGTTGACACCATGATATGAGTGCTGATGTACAATGCACTGGGAATCAGCTTGCATTTTTTAAAATGCTAAACCATGTCTGACATGTCCCTGCTTGGATTCTCCTTTTTTTTCACTATTCTGGTGTAACTTTGATACTAATTTTCACTATTCATTCTGTAAGCCACAAAATCCCATGATGCCATTATTTAATTTTTGTATTTTTCTGTGAGAGAATGAAGCTTTAAATGCATGTATTTCAGAATAGATTGAATTCGGTTGCATCTGTGAGATACCAATTTGCAAATACGTGGATTTTATGATTTGCTACCACTGTCGTGTCATTTTATTTATTATTTATTTTTCTGTACATGTAATATGAAACTAACCAAAATTAATATTATTATTCAGTTTAAATGTTTTGCATTCCCTCATAAATTCAAGGAGTATGTGGCAATATTGAACAGAATCAGAGTAGCTTATAACACGAGTCCAACTGCAAACTGCGCTGACCCAGATTACATTAGGAGTAATCAGCAGAGTAAGTTAGACCCTGACCTGCAGGTGCGTTATGCTACAGCAGATCTTGATCTTTGTCGTGTGCAGTTTGACTTGATTTGTAAGCAAGTATGTATTTACAGTGGTTCACCTGACTCGTATAGCTTTCACTGGTTCGGAACTGAAAGCCAAATGTGGGACTGGGAAAATATACAACAAAATGAAACAAAATCGTGCAGCCCGAAGTTTAGAGGGTAACTGGTGCAGTGAAAATTGTCAAAGGCATATCAATAACAAAAAAAAAGAACACAGTTTAAATCCAACACCAACACTAACAAAACTAAAATTTATACAACTCTAGAAGAATGTTTTTAGGTCAGTTTCATCTAGTGTCCGTATAATGTAAATTTTTTGATGTCATGCACATTGTTGTAATCTCGATGTCACTTACCTGCTAATTAAAGGAATGAAATAAAAATGTAACCACGTGATGTAAATGAACCTTGAACCTCTCCCCCTCCCCAGTTTGACATTTGCTGTTAGAGTGTAAGATTCTCTATGCAGATATAGTCCAGGCAACCCAAGGTTACAAAATGTTCATCTTTTTTTAAGACAGAACTCAAGAAATTGGTTATAATTTCTCAACAAGTTGCCAGAAAGCCACAGAAGCTTAGCTGATAGTGTGTCCACTGTCATTTTCTGGTTTATTATAACAGTCCATTTCAGTAAAAACTGGCAACTGTGTCCAATATTTGCAATGTCTAGTTTTAATATTTCTTAAACGAATTTAACAAATAAAAAGGAGGAATTTTGTATTCATGTGTTCACAGATACGTAATTTCAAAATGTATGGAGTTAGTGACATTATCAAAGATGGTGAACTACATTACAATTTTACTGCTTGAAAAGAGACTCTCCCATGCAAATATCTCGACCATGCAACTAAAAAAAAAACTTTTGATTTGAAACATCTACAAGTTAACAGTGTTTGAGACCTACTGGCGACAATCTGGTTAGAGATAATAAATGGATGAATAAAATGAATTAGTTTTAGTTTTTTTGTGTAAACTTCATATCTTTTTCATTTTGTTTTTATCGGTAGGGGGTACAAATAAACAGGAGTGTGTGTGAATACAGTATAGTCAGGTCGAGTACATTAGGGACTGATAATATATCTTGTAAATGAAAGTACATCTTCCAGCTGTACATCAGATACCAATTTAATGCTTATTTACTGAAAGATTAAACTTCATTAAGTGTTTACACATCAAGATATTGCCAACTGTGACATGTACGATAAGCCAGCCCTGCAAAACAAGATACATCTGTAGCAATTTACTTTTAACACACTTCATTATTACTAGAGCAACTGAAATTGACACATTACTATTGGAAATATAAATAAATTTACGTGTCCAAGAAGTTTCCAGTTGTAAGTAAAACCTTGCAGTTGTCAATGTAAACGCTAGAAATACTCGCATACACACTTTGTGCTTGTATACTTAATGTATCCTGAGTGATTCAGGGGAGAATAGCATGTTATTACTAAGACACGTTCACAAAATAATGTTTGTTGTCATTGTTATTTTGTAATATCTTCTTGCATCTCATGAATTGATTATCTGGAGGATCTTTAGCAATTAAATTTGTGTGTGTGTGTGTGTGTGTGTGTATATATATATGTATATATATATATATGTGTATGTGTGCATGTTTTGTATTTTTATTGTAGCTTTAACAAGTTTTCAGTCATATTGCTATGATGTCTGCAGTGTGGCAGTTTATAGTGATGTCTAGCACTGGGGCATGGCATGATGTCCCCCCACCCAGTCACATTATCCTGACACCAGCCCGACCAGTCCTAACGCTAAACTCTTAATGCTGAGCGATAAGCGAGGCAGCTGTTAGTACCATTTTTATAAGTCTTTGGTATTACTCATCCATAGTTTGAACCCATGACCTCCCACATCCGAGGCAGATGCTCTAACAGTAAACCACCAGAGCGGTTACATTTTTGTAATGACTGTTGCAACTTTGTGGTATTATTTATGACAATAAAGCTCTCCTCTGTTTTAACATGGTGGTGTGGATCCCTGAATGATTTGACTGCAATATATACCTCATTGTGGTCTAGCAAGATTTATTGAAAATTCAATTACTTCATTTTAACATATTTGCACATTAATTTGGTTGGACAATGTTATTTTAAAAAGTAAATAAAGATATAATATTACGCTTAATGTTTTCTTTCAACCCTATTCATGATACCGTGGTCAACCAATTAAAATACAATGTTTTAACTTTGGGTTGATGTTATATCCGGGATTATCTTATGACAAGAAAGCTGTACTAGTTATGTGTCTGGAATCACGCTTTAACCCTTTACCTCATCGAGCATAGTTACAAAGTGCAGCACGCATTAAATAGAAAACCTGTTACTTCTTCGACTCCATACGCATGGGCCTGCCTGTGAACTGTTAAGCAATGTAGTGTATGTTATGTTTAACAGCAATTTTAACCATTTTACATTTTTGGTACATATCTATTATATGTGGAAAAATTTAGGAGTATAGTCCGATTGTTATATCTGTGCAATTATTTATCACAGAAGAATTTTTTTATGTGCTTTAAAATCTTGAGAGAACTCATTCACCGTCATGTCAGTGAGGCCGTGTGACCAACTGTAGCTGCCATTTCTCATACTCAAAATTTACAAGTTTTTTGTCTGCATCTACATCACTAAGTCACCTGAATTTGATAACTTATAAAAACTAATTGCTGCCTACATCAATATCAGGGCCTTTACCTAGGTTATTGAATCTTTCATAGTTGTGATTCTAATCGTGAAAACTTCGTACGTACTGAATAAATCCGTGACCACCATTTTGGAGAGTGGAGATTACGACCCAGTTACTTTAAATAGCAGATATCGACCAGTGCATAAACAGTGACCACGTGATTGTCATTTGCAGAAATGAATGTAGTATCTAATAGGGGGTTTCCCCGAAGGTGGAGCTATGAAAACTGGCTTAAAGTGGCTGATGTTTACAGCCAATGTTAAAAGGCGCTTCCATGTGAATGGTGTAGAGGCGTCCAAAGATGCTTGCATGAGGTAAAGGGTTAACAACAGCAAGCTGTGCATGCTACATGTGGAACTGTGTTACAACAATGGAGTGCTGTACATGGTATATCTGGAATTATTGTAACAAAAGAGAGCTGTACTTGTTATATCTGGAATCGTGTTAAAATAAAAGAGAGTTGTACATATTATATCTGGAAAGATGTTAAAACATGAGAGAGCTGTACATGTCGTATCTGGAATAATGCTATAACATTAGACATGTTATATCTGGAATCATTTTAAAATAAAGGGAGAGCTATACATGGTATATCTTGAATTGTCTTACAAAAAAGAAAGCTGTACGGTTATAAACAAGAATATGCTTATTTACTCAAAATATCATAAGACATATTATTTTTTTAATTTCTGACTTGGAAAACATGCATTTGAAAAGTTCAGCCCTGCGATCTGATGCAGCAAACAAAAACAATGCGTTCAACTAAAATGTTTGTAAAGTATAACAGTTTCAGAAGCTGCAGTACCAAACCCAATTTTGAAAGGGCTTAAGTTACTGTCCCTTTCATTTTCTATGTGGTATTTCTTTTTGGTTGATACTTTTAGATAATGTTATGAGCAAGAGCTTGATCATGCAAGTACTTTACATATAAACATGGGTATATTAAAGCATCTGAGGTACTCTGTAAAGTTAGTCTGTTTCCCTGACCAGCTCCACTGAAGGAAGGCTGGAATCAAAACCAGAATCTGGACCAAAAAGCAATATCCAGATTTGATTGCATCCATTCTTTGTATGTTTTGCTATTCACCAAGTCCAGAATTAAAGGGTCATCTCAGCTGGCAGATCTGGTAAACTATTTTACAAAATTTACATCACGTCAGTTTGTACCTATGTTACTACAATCCGATAAATAGTATTCTAAAGATAAAGGCATAATTAATTAACTAATAATAATTGCAGTTTCTTGCTCATCATTTAGACATATTTTTTTTTTAAAGTTAACTGTACAAAGTGTTAATTTGTGATCAACAGAGCCACATGGCTTTCAAATGAAATTATATAATTCACAGTTCAGTTTTTTATGCCATGATGCTGTTTTTGTACCCTTATTGATTAAATTGGGACGTATTTCAGAATAAAAGCATATAAAAAAAAATAATTGTTTTTGTTGAAAAATGGCACTTAATATAATATATTCCATAACACAATGCAAAATACATGTGATACCATAAAAATGACAAATATTTTAGGCACTTTAACATGCAAATAACGGCAAATGTCAAGCTATTTCACCAAACATATTAAACTTGCTTCCAAATATTTAAGAATTTCAAATCTGGCAAAGATTTTAAAAATAACTGTCTGTAAGTAAAGTTAAAAAGACAGCAATGGTTTTTACATAAAATATGTTCTCACTGGTGCAAAATCAATATTAGAGAAAAACAATGAGTTGGAAAGAAATATCTACAAACTTGTAAAGAAAATCCTGATTTTTAATTATAACCTGTGATTCTCAAAAGTCAAAATCAGCAACTTCCATAGCTTTACTAAGTACAGGAAGGCTGGTATTTTAAAGGAAAACAAGACTGATTCTATTATTGCACAAGATAGGAGGGCTATTTCTAGTTTCATGAATTGCTCATAATAAATTCACTGTGCATCTTGACAAGGTACATTAATATACCATGCTTACGCAAAATCAAATTAGAAAGAAAAAAAGTCTCCAGTGGTAAAAATAAGATCCAGCAAAGACTGGCTGCCTCATTAGTAGGTGTCTATCATGGTCATTATTAAACTCCTGTGAGATCCTTATCATATAAATTATTAAACAAATGTCATATCCTTATCATATAATTTATTCAACTCATTTGAGATCCGGTATCATATAAATTATTAAACTCATGTGAGATCCTTATCATATATGCATAAATTCCAATTCTGATCAAAAACAGACCAGAAATATGGCTTCCAGATTGATAAGCTTTGCCAATCAGATTTAAGATCACCTCTTTAATGTCTTGCTCATTATCCAACTCTCTCAAAATCTTGATGGACATATTTCATTTTGATCAGACTCAGATCAGAAAGAAAGACATGGGAGTACATGTAGTAGCAAGCTCACTCACCGAAAGGCATAATCACATCGTTAACATGCATAAATTTGAACTTCTTTGAGATGCTGATAATATAAACCTATATTCCAAGTTTGATCAAGATTGGATACAACACATCACCTCCTCAGAGTAGTGTAGCAATGAGCATATGTTGATGAAGATATGGATATGGATTAGGATAATAAAGGGATTAGGGTCAATTCCTTAGGGTTGCTTGGCCTTAGAGCCAGGTGAGCTTAAAAAAATCAATAGCATTTAAGAGAAAAAGACAGGCAAAAAAATCAATAGCATTTAAGCGAAAAAGATTGCTTAAAAATCAATAGCATCATAACAGAAAAAGACTCCACCTAAAAATATAAATAAAATCTTAAAAGAAAAAGACTTGTCTTATAAAATCATTACCTTCAACCTCAGCATGTATTTTTTTTGGTAAAACATTCTTTAGAAATGAAGGCAAAATTGTAGAAGCAAGCATATGCCAGCTGATGAGTGGGTTCAACAGATGGGCTAGTCATCTAACGGTTCTGAGTTTAAGCCCACATGCAGGATATTTTTCAATGCCTGATTTAAAATTTACATTTTCCGATCCATTGGTTTAAATCATTCCAAAACTATTTAGCCTTTTGCAAGTTGATGCTATTGTCTGCCCAGATATAAACAAAGGGATTAGGATATATAAAGGGATTGGGATAATAAAGGGATTATGATACAAAAAGGGATTGACACAGACCAAGCTTAATGAAACATAATTTCCACTGTTGTGTAAATATTGACAGCAACAAAGAAATATTATGTAACGGAATCAATGTTTATTATCTGTGCATCAGTGTTACTGATATTTTCAGTAGCAGACCAGTCAGAATATATTACAAAAACTGAAGGTCACAGCATTACCATGTTAAATTTGTATTATAACAACGCATGTTGTAACACGGTCATACTGTATTGAATCTTAAATATATTCTGCCCAAGTTTCATATAACAATCTGTCTTTATATCTCCAGCAATGTACAAGCTCAGTATGTCTCATGGTTCGTAAATTGAAACTATTATTGAAATTAACATAAATTTTTCAATATACTTTTCCGGCGGGACAATAGATTATGCCTAATAACTTGGAACAATTGAAATCCAAGATGCTTTTTGTGCAATAATTTCCAACTGAGACAACTGATTAAAAATGACCAAGAGTCTAAATGCCATGGCAGTAGAAACCTACTTGTGCTGCTGTGCAGTAAATTAACACCAAACCAAACTAAAATAATAACAGTAGTCCAATTAGCCTTTACACATTCTCTGTCAATACCTATTCACCTTTTAAACCTGCAGCATTTGTACATGTTTTCTGCATTTCTGACCTATTCTTTAAAATCATTTTTGATCTACATTTTCTGGGCCACTATTCAGCACTCCAACTGGGCAGAAAACACCCATATCATAATATGCAATCATAACCCATAGAATACAAAACGTAACCCATAGAATACAAAACATAACCCATAGAATGCAAAACATAACCCATAGAATACTAAACAGTCTCTCAGAACAAGGACATACTGTATACAGTAAAATCTCTCTTGAAAGACCACTGCTATGAGAGAGAGTCTGTCAGGATTTAATGTATATTGCAAATCTTTGAAAATATATTACCCTCCTACTTTGGCTGTTTTATTCCTTAGTTAGTAAACAGGACGTATTTTGTAATCATCAAATTTAATTAAAAATTTTGGACTCTCTTCAACAGAGATAATAAAGAATGTTACAATTCTCTATGCGTTTCTTATCATGCTATCTGATTTTGTCTATCTCTCTCCTTTCCTCTGCAGCTTAATATTTGTCTGGATTCTGTTATTGTGCCAAACCTGGGAGCTAATTCAGACTGTGCCTCTGTGTGTATCACAGGAGAAATACAGCATTTTTGTGGCAAGAAATCTATGGTACTGAGACTGAATGCTGAATTGCTAATGCCGGGGACTCACATGCACCTAATTTACTGCTTATTCCTGTCCTGTCAGATTAGTCAATAAATGGATGCTACATCTTTCTTCTGAATGACAAAATAGGTTGTACTTATGAAACATGTCAGACAGAAAATTGGGGCTAAATGGCTGTCCAAATGTTTATCACATGAGTAATTGGAAACTGGGGGGGGGGGGGGGGGGGAACATTGTTATGTGGAGCTACATATGTGTAGATACATTTAGACAAATATAAGCATTTTCATGAAATATGAATGCTCTGATGTAAGTGACCTTGTTTTGGTTGCAATGAAAAATATTTTTTTAAAAAAAAAACTGACAAACAATTAAATTGAAATAAATATATATTAAAATCAGATGTAATTAAATCAAATATACGTAAGAAGTGACCTAGTTTTGGGTGGAAACTGGCATTTTTCAAACTTGTACCCACAAAAGTTGCATGAGACTGCAGCCAACAATGTACAAGAAAATGACCTGTATGTAAAGTTGATTAGCAATTAAATACAGGTCACAGCAAGATTTAATTTTATTTGTGTTGTTCTCATAAAGACACATCGATGAAGTTGCATGAATCTTATAGCTAACACACGTTTTTGTAAAAACGCACCCCTCTCCCCCTACATTGACCCAAAAATGTCAAAGTCTCAAAAAGTTCGAAAGTTCTGAAGAAAGTTTAAAAAGTTGCTACATTGGCAAGAAAATTGGCTTCATCATACACAAATTTGCGTTTCACATTTCTTTTGTCTCTTAAGTGGTTATTCATTAACTGTTTTAAAAATGTCCAAATCCCCCAAAAGTTTCTAAAATGTATACAAAATTGAAAAAAATGCTGTAATGGCCTGAAAATTAGTGAGGTTGTCTACATATAAAATTTACTGAGGTTGTCTACATATCACATTTAATGAGGTAGTCTACCTATCAAATTTAATGAGGCCTGCACATAAAGTTTAATGAGTTTGTCTACATATCAAATTAAATAAGCATGTCTGCATATAAAATTTATTGAGGTTGTCTGTTAATCAAATTTAATGAGGTTATCTACATATTAAAACATATCTGTAATTTTCATTTGTCTAAACTGAGTAGCTTGTGCACAAATTTGCTAACAAATTTTTTTTTCTTCCAAAAATTATTTTCAATTATTGCATTAGCCCTAATTTTTAATACAATCTCAATTTTCATTTGTATGCACAATAAATTCATTCAAAATTAGTATCTTTTGTTCTCTAGTTTCTTGGACAGATCACTAATATTTATAATAAGGTAAGACCTGGGTCCAGACTAGTCAATTTGTCAAAAAGCAGGGCTGGACTTGTTACCATATATACCCATTTATAATTCCAGAGGGTGGACTTGTTACCATATATACCCACTTATAAGTCCAGTCCAGCTGCAAACTGCACAACTCAGATCTGTCCTTACATAATGTGCCAGCAGATCTGTATCTATGCCAGACAAAGATATTCTAATGGTCTCTCAAAACAGGTGGTCTCATAGCAGTGATCTCTCAAGACAGGTTTTACTGTATTTGTCTTGTACTAAGGTTTGCAATAAATAAACAAGAACAACAGCATAGTTTTGCTGAGCCTTAAACCTTAGGTGACACTGAAAAAAGCACAGCACTAAATCAATTGTTTTGCAGCTTTATTGTCCAAGGTTTGATTCCCAGTTAAGGCATAACTCAAAGTTACATATATGTCTGCTCATGCAAAACTTGGGTTAGGGTTCTTTACATTCTTCTATTTTATTATGCCAACATACGAAACATCCAAACCTGTGCCTGGAGCTGTGTATGTGTGGGGGATGCAAACTGGTGGGTTTGGGCTACCAGATGTTGAATTCAGACCGCCCCGTGTGATTCTATTTTCAAAACAAAGCTGCATTTTGCAATGGAGAATAATTAACAATGACACACAACAAGGAAACGGGAAAAATCATGGCCTGGAATAATGATAAATATCAGAAAACACAATCCCTGACTTCTACAATTTATGGGAAGCTTATTTTCAATTATGTATCCCACATAAATTGCTCCCATCTGGCATCTCCTAAAAGATTATCTGATGAATTGCATCAGCTTAGCCATACAGAAGCAAGATATACAGCAATAAATAAAATGGAGGAACAGCAAACTTTGTTATGCCAAGATATGAAGAGCAGCTTTCACCAAGAATACCATGAAAAGTATCTGATACGCCCACACCATGTTTTGACGAAACCACTTTTCTTTTGATTGTGGTAATCTTAATCTTTAACCTTCTGACCTCAAAATAGACAGGTCTTTGATATTGATTGTGATACTGAGTATATGCACCTTCAGCATTAGTCAGGGGTTTCCCATAACGTTTAGTTCTGTTTGACAAAAATCTTCATTTTGTGATGAAATCACTTTTCTTTCAATTACTGTTATCTTAACCTTTAAACTTCTGACCTCAAAATAGACAGGCTTCTGCTGTTCATTGTGATAACGGATATATGCACCTTCAGTGCTAGTCAGGGGTTTCCCCTAATGTTTAGTCCTGTTTTACCCAAATCTTGATCATCGTAGTCAGTGTCTCCTAGGTATCCTTCGCTTCTGTATTTATATATTTTCATGAAAATTTGGTAAAATATGCCTGCAGGGTTTTACGGTGCACATCCATTACCAAACAGATGTAAATAAGCAATTACACACTGTGACGTCCATGTCTATAAAGGCAATAGCAATGCCAAAATTAACGAAGGCAATTACAATTTTCAGATGGCAATTGATTTCACCGATGGCAGTTTACATAGTTAGGCTGTGTTTGTAATGAATTTCATTGCATTGTCATTTCAAAGTTTAATTAATAACAAAAGGGATTTAATTTCTGAAGAAAGAAGATTGTAGAGACATGATTAGGCATTTAATTATTTTTATCTTCAATAAAATAATACAGAGAAACAAAAATTTGATATCAGAGTGCAAAATCAAAATATTATACTGCAAATTATTGGTAAGTCTCGTCTATTTTCTAGTACATTCTTTGTTCCATTGAAATCTGTTATGTCCCTCAAGATTTTGAAAATGTGGAGACATGTTTTACATTGCTCTTGGCATGCGAGGAGCAAGACTCATGCAAAAAAATCACCGTTCAGAATGACTTTGTAACAGCCATCTTTTCAAGAAGGTCCCACCTTAAATTACATTAAACTTTCGTAACTTCTTTTCAGTGTACAAGTCGAACGCACACCAGTATTTACTCACCAATAAATGTGGTCTTAAACATAAATAAAATTCTATCTAAAGATTTATCTTGTTCCAATCTACAAAACTCAAATTTCATTTATTTCAAACTAAATCAAAGACCGCTCTGGTGGCCTCATGGTTAGAGCATCTGCCTCGGATGCAGGAGGTTGTGGGATTGATCCCCAGCCAAGTCATACCAAAGACTGACAAAAATGGTACAAACAGCTGCCTCGCTTGGCACTCAGCACGAAGAGGTTAGTGTTAGACTGGTCAGTCTGGTGTCAGGATAATATGACTGGGTGGGACATCATGCTACATGTCTGTGGCATGATGCCCCAGTGCTAGTCATCACTATAAACTGTCACACTGCAGACATCGTAGCAATATGACTGAATGTTGTTAAAGCTATGTTAAAAATCCAAATCACACACACACACACACACACAGACACAGACACACAAATTAAATCAAAACTTCTCTAGCATGTATGCATGTATACAGGTATTGTCATCACAATCCTGTCTATATAGTTTCAAGGCAGGTACCAAAAAAAGAGAAAGAACCATATATACTTGCTCATGAGTTGAGTTCAACTGTAAACTGCACGGACCCAGATCTGCCTTTGCTTAATACACCAGGTCTTGGTCTGTGCAGTGTGTTAGGAGTAACCAGTATAACAAACAAAACAGACCCTATCCACATGTGCATTATGCTTCAGGAGATGAGAATCACTGATCATAGCTTGACTTGATATATAAACAAGTATATAATGCAAAAATTATAAACACATTAGGAAGTATGCCTTTTCAAATAAATGCAAACACAGTTCTACAAGATAAAAATAAAACATTACCAAACATACATGCTTTTTGAGTCAACTGCAAACATAGACTGTGATCTTAAGCCAAGCTTGCCATTTCATACGTATGCTTGCATGAAGATCTGTCATAAATACATGTGCTACCTGAGAACCTATCCCCTCCCCATTTCATGTTATAAATTCCAGTTCACAACAGAGTCATTACTACACCTCAGTTCAAGCTCTGCCTCAGATATTTACAGTTTCTAAGCATGTTCTGAGATAGTTGTTCCATTGCAGGGCCCAAAAGATCATGCAGGCAATAAACACTTCAACAAGACTTTTAGAGATCTTGATGTTATCAGAAGAACTTTTGCTGGAATTTGTGGTAGAAATTACAGAAGCACCTGAATCTGGGATTACACAATTACTAACAGAGTATGGAATTTCTGATGGATACAATGTGGTGATTATGGAATAGTATAAACATCAGCTGTTCAAAAGCTTAAATCATGGCTGATACAGATCTCTGCAGCAATTGCCGAATACATCGCATTGTGGTCAATCTCCAACACATTTAACTGATAGCTGATTGATTGGTTTCACAAACGAAAAGACAAACACAGAACAAAATATGATATACCAGAAAACGTTGCAAACTTCCAAAACAGAAAAAGGATATCAGAAAATATGCCATAAACTGCTATACCTCTTTTTCATTGGTGAAAAAATGTGAGATTGTTAAAACCCTCACTTTAGTTTTGGAGAAATTCACCTTTACGGCTGAAGGCTTGTTACTATAGGCAGATTAAACAACCTATTTTATTTGATGATGTAATACAATGATGTAATACAATGATGTAAACAATATGTACCCTGTAATAAAATCATTTATATTTGGCTTTACGGCACAGCAACACATGTAGGCTATTTAATGCCAAGGCAGATGGAGTAAAATCTACACTGACTGAAAAGCAGGATTCATATCTGAACCTTTTCAGTTCTGAGTCCAACATGCCAACCACTGGGTAACCATGGCTCCAGCCTACATTAGGTACTTTTACAACATGCAGGTGGGTGGGTTGGTCCTATTCTATATCTGCAAACACGGGGTAGGTGACAAGCACTAGTGACATAATTCAAGGAAAGATTCATGATGTTTTTGTGTAATATCCATGAGTTATGAAACTCCTGGCCTTTTATATTATTTCTGTTGAGTTATGGTACTCCTCTTAACAAATTAACCCCTAGCAACGACTTTATGGGGCAGGAGGTAGTAGCCTACTGCCGAGCTCTGTAGCATCAAGGTCATGTATGATAAACACTAAACTGGGTGGTATTATAGAAAGGTAGACAGATGTAGTTCTACGATGATACCAAATAATCTGGAATATCTAGTTGCACTACAAAATACAGCTAGAAAAACCTCATTTTTTGGACCCAACTTTTTTTTAACTCAAAATTTGCCCGTGGTTGGAATCCGATTTTGTGTCCTGATTTTAGAATTTTTGGTTTCAGCTCTAAGGCAAACCGGTATGAACTGCAAACAGACAGATGAGCCTTTGCAAAAAGTAGGATAAGATGGGCATTTGGAATAAAGAGTGGTCTCCATACAAAAACACTGGCTCCGTTTAGCAAAAACAAAAACAAATAAAAAAGAAAAAGAAAAAAGCACCAAAAAACAACAAAAAACCTCAAACTTTTACCCTTCTGCTCATGCGCGAGTCAAATAGCCAATGACAAAAGATGTTTCTAACACAACTAGGCAGTATGTTAGTGAAAGATGACTGGGGATTTGGTGTTTTCGAGTCTATTCAGAAATAATTTTCAAAATGTGTTTCCTACTCGATTTTCAGGCAAAAATGACAAAAAGCTCCAGGGGTTAAGTTGTAATAAGCCCAGTCAGTCCACCTGGATGGGTGTTTGGTGTTGTGTCGGTGTCATCAGACAGAGCTTCTTGAATTAGGATTCTCTGTAGTTTTGCAAACGTGTGGAAGAATTTGTAACAATGCATGGGGTATAATCATCAGAAATACTTAAATTACTGGAGGCATGAAAACGAACAAGTAAAGGATGTAGCTGTTCAAAGAAATTGATTCTGTCGGACCATGTCAACGATCCCAACTTATGCTGGCAGCCTTCAATATTTCCTTGTCTATAACAGCATGGCCTGATTTAGGTGATGATGTTAGAATCAATATCCGATGATAACATGTACAGATTCAGTTTACTGGGAAAGTGTAATCATGGACTTTTGACAACTAGCTGACTATAGTACCACAAGCTGCAGTGGGGGCAAAATGTACATGCATGGATACTGCACAGTTATTTAACCTTCACTTTAATCAGACTTGAGGAACAGGTCTCCCTTTTCCTTGTCATACAGTGACATGTCAATCTTTTGGCCAGGAAGAATTTCCTGCTGAGATGAAAAGTGTCTCCCATCCCTCACTAAATCTCTCTGCATACTCAAAATTAATAATAGAACTCTCCAGAATTATTTCAATTTTATTTAAACACCTTGCTCCCACTATAGCATATTCAAGTAAAGACTTCTTGTGTCCATGTAACTGTAAACTGCTAAGCATATCATTTTAGCTGCTAATTTGACAGACAATAACCATAAACAGATAACTGGATTATACTATGTGTGATCAGCAGTAATTTGGAAAGGATTAAAGCCAAAAATGGATTATAGTTGGATTATTAAGAAGCTCATGCAACAGTGGGGTCAATCCGACTTTGTTCTTCCCTGTTTTTCAAGATGTATTATACTACATGTTATCAGAAATAATATGGATAGGATTAAAAAAATAAAAGGATTATGGTTGAATTATTAAAGAGCTCATGCACCATAAAACAATCAGCACCACTGAATCTGTATCTGATAGAATCAAGACGATTCTGTTTGTGCAATTTGGATTTGGATTTTTGACTTAGCTTTCAATAAAAAAATTCAGTCATATCGCTACGATGTCTGCAGCGTGACAGTTTATAGTGATGTCTAGCTCTGGGGCATCATGCTACAGACATGTAGCTTGATGTCCCACCCAGTCACATTATCCTGACACCTGCTGACCTGTCCTAAAACTTAATGCTGAGTGCCAAGTGAGTTATCTGTTAGTATCATTTTTATAAGTCTTTGGTATGACTCAGCCGAGATTAGAACCCCCGACCTCACGCATCCAAGGTGGATGCTCTAACCACTAGGCCACTGGAGCGGTCCAAGAAGGTTCAACGCCAGGCAGCAAGATTTGTATCTGATGCCTAAAAACCAGTAAAGCAGGATGTATTACCAAAATGTTAAATGACCTGGGTCTACCAACACTCCAAGACAGGTATAGCAGGATTTGTTTGACATATCTCTACAAAGTAGTCGAGGGATTATAGTGCCAGCTCTCTCACCAAATACATTTTTAAAAACCAATAAGACAACAAAGTCCAATTAAAGCCAAAAGTTATCTAATTTTGGAAACCATAAACATGGTAGAAAAACAAGTAACAAATAATAGTAGATGTTTTCTAGCTGAGCAATGTAGAACAGAGAAATTTAGAAATTCTTTCTTCATAAAAACAACTGTGGACTGGAATCATCTGAGTGAAAGTATTGTGTGTGTGCGAACAGTGGAGAGCTTCAAGACAGCTCTTAAACAATTCTAATACCCTTTTAGTGGATATTTTTTCTGGTGCAATTTATGCCGTAACAGTGGCCCAGCACTGAATACATTCAGACATAGTGACTTTACTCAGATTCTTTCAGACTGAATTTGCAACATAAAACAATCAACATTACTAAGATTCGGTCAGATTGAATTTGGTTGTTCAAGTTTGCGAGATAGATCATAGTGCATGTGATCAAAAGCAATTTGGAAAGGATTAAAAGATGTTAATAGATCATGGTTGGATTAGTCATCACTAAAGAGTTCAAACGGTATAAAACAGGTCAGTTTGACTACGGTACTTAAGTTTCTTACGGTATCTAAGTGGACATGATCTCCCAATATTAAAATGCCTACATCTAAACAACACAAATATCACATAAAATTAAAAATGGATGGAAATGGGCATTTCCGAGCTTGGAATTTAGTTAAAAAGACATGAACATGCATTCTGCCATCCCTTTAAAGTTGATTTCAAGAACTTCCCAAATTTGACCCAGACAGAACCAATCGTGAACAGTTCTTGCAGTCAGTCAGCAATATTAATCTACTCACAACAGGAAACAATTTCAACTTTTTGTTGGACTAGACATAACTGTATTAACCTTGCCATGTTCCAATGCAGACACTGAAAGGACTTTGTCTAAAGAAAAGTCAGTAAAACTCTAGAGGAAACCTGGATCCAGTAAACAATATATTATTTAAGTGTTAAGATCGGCAATGACAAAGACTGCTGCCAATGTAATCCAGGTGATGACCTACCAGGAAAGGTTGAAAATACGAGTGGAACTTATAAGGAGAATATGTATGCCGACAAGTTACTGTGAAAGAACTGTTTCCTTGCACATGAGCAGAAGGGTGAAAGTTGGAGTTCCTTTTTTTTTTTGCTTAATGGACCCATCAATTTTGTATCAGACCACTTTTTATTCCTAATCCCCATCTTATCCTACTTTTTGCAAAGGTTCACTTGTCTGTGTGCAGTTTAAACCAGTTTGCCTTAGATCTGAGGCGAAAAAGTCTAAAATTGGATTCTGACAATGGGTGAGTTTTTGGTGGAAACAAATATTAGGTCCCCAGAAATATGTTTTCCCCTCTGTATTTTATAGTGTAACTAGAAAGTCCAGATTATTTGGTATCATTGTAGAGCTACATCTGTCTACCTTTTTATAATACCCCTCACTTTAGTGTATCTTAAATGACCTTGACACTACAGAATTCGGAAGTAGGGTACTACCTCCTGACACATAAATGAGGTGTTAGGGATTAATGAGGTAACAACAACCATCCAATTTTTCATTTTACAATTCATAAGACCCAAACTTTCGTCAGTTACCTGCTATTCAGTTTCCTTCCCTGAACACTGAATATCCAACTAGAGAACAGATACTTTGTCCATTTTTTTTCACAGCATAACAAGTTTGGTTTTGTGTTGTATGGCACAGCAATATAAAATGGTCATTTAGCACTGAGGTAATTGGAAACAAATGCCTTGCCCAAGAACACACAACTGTAGACATCCCTGACTGATCTAATAGCAGGATTGGATACAAAAGCCTTGCCCAAGAAGAGAATGGTAGAAAACCTGGATTGATCTTACATGGTTAAAAAAATGACATAATTTTGTTAAAAGGGTAAATATGACGCACTGTGTTCTATTTGCCATGAACTTGAATTGCAATGTTTTTGAAAAGAAACAAATTCAGCATTCAGTAAAGAAAGTATATTTAATAAGACAATGACATGTATGTATGTATGTATGTATGTACGTATGTGTGTGTATGTATCATAGAGAGATTGATAGATAGATAGATAGACACCAATTTAAAGTATAGTTCTAAAAATATGAGGCAAAAATTGTGAAACCTTATGAAAACATTCTAAAATCTATAGAAATATGTAGTCCTTCAAGATAAATGGCGGTGGGGGGGGGACTCACTAGGTCAGTGTTATCTAATCTGCAAACTTTGTATTTTCAGCTGTTAAGGTGTTACACTCCAAAATTATTAGATCTTATTTCACTTGCGCTCTTGATAACTGGTACATAATTGCAAGTAATTATGTAATTGCAAATAATTACATGTTAATGAAAGTAATTCAACCATTCCAAAACATGGAGTGACTTAATTACTTTCAGCTGTTCATTTATCACACCCTCAGTATCTTTAGCCCTGCATAACCTATACATGAAAACTGTTAAAAAGATAGGTCAATATCACCTCATTTTTTATAGACGATTTACTTTTTTTCATCTACATTCATGAAAAATGATGTGGTTAGATCTCTTGGTGCAACTGTGACCTAATTTTCAAGTTTTGGAGATTCTAGTAATTTCCACTTTATCAGTCTGTATATTGCTGACTATGCCAAATGTGCCCCTGCTGGCAAACGGATTGAGTTTACAAGTAAACACCTTGTTACTTAACAGTGTATCTCCCTCCCCACTGGCTACTATCAGTTTCTTCCTGATAAAACACTTACTGGCAAATACCATATCAAGGAACTATCATTTGTAAGCAATATGTATCATTAAAAAAACATGTACCAAAAAACCCCACAAAAAATTGCATTCAGTGTATGCACAACTATGAATCGACATACCGAATTGCATACTCCTTTTTCAATCATTAATGCTGGGGAAACTAACCTAAAGGTAGAACAATGTGACCTAATTTTGGAACAAATGTATGGTACACACAAATATCCATCAACTGACCTAAATGCACAACCATACCAAAATAGTGTCACACTTAAATAATAAAAATCATACTCATAATTATAACAATTATATTCATAATTATAATGCTTAAGAACAGTACACAAAAAACCCAAAGGCATGACCGTTGACATGAAATTCAGTGTCATAATGACAATGTGTTGACATAAGTTTAGCTAAATAAAATGTCAGGGAAAGGTTTACAAGATGGCCACTACAGTAGCCACATGATGCTGGATTGGAATAATTTGCACTGGGCATCATACAAGTCCATAAACGAAACAAAGTACAAAAATGGTTGCAATGATGTTTGAGTTGATCCCTGAGCCAATTAGGTCTGGTTTTCCAAAAAAAATGGTTGCAATGATCTTTGAGTTGATCCCTGGGCCAATTAAGTCTGGTTTTCAAAACTCCTTCACAAAAGTCTTGATATGGCGGTGGTTAGACCTGTACAATTTTTGTTTAGAACCAATTAAATATTGGAGGAAGTTTTTCTTAATGAAAACTATGGTGGCCATACTGAGTATCAGACAGATATCATTTCTATTTTGAATCAACCAGACATCATATTAAGCCTTTAAGTGAAACAAAATGTAAATATGATGACCCATTCAGGACAAGTTAGTGATAGTTTCAAGATGGCCACCATAGTGGTTGTTGGAGGGCAATTGTCCAATGGGACGTTTTTCATTTTAGGACTGACTAGACATCACAAGTATCTTTGTATACATTTTATGTTGAGACAATGGTCCATTCAGGAGTAATGGTAACCAGAGTTTCAAGATGGATTCTATGGTGGCCATATTAAATACAAGATTAGTACCATTTTCATTTAGGACCATCTCCAAACTCCATCTAAATATGAACACATGCTGAGAAGTAGCAAAAGTATTTTCAAGATGACCACAGCAGTGGCTGTAACAAAACTGGATGTCTGACATGATTCAATTATCATTTAGGACCAACTGAAAACCCAATGTCAATATAGCCATTCATTTAGGAGCAGCATCGTAATGTGTACAAGAGGTCCCCCATACTGGACATCAGATTGGCATCACTGTCCTTTAGGACCAACCAGGCAGCATAAAAAGTGTTTTATTGAAAATTCCACATCAATATGACTGCCATTTTCATTTTGGCAAACTACACATTATATGAAGACTTTCAAAGAAAACCTCATGTCAATAGGGTCATCCATTTTGGAAGAGCAGCGATAGAAAGATTTTCAAGATGGCTACCCTGGTGGCCATATTTGATGTCCAAGAACACCATTTTTATTCATTCGTTCATTCAATCATTTATTCATTCAAAAGGTCAAAACATAAGCTCCTCTTGTCTTTGACCTGGAGAGCAAAACAAAATGTAGGTGCCTAAGGAAGTATTAACTGTAACCAAAATGGCAACATAGTTCTAATGATCAAGATGTCATTTACATTAGCAAAATGAGTTACTGACTGCAACATGCCAACATGATTACATTGACATGGCAACTAACTCCATATGTTTCCCTTTTGACATGTTGCTACAATACATCACCCCAAGAATGTAAATTTAATTATCATGTCCACATATTCATGTCAACAAACTGCAACCATGAACTAATTTAGCAAATTGATGAAATTGTCTCTACTCCAATTTTTATAAAACTGTGGCTGAAAAATATATATTATGCATATCTTTGACTGAATTTTCCATACTTAGAGAACCATTTAAAAAATTTTTGGAGGGATGGGGGGTCAGGACCTGCCCCCCAAATAGCTAGGAAGAATTACTCTAGCTGTGATTTTTTTACAGAAAAATGAATTATATCCATCATACTGGTTGAGAAAAAAAATCCTAAGCTCTCTCCCCCATCTCTGGAAATTCTATGGTCAATCCATTAGTTGATTTGAAAATAAGTGGACAATCCTGAACTCAAACAGTCTACATACATTTTGTTCAAAATGATATATCAAATTTCTTTGAATTTTGTCACTTGGTCTTTTGACAACATATTATGGTATGCCAACGAGGTGTGTGTGTGTGTGAGTGCTTATATTTCTTTGAATTTTGTCACTTGACCTTTTGACAACATATTATGGTATGCCAACTGAGGGGGGTGTGTATGAGTGCTTATATTTCTTTGAATTTTGTCACTTGGCCTTTTGACAACATATTATGGTATGCCAACTGAGGGGTGTGTTTGTGAGTGCTTATATTTCTTCGAATTATGTCACTTGGCCTTTTGACAACATATTATGGTATGCCAACTGATGGGTGTGTATGTGTGTGCTTATATTTCTTCAAATTTTGTCACTTGGCCTTTTGACAACATTATGGTATGCCAACTGAGGGGTGTGTGTGTGTGTGTGTGCTTATATTTCTTCGAATTTTGTCACTTGGCCTTTTGACAACATATTATGGTATGCCAACTGAGGGGTGTGTGTGTGTACTTATATTTTCTAACTTTCTGAACCTCTCTTAGGATAGATCTTTTTTTTAAAAAATATGTTTGGCACAAAACAAAGAAACTACAAAGGATTTCCATGATTAAAGGGCTGTAAAACTGAGCCAAGTGGAGTGTTTCGTTTGTTTTGATTCCAGACTGCAGTATGGCAAGATAGGATTGAACTAATGTATTGAGAGAAAAATATCCCAGATATAGGATTTCATAGATATAAAAGTCATTAGTTATCCAACAAGTACTCAAGAATACTAATGGAAGGGAAATAAAAGACACCCATCCTAAATAGGGTATCAAGTTGCACGATCATATGCAATATACAAGATAAAATTACCAGGTGTCACCATTATGCGAGCTTAGGAGAAAAGTAAATATTAAAAGTCATGCCCCTGTTGGTGTAACCTATTTTACCTACCTGAACTGAATACAACACTTGAACAATGTAATGATGTTTGTGGGAGTCATATAAGTGGAGTGCCTTGTAGGTGATGCACCTTATAATAGGGTCTGCTTTAAGGCGAGACACGTTATAACAGTGACTTGTTTTAGATGAGGTAACTTATAGCAGGGACTACCATACTGGTGAGGTACCTTATAAAAGGGACTGCCATACTGGTGAGGTACCTAATAAAAGGGACTACCTTGCAGAACTCTGAGGCACTTTGTTTTAGGAACTGCCTTATAGATAAGGCAGAGACTGCCTTACTGGCAAGGCACCTTATAAAAGGGACTGCCTTATTGGTGAGGCACCTTATAATAGGGACTGCTTTATTTGTGTGGCACCTTAATAAATGGGACTGCCTTATAGGTGATATATTATACTGAAATATTTTATACATAATATTACTACTAAATAATGAAAAGGGATCCATGACCATACCTGTCTCTTACTGATGAACATTATTTTAAGGAAATACTGTACAAAGCGTATGCGATAACACTGATGACAAATCTACCTGTGTATACACTACCTCTAAATGTTAACAGACTGAACAGTCCAGAGCCACTGGTCAGCCATTCCATGTAGTACAGTATAACCTCTCTTGAAAGACCTGCCTTCTTCCCATAAATGTATGGTCTCTCAAGACAGGTGATCTCTCATAACAGGTAATACCACTATATAATCAATAAATTTGTACACTGAGAATATGGTCTTTCTAGACAGGTGGTCTCACATAACACTGGTCCTTCAAAAATGGTTCTACTGCACCATTAAATTCTATACATCTCAAAACCTTTTTTGGGTGGTGGGGGTGGTGTGTTGGGTTTAACACTATTTTTCAGCACATGATAGGCTATACATATCAGCCCATATAATCAATGATCCATGGGAAGTTACTGTAAGGCTTTTTCAAACATCCATGATGGTTGAGCCAAGACTCTAACTCACACAAACAGAGGTGAGATGTGTGAGTGATATAACAGGCCCCGGTTAGATGGTGCATACTGTACCATTAGATCAGGGTCTATCGAGTCTGTTCATTTTACTAATGATTTCAAGCAAAATGCTAAAAAGCAAAAACTCAGATCTATTGGTGCATCTTGCTGCAGCAGTTCTGGGTCAATGCTATATGCAACTGTATGTACAGTAAAATGCAGAATGTTAAAAGAATTAACCACAGTTAGGAGTAATAACCTGAATGAGGCTTCATTATAAATCTGCTATTCCACATGATGATGGGATAATCTCATAATTCCCTCAAACAATCATTTAACTGAATTGAGTCGTTCCAGTGACAATTGATATTGCACATGCATTTCAGCAGAGACATTTATAAATCTGACATTCACAACACCCCTGCTTCCTTTGCATGGCAGTGTTTTCAAGTGAGGTTACTGATAAGGCACTAAGTGTCCAGGTAAATACTCATTTATGCAGGTACCTCAAGTCTGGGATTTCATTACTGTACCCCAAGTCAGGGATTTCATTACTGTACCTCAAGTCAGGGATTTCATTACCATACATCTCATAGTAAATTGGTGACGACACTTTATCTGGTTATTTAAATACTGATAACTTTCAGCAATAAATTTTTTAAGACGAATTTGTTAAAAGGCAATTTTATTATATGTAAAAGTGGATTTTATCAATGTAAAAATGGCATTTCTATCACATGTAAAAATGGCATTTCTATCACATGTAAAAATGGCATTTCTATCGCATGTAAAAGCAGGCATTTCTTTCACATGTAAAAGTGCATTTTTATCAATGTAAAAAAAACATTTCTATCACATGTATAAAGTCATTTCTATCACATATAAAACCATCTGATGTGTTATTGTTTTTTTGGGGGGGTGGGGATATACTGCAGAACTGGTCTGCACATCTGCATCAAATATTTCATTATCATGAAACCAAAAAGCGATGTTTCATAAAAAAAAATTGTCATGAAAATCTCCACAAGGAATGAGCTAAAATTTTATCTGAGTTTTGTGCTGACCAGAAGCAATTTCATACATTTAGTGTTTGCTCCTTGAGTTTGTTAATAAATTTCTTGATGAAATATTAAATTTGTTAATACTTATTGATGAAATAAAAAAATTTGCGCAGCAGCAATCTACACCTGCATAAGCATTATATCGGAGAATGACCAGATAAATTTTAAAAGATATCTGTGGATGTATTAATTCTTCTTCATGGAAGAAGTGCATCACTTCTTTTCTCCTGGATTATATTGTTTTCTAGTTGACCAAAATCACAAAGTTGAGCAACACCATCTTCACCCCCACCTACAAACCTCCTTTGTTTCAGTTATTGCTACAAAGGGGTACAGATTTATCTGCTAATAACTTGGACACTGTTAACGCTTAATTAGGTAAAAAAAACAAACAAGATTTTGGTAGAGTTGGATACTGTTGAAGAAAATGTTAAACCAACAACTGGATAACTGGAGTACAGCTATCAATTACTATGACTGATAGGGACGGTGGTAGTTCCTTGTTAGTGGTTTGACACCATTTTTCAGCACCCAATTACTATGACTGATAGGGATGGTGGTAGTTCCTTGTTAGTGGTTTGACACCATTTTTCAGCACCCAATAGAAGAAATATGGCAGCAATGTAATAGTAGTGTTAAAATAAATTGCTGCTCTGTTCCAGATAAGAAAAAGAAAATGCAAAAAAAAAAAAAAAAAAAAAAACCCCACCAAAAACAAAGAAAAGAAACCCATGACTATAAAATGAAATAAAACTGGGATTGAAAGGATTGTTTTTTAGATTGTATCTGTACAATTTAAAGCATGATTCTACCATTCAAAAATGTCTCAAAAGATTTAAAAATTGAGCAGTTTGTGAAAGCTTTCAAATTATACAAAACAGGACGAAATTTTATAGATAAATAAATGTATAAGACAGCAATTGGTTTTTATCTGACATTTTTGAAAAAAAGAGCAGTGGCTTAGCTATGTCAAAGATAGACTGTGAGGCTTATGTATAAACATGGTCATATTTTTTAAAAATCTTCACAGTAAATTTATTTTGCTTTCATTGATACCAAATATGACTTTATTTAATGGAAGATGAATAATTGCCTAAAAGAGAGCATTGGTATGTGTTTAACATTTGCAGCAGAAAAGCGGTTTACGAGCAAATGGTATGTGTTTAACAGAAGATGAAGAAATGTGCAAAATATAAGCAACAGAGAAAATATCCCTCGATTTGACTGTCAATATCACAGCTGCTCCTTGAATTCATTGCTTCCATAATAGAATCCCTTTCTCTAAAAGCTTCCAAGAATAAATAAATGTGTTCTAGCAGAAGACTCACAAAATGGCTTTCACCCTTGGACATTAACCTAACAAGACACCGGAACACAATATTACTGAGCTCTTCCGATCAGGAGGTGAAAAAAGTTCTGATTTTTCCACAGATAATTTGTACTAATGATAACAACTTCAGTAAAGACCGGCCTATAAGGTAACCTGCAAAAAGTAATCACTTTACACCCATTTTTGAAGAACTGTATAATTTACATATCTAACGGTTATGCACACTTACAAGTGTCGGGTCCAACTACAAACAATACAGACCCTGATTTGCCACTGCATGATGCACTGGCAGATTAGAGTCTATATTGTTTTACTGATTACTCCTAACTGAACAGACCAAGATCTGCCAATGTATTATGCAAAACAAGCATTCAAAATACAAAGGCAGCAAACAGGGAAATTCTTAAAATGCAAGGTCAATAGCTTTGTAAATAAAAATGCTTTCTTTCAAGAAGTCCAAGGTGTTCTTAGGTGAAATGTAATAAAAAGCATCTCACAGCAAACATGCTGTCTTCTTTAGTAGTCTATTGTGACATGCAGGAGGGTAAACAGACTTATTTTATATTTCCAAGTGTGTGTGTGTGTGTCTGTGTGTGTGTGTATGTATGTGTGTGTGTTTTATTGCAGAATTGAGCCTCAACTTGGGAATTCAAATTCAGTTTGCCACTCTATATTATGATAATGCATATCAACAGGTACAAATCAGGATAAATCCAAAACAAATATCATTATTTCACTTACACTTCTGAACATGTTCCATAGGAAACAGATACAGCAATCAGCCTTCATGTCCCAGGCTCTGAATCTGTTTACATTGGAAATAATTGTGACCCTGTATTATTGATTATGCACAGTTAGTCAATGTCTGTTCTACTTTAAAGCATGTATAACAAAAATGAATCTGATTTATTCCCCTTGTTACAAGCTTATAATCACAGTGCTTTCATTTTTTTTTTTTAAATTTCATCAAAACTTAAACAAAAACCAGCAGCAAGTTTGACAAAAACCAGGAATTTTGTGTATGGCACATTAGCATAATTTAGTTGTATAATATATGTTATGTCAGCATTATCTAACAATTGCAGACCTACATAGAATATTTCATGAAAAACATCATTTTGGCCATAATTATCTTTCGTTAAACTGACTTTTTTGTTGACAGTAATTGACATAATTCCAATCAGCCAATGAGCTGCACGTGTCAATTTCAAGTAGACTAGAAGAGTTACAGGATATCAGGAAATTCGAGATCCAATATCACAAACTGTCAAGATCACTGCAACAAATACACAAAATATATTAATCAATTTTGGCAGAAATATGACAAAACAGTAATGGTAATTGATCACTTATTTAAAGAAGCCTGTATATACACAACAAGGCCGGATACTGAAAACTGAAGTGAGATGCAAGAAAATGAGAGCATTAATAAAGTAAATATCAAACCTGGTTAAACTTAGCTGTGACATCTCCTATATCTTCAGTAGGGCTGGGATGTCTGGACCCTGGGGTAGAAATAGTGTCTCCCATATGTTGGTGACAAATGTAGCTCCCTAGGGATATATGCCAGCTTGCTTTCCAAGCTGCAGAGTTATCACTATTAGTATATATACACACAGAACACTAAAACAACTATAGCACAAGACTCAACAGGCTGGCAGAGTTACTACACAGTACTGTATATTGGCAGCAAGTGGCAAAATATCCCAGAATGCACTAGGGTACAGCTGATCAACATGACATAGTGGAAGAGACAGAATGAAATTGGGAGTTAAGCAGTCTCAGCTAACTACACTTTCTTATAGTCTGTTTCTTAGGAAGTGCTCCTTTGAGTTGCCAGGATTTTTAGTAGCAGAGTTTACTTTTAGTTACTGGTTCAAAACAATTTTATATTTTAGCATATTTATTATGTTATTATTTGAGAACTGATCAGTAATTTTGTTGTTGTTTGTGGGGTGGAGTGGTAATTTACATTATTTCTCCCCTTTTACTTGTACCTGTGCATTACCAATGATACACTTTGGTATTGTGTATTTTAGTTATTTCTTAAAGAAAATATATTTAGACTGATATACTGTAGTCATACTAAATGAATACTTACAGACATTTCATTTTTATCATGGTGACGTCATAAGCATCAAGAAAAAGTAGAAAAATAGACATGTGGAGTCAAGCAACAGTCCAACCATGGGGTCTAAGACAAGTTTTATTCAGTTAAGTCTCTTTTGAAGACAGTCTTGGAAATATCCTTAAGTTCTAACGGCTTTTTCTGGACATTGTCCCATAAGTTTAACATGACTGCCACATATTTGTGAAATTCAATATAAAATACATTCAAAAGGAAATATAAGCTTTGACAAACAACAAAACCCCAAAACAATTGTGGGATTCATGACAATGATTTTTAAATTCTTGGTTAAAAAATGAACCATGAGAATATGTACATGAAATTTTCTACCCCATTTTTATTTTTTCATTAAAAAATCTACCATATTCAGGAAATTCCTCCTTTATTCCAAATTGGGAGGGGGGATTCCCTGAAATTTTTCTTTTCAGAATAAATCTAATGCAAAGGTGTTGGGTCAGAAAAACTTGTAAAGGAATTTAAAAAACAAACAATCTAAATGAATTTTTTCCCAGGACAAGCCAGTTAGAACTTGTGGGGCCCCGAGTGGCCGAGTGGTCTAAAGCGCTCTCCGTTACGGATCACTGCCATCTCACCTCTGTCTGCGGCAGTTCAAGTCTAGGATTCAGCCAATGTGGGTATGTGAGAAAGCTTGCCAGTAGCTTCTCGTGGGTCGGTGGTTCTTTCCGGGGTTTTCCCGGGTTCTTCCTCCACCATTAATACTGGCCGCCATGTACAGCCTATCGTGTGCTGAAAAATGGCGTTAAGCCCCAAAACAACAACAACAACAACAAGTTAGAACTTGTAGTAAGACAGTCTTCTGGGATGTTTTTAACAACACTTTCCAGGCTTTGTTTTAACTATGTCATGATATAGGAACAGAGTCCAAGGGCAGTCACAAGGAAACACCAAGGCAGCCAACGCAGGCTGACCTGGGTGGGCACTGAACTCATGACCATTGGTTTACAAACCTGATACCCTAGCAACTGAGCATTGACTCCCAGGGAAGATGGTAAATTTCCCCTGTAGAACCATGAAAAACTTAAATGACACATTATAATAAGAAGTGTTCTCTCTGGGTCTTGATTAGGTCTTGGGGCCTAAAATGAAACGTAAGCAGTGTTCTCCCTTGGCTTTGATAGCTTTTGGGACATAAAATTACACGTTCTAATAAGCAGTTTTCTCCCTATGTTTTGTGTTGTTCCTGGGCCTTGATGGGTCTTTGGGCCTAATGTGACATACATTATAGTGTTTTACCTAGGTCTTTTTGGTCATAGGGTCTAAAATGACCCATGTTATAAGCAGTGTTCTCCTTTGAGCCTGACATTCTACTGGGCAAGAAGAATTTCCAAAGTTCAAGATAAGACCATTTCTTCCTTTTAACTATAAACCATCTTGGATATTTTCTGGCAATAAAAAATGTTTCAAATTATCTAATGTGGTGTGCATACTGGATGTCAGCTTGGCACCATTTTCAATTTGGACAAACTAGACATTACAAAGCCAATGTTGTATGCACCCAGTGAGTAGTGACAACAATATTGCTAACAAAATCAGTGTGGCCATCATATTGGATGTATATGGCTGGCATCCAACTGGCACCATTTCATTTAGAACCAACTAAGTATCATAAGAAGCTAAATGGTGAAAACCCCATGATGATATAACCAGCCATTTATGACTTTCCATCTGGAAGATGATGGCTACTGTGGTGGACATACTTGACTTCAGATCACACTTTTTATTCAAGACATCTTTTAGTGAAAACCCCATGCTGATAAGACTATCCATTCAGATGGAGTAGCCATAACAAGATTTTCAAGATGGCCACTGGACTTCAGATAAGCACAAAAAACCTGAAGACAACCAATACTGACACTGCTGACACCTGTTGGAATGAGTGACCCTTATGTAATGCTTATGCTAAAAAGCAGGAGAGAGAGTAATTTTTTTTAAATAAAAAAACTGTTTGAATCTGCTGTTGTTGTTGTTCTAGGGTTTAACGCCATTTTTCAGCACAAGATAGGCTATACATGGCGGCCAGTATAACTGGTGGAGGAAGAACCCTGGAAAACTCAGGGAAGAACCACCGACCCACGAGAAGCTACTGGTAGGCTTTCCCACATACCCACGCTAGCCGAGCCTTGGGCTCGAACCCACGCAGACAGAGGTGAGATGGTAGTGATCTGGAATGGTAAGCACTTTAGACCACTCGGCCACTCGGAGCCCCGCTTGAATCTGCCATGTATATGCAACAATAGGTAGACTAACCCGGTGTATAAGGATGAAAATAAACATAACCATGATCTTGTGCCTTGTTTTTGCAGGACTGAGTTTATTTTTCCCCCTTAACACATTATTAGCTACATCATGCTGAACAAACTGGAGCTAAGTGCCTTTTCGAAGGACACACCAAAGGCAGCCGGCTAGTCTTGACCTGGGAAAGTAGTGAACATATAAACCCTACCAAGTGAGCTACCAGGGTATACACAGATGATCGTTCTTTTTTTTTCTTAGTATTAACATTACTCTGAACACATTATTTGCTAAATCATGCCATGAAAATGGGAGCTAAATGAATTTCTCAAGGACATGCAAGCATGACCCAGGCTGGTGTGAGTGAGGATCAGACCCATGACCTATGGATTATGAATCAGATGCTCAACCCAAAACTAAAATGCTGCACACATACAACTCCCTAACAGCTAAAAGAATGTCCCAGTCACACAATGTTCTTTTATTGTTTAAGGTTAAGGTGCCCTAAGCTTAGTACATTGGTCACTAGAATGTATTACCACAAGAGAAAATAAAATTAGGGCTTTTTTAAAACCTGCTAGACTTTGCAATGCATAAACAACTATCAGAAGCCCCCCCCCCCATGCATAAACAACTATCAGAAGCCCCCCCCCCCCATGCATAAACAACTATCAAGCCCCCATCCCTCACCCAGCATGCATAAACAACTATCAGCAAGCACTCTCACCCAATACATAAACAACTATTAGAAGCCCCCAAATATTTATCTTCCAAATGAAATAATTGGCAGATTGAACTGTGAGTGAAACTGAAAATAAACATTACACTTAACACTTAATGATACAGTACACAGTAGCTAGGCAGATCCTTGTAAATACCACAAATGTTTTCCTGAGGCAACAGATTTTGGTGATGATAGGTACAGCTATATGTGCCTGGATCCTAATTTTGTACTTTGATCTCTTCTGATAACAACCCTGTGATTCCACTGCCCCTCCAATAATGCAGGTATAGTTAAGGAACCCACTACACTGCTTCAATGTTATTTTATTACTGCCATAGGTCCCTTATGGTATATACTTGCTAATGAGTCAAGACCTACAGCAAACTGCATAGACCCAGATGTTATTGCATAATGCGATGATAGATCTTGATCTATAAAATTTGTCAGGAGTAACAAGTTGAACTAAAAACACAGACCCTGATCTGCTGGTCTTTTTATGCAATGGCAGATCAGGGTCTATGTTGTCTGCACCTGGACTTGATTTATAAGTACATACAGTACATAGAAGATCTTGACTGTTGAGAACCAGTTTTAATGAGGCTTCACATCATTCAAAAATGAAAATATTACCTGGAAATTTTGACCTGGATTACCTAAATGGCAAATATAAATCAAATCATAATTTTTACTGCAACAACACAAAGACAAAATATAATACAAATACAAGTTGTTCAGACCTGCATGAAAATGGATGCAAAACACTTGCTATTAAACACCCGAGGATAAAACGATACTAATGAACATTCACTCTGTGCAAAGTAATATTTAATATTTTCAATTATTAAATTACAAGTAATGAATACCATAATAAAACAGATAAATGCAGTGCATACCATAATCCATATGCCATTCTTGATGGGAATATGCCATAACAAACAAATATTTGAATTTATAGTATTTTGTATGTCCTACAGACATCTAGTTTCAAAAGATGCACCTAGATTCATAACATTTTGTTCTTCAAAAACTTTGCATGTTAGGAAAAAACATTGGTTTCTTATTTTATTTTATTTTTTGTCGAGTGTAGTTTTGGACACAAGTTTAAAATAATTTTATGTTTAAATCCTACAGTTAATACCTTTTTTAAACATTTGTGCCAGCTAAGCATCGATATTATCGTTGGAAAGTGTGCCCCAAAACCTACAACTCAAAATACATGTAATAAGATCTGTCCCAGTACACAGTGCACAAAAAAATAACTTAATTTTTTTTTATATACGGTGTCCAGAAGTATATGGTAAATACAGTATATGGTTCATAGAGAGGTGAATTTATAAAAAGAGGGTGGGGTGGTTGCTGAGGAGTGAGTTTAATCTTATCTTGATTCAGGAGCAAGTTATAATTTCTGAAAAAGATCTGTGTGAATACCAGATATATTCCAACTTGTGGTACAAAAAATGATTTTGCCACTCCTTAAACTATCACAATGAAATAATATCCAGAACTAATGTAGGAAAAGACTGTATAGTAAGTCAAAATTTGAATGAGGTACATGATGAATTCAGAATACCTATCTATGCCCTGAAAATGCAACAAGGTAGACACCCAAATCAAGCTGGGTGATCTGACTGGACAGGAGTCCATTGGAATGCTGATCTGACTGGACAGGAGTCATGTGATAATTGATTGATATATTCTTCAGATGAGTGAGAGGTCAATATTGGGCCAGAAACTGCATTCACTAAACTTCTCAACCTGTACAATCATCAAAATTAGGGCAACAAGGATGACAATATTCACTCCAAATTTTCTGCAAATAAGATCTTTACTTGTTCATGGCTTCCCCACTGTAAAGTCTCCCCCACTGTAAAAGTCTCCCCACACTGTAAAATCTCCCCCACTGTAAAGTCTCCCCACACTGTAAAGTTTCCCCAGCCAATAAAGAATTTCTCTGTTTTGATGCTCCTGACTTGAGTGCATATTCTTGGTCAAATATTGAATCTGTTATGGAGTGTAGATGTTATATTGATCCAAGTTATTTAAATTACAATAGTAATCATTATTACATAATCATTAATCATGTACAATCAAGCATGCCAGCATGTATGTATGACAATTACAAAACACAAGATTCCCCACCCCCGCAAAAAAACCCAACTATGATCTCCCAGTCTCCACCTAGACCCCAACTCTTTCAAGTTTGTAAACAGCTCAACCCCATCTTCACTAGCCAAGGTTTTGATGTTAACTTTATCTACACCAATGCTAGCGACATCTACTAGATTTCATAGTTGTCTCCCTTAGAATGTAATGCTAACTAACCAATAGTGTGCAACAGTGGTGCATTGTATATTGGCCATATGGAAGAGGCAATTGACTTCAAAAAGGATACATTGCAAGTTTAACATTGAAAGTATGACTACATATCAGAGAGATTCATTACAGGTGAATCTGAGGGCAAAGATATATTTGTACAAAACACAGACTTGCAGTAGAAAAATGCTTATGTACAAGTCCATTCCAGTTGTGTGATCCCCTTCTCTTGATCATATAAGAACAGTGTTCAAATCAGTATAACGTGATTTTGATTGGATGTGGTGGCTTGTTGCCGCATTCAATGAAATTCGCAGACCTGAAGCACTGAAACATCTGATCAATCCACCAAGGTGCAGATATGGTTAACATATTGGAACCTTGGCTAGCAAAGATAATTCAACCCTGGCTCTAGACCAAGCTAGTATTACTTTAAATGTGGGAAATCTTTTTTTTCTTCTATTCAGTGACAAATCCTGAGAGCTATATCTGTGTGGATTTTAGATGATGGAAGGCAAATAACAGAAAGTGGATTTTGTTATGCCTCTTGTGAAGTTTTCTAATATGGTTGCATTGAAATATGACAAAACTTGGCAGGTATTCATTCATTCCCATACACATTAGGCATGATTTATGAGCTTTTTGACTCTAGCCAGATATCAGAGACAGGTTTTCATTGCATAGGATAGGATTGTTTGTTTATCTTTAAAGACTTGAGTGAATTAAGTATTTTTTTGTACCTTCTGTAACTGCAAACAAATAAATTAATCTTTTCTTAAGTCCATAAACAAAGGGTAAGTACAGTAGTTATATTGACCCACAGTGTCCCTGGAGTCGAGTATTACAAATATTTCTTTTCTGAAAAGATCGGGAGACGGAACTAGTTTTATCTTTAGAAAGTCAGTATATAAAATACATTGATAACATTCTCTATGATACATATCGGGTGCCTCTTTGGTTCCACTGCCTTCCTTGAATACTGTGTTTATTATTTATTTTTAATCAAATACTTTGTATAAATCTATTTTATGGCAGGAAAATGCCTGTTAACTACTATCAATGTAATCAACTTGAGTACACATAATTTCATCTGTGGAGAAGGAATTATAAATACATCAGATAATAAAATCTAAGAATATTTATACATATGGTATTAGTATTAACTAAATAAGGGTCTTGTCTTGTTACCATATCTGACATGAGATACTTTGCACTTAAAATTTTTTAAGTTGGGTACATTTTACGAGGTTGATGCTCGTCTTAATACTGATAATAACCACAACAAGACTATCATAAACAACATCATATTTATATACTTGTCATGTTGGCTCTCACTGTCAAAGCTGGAAGCTTTTCCACTTCTGAGAAAGTGCACTGTCTCTCCCAATCCTAAGGTTGTACTGAATAATGCATGTGAAAGATTCCCTTGTGAGACTGATTTAACCCATTAAGTGGTAATGTAACATCATATACACATGGTGGTAATGATATATCAAATATGCATAGTAGAAAGGCATAGCTATAATGAGATACCAGATTTGTATAGTGGTAAGGGATAGTGGTAATATCAGATATGCATAGTGGTAAAGCATAGTCATAATGAGATATCAGTTATGCATAGTGGTGAAGCATAGATAATGATATATCAGATATGCATAGTGGTAAGGCATAGTCATAATGAGATATCAGATATGCATAGTGGTGAGGCATAGATAATGATATATCAGATATGCATAGTGGTAAGGCATAGTCATAATGATATATCAGATATGCATAGTGGTAAGGCATAGTCATAAGGAGATATCAGATATGCATAGTGGTAAGGCATAGATAATGAAATATCAGATATGCATTGTGGTAAGCTTGTGTCAAAGACATCAGATATGCACAGTGGCAAGTGTATGGTAACAAGATATCAAACATGCATATCAGTAAGCATTTGGTGATAAAACATATTGCTTTTAAGTGGTTAAGTGTCTGGTAACAAAACATAGGTATGCACTCTGGCAAGGCATATAGTAAGTGAGTGTAAACGAGATGCTACAATAGAGGAAATGCAAAAAATCTCATTATGTTCCAGCTGGATTTTAGCAGTTAGTTACTTTCATCCTATAAGCCACCATCTTCAACACAATGGGCCACATGACCAAAAATGTCAAGTCTGTGGACCATTACGTGATATATATTACAATAATGATCAGATACATTTGGCCTGTGGGCCAACAGTTGGACCACTCTGCTATAAGGGATGCTGTGAATGATAAAATGCATTCAGTAAGGGAAATTTTTGTGAATTCAGACTAATAAGAGTAGAGTGTGCTAATATGTGATGTGGGGGTATTAGGGTCAATATGGTAATGGGATGTGCGCTTAGTAAAGACATGTTGGATTATTAAGATAAATTTGGTAATATCATGCAAACCATCCTCTTTAAGAAAATAGCCCACCTATCAGTAAAAGCTTAACTAACTATGACCACCACTTGAAGGCATATGAAGGTGAATGTTGGATAAACACAAGCCTGATAAACATTTGCAGACACCATTGGTAGTACAAGAGGATGAAAATGTATAGTACATATACACTCACTTAAAAGCCGAGTCCAACTGCCAAACTGCACAGATATGCCATTGTGTAATGCACGGACAGATCTGGATCTATGCAGTTTGGAGTATCAGAGGAACAACACTGGTGCATTATGGGATGCCAGATCAGGATTTATACTGAATGCAGCTGGACTTGACTCCATTACTTCTCTAATGGGAGTACAAGGAGACTTACTGGATAAGTGTTTAGTAAGGGGAGTGGTCAAAGGTATGGGGTGGGGTTGGTGGGAGTAGGTGTGTGTGTGTGTGTGTGTGTGTGTGTGTGTGAGTGTGCTTATTATGATACTATTACAGAACTAAAGCACCAAGTCAGAAACAGTAGAATTATTCCTCGGTAGCACTAAGAAAGATTGTGATGGGCAGTAACTCTTACAAGCATTTCCTTGGATTAACTTTCTTTCATGACCTAGACCTATGAATCCAGAAAGAATAGTTCCATTAAGTAAATCAATTTTACTTAGCACTTACTGTCTCCTTACTTACAGCTACCAGTTGTTGCTTGGTGACAGTGATGTCAATTATTATTTGTACAACAGGTGATCATCCCTTAGCTCAATTAACTAAAGAGGTCCGAAAAAAATCGGCTAATTATAGTGAGCCAATCGTAATTTGAAGCTCTGACAATTCAAAAAAGCATTTGTTAGATTTAGCTGAAACTATGAAGCCAGCTTGCTATATGGCAAAACAGGTTCATTTTAAATGTAAACATGTTTCTGCAACAAGTAAATATTTCTGTAATGCAAATGAGGGAGAATATGGTTTTGAGCAAACAGTGGAATTGTATATTTTGGATTGATGCAGGACACCCCTACCAACACTTGTCATACCATACATACAAGTTGAGTCCAACTGCAAACTGCACAAACCTAGATCTGCCATTGCATACTGCACTGGCAAATCTCCATCTATTGCTGTTGTTAGGCACAATCAGTAAAAATATAGACCCTTGACCATTGAATTTTTGACCACAAAATAAGCTTCTTTCTTACCCAGATTGTGAGCCATCCACAAAACTTTGGTGAATATATATTGCTGAGAATGAAAACTTGCATGAAAAAATTCTGTTAAGTGTGTGTGCAGCCTTTGACCTGAAATATTTTTTTTTTCGACTTTCAGTACCACTCACCTTGACCTCTTGCTTATTTGGCCCTAAAAAGGACAGGCTTTTTACCACAAGTGCAAACCATACCCAGTTTGGTCTGGGCTTGTGTTTTAGATCTAATGTTTTTCTTCTTCTTTTGGTCACAATGATCTTGACCTTTAACCTTTAGTCAGCAAAATTTAGAGTATTCTTCCTGACCCAAAATGAATAAAAAAATTGGCTTCAATAGATGGTATAATACTGATGTTACTGTGTGGAAATGAAACACATAACAGGCTGATGGATCCATCCCATGAAATACATTTCCTGGTGGGGGTGGGGCGATATAAAAACAGCAATAACAACAATACCTCTCCTTACCTGAATGATGTCAGTAATTCTGTCTAAAAGGTAACCATTTAAAAGTATTTCAATATTTGTAATCCTGCAATTATGCATAACATACATTAGGGTCAATAATCCAGGAAACTGCTGGCAGCTGTATGGCTATAATACACAACTCCACCATTTGTTTCTGATTAAAAAGTAATAATAAAGTTGGCAAAACTGGAGTCCTAACACTGATGAATTATTTACAAGGTTTTTATAAACTGTGAGGATGTATATACCCAAACAAAGTAACCATTATCTCAGGACTTGGGTTTTGAGGTGAATGCTCTTGAGTGCAGTCATGCTCTCCCAAATCTTGTTGTTCAAAAGACTTCCAGATGTTTTCTGAGTGAACTTCTCAATTAATTTTTGTCTCAGATTTCATGTTTATAGGTTCCACCATTTTGACATTTGACATACCATTTGCAGCACTCCTGCATTTTACAAAATATAAAGCCTGTTATCAGAAAAGTATAAAATTGTACATTTCTCTGCATGGAAATGCACAACATAGATGATGTGCAATGCAAAGCTATTTTCTACTGGGTGTTCAATTTTCCATTGAGTGTTCAATTGGTGTTCAAAAGTTTCCACTGAGTGTTTAATTTTCATGGTTTGCTGCAATTACCAAGAAAACTGGCAACCGCTGAACAGAAGTACCCACAGTGGGTTGCAAAACACTGTCTTGTAGTCTTTTTCAAAATACAATAAATATTAGGGACCAGGGTCCCCAGTATCAAAACTGTCAACCAGTCTTTTAGTCTTTTAACTAACTCTGACTTTTGCTCTTTTGACCCTAAAATTTATATTTTTTTTTCCTTACCCCATGAAGAAACCATCCAGAAAGTCTGATCCAGGTCTGCAATTTAGATCTGTTATTATGCTTATAAATTTTTCTTCTTTCAGCAAAAATGATCTTGACCTTTAACCTTTAGACACCAAAATCTATTGAGATTCTGCAGTATACTGAAGAGTTCTGTACTGAGGGACAATAATATTAAATTAAAGGGGATTGTTACCCTCAAAACTACAGGAATGCTGACCTATAGCATAATTTTTGTAACCGATTTGTTAAACAAAATTTAATGTAAGTAATATAATACAGATCCATCACTTTTAATAGACCCCCACATCAGACAGTCCATTTTTATGGCTCTCATATACAGTGTTATAGTGAGGGAATACTGTATTTCTGCTGAAACATTTTTTCAACTGCACCCTCCTCAGTAACCGATAATACGAAAATCAAACAAGTTCCTCAGCTGGTCTAAATTTTTACAGCTCGGACTTTTCTAGGAATTTTATGTAAATATCAAAAGGAAAGTAATCAATATTAGCGATCTAACTCATCATCCCTGATGTTCTGGACTAAAACATATGCAAGTTTCTTGCTGAATATTGATCCCTCGGAAGGAACTATCAAATGGATCTATTCCATACTTCACCAAGGTGTATGGAAAGTACACTGCAAGCTAATGTGCCTCATCATGGATAATATGAAACTGACAACCATAATTATAACTGATTGAATAATTGAACATGTGGTAAAACCAGAATGAATACTTGTAGCAGTAGTAGAGAATCAATATCAACTTTCTTCAAGTGTGGTAGATGAAAGGAAGCAATTCACATAATACTTGTACCAGATTAATAAAATATTCAAATGTAAGAGAAAACGGTAAGAGTCAAAATGAACTTCTTTCAGTTGTTCCCTTTATGGCAATGGGACAAAACAGATTAAAACTAAAGCGGAAAAAAGAAACCGAAAATGGCAGAAAAATCTACATGAAAATGTGATAATGTATTTACCATTGAAACTTACCTAAACTGCACACAGGACTGACCCTGGAGTACCTAACACCTACTATCAATCGAAAAACAAAAAAAGAAAGAAAGAAAGTGAGAGAGAGAAGAGAGAGAGAGAGAAAAGACAGACAGAGGTTTTATAGTGTTACTTTGAGGCATAATGACAGCCAGGACTTGCACCCAAAGCAGCCACGGGATAATGCACTGAAAAATTAATGTCTGTGCTGCTCACCTGACATCACATTTGTGAACAGGTCTTCTATAAAGAGTTATTCATAATGGTCATGTGTCCTTTATTTATGACAGTTTATCTATCCAGTCTGATATTTTGAATGAACACATGGAATGGATGCCAAAACACTTTCATAATCAAAATTTTATATCTAGTCAAACATCAATATATGAAATCTAGCACTTCCATTACAAGATTCATTCAGCAAGATATAAGTATTCACATAATGACTGGTAATACACAACTGGGTAAGACAAAATGGCAGACACTCTCCGCTTTACACGTTAAAATGCAAATATCTCATTTATGACTCAAATACATAAAAGTTTTTAAAAGTTTATATTAATGAGATACTGTGTAGTTTATTTATCCAACCCATAGACGGCTATATTTTTGATTAAATAATGATGATTCAACATTCATTTGGCAGGATTATTGTCAGGTGCAAGGGAGACAATTGCTATAAACAGCGTGCTGTTAACAATTATCTGCATATCCAACAACTGCAGCAAAGAGATTCCCAAAGCACATTAACGATAAAGTTCTCGTCTAAAACATTCACAAACCAAACTAAGTTTTGTTTAACAAACTTGCAAGACAAGCTAATGATGATGTTTTCAGCAAAAAGATTTGCAAAGCAGTCTGATAATTAACGTTTTCATTCAAGTAATTAGGTTAATGGGGGTATTAAATGTTATATTTTACATTATAGGGTTGTATGGAATGGCATTAGTGTCTTGAACCTGATACAATCTTCACCTTTGGTTCAGTATATATTGGGTTAAAGATGTTAATAACATTTCGTATACCTTGGTATGCCAATCGGTAACTAAAAGCATCCCCTCCCAACCTTGCTGGTAAGGGAAAAAAACAAATAGAGAAAATTTCCAAAGTCTAAGTTTTAACAGTTTTGAACACAAGCTTCAATTTACTTTGGACAGTTTGCCAATAGTACAGTCTAGCAATATGTGAAATGGTAGTTGTTGGTAGTTGTTTAAACCTTACCACCTTGCCTTTCAATTGCCTCTATGACAATTATCTCTGCTGGCCTAGTGGTTAGAAGGTATGCCTCTGATGTGGGAGGTCGCAGGTTCGAACCCTGGCCAAGTCATACCAAAGACTTTTAAAAATGGTACCAATGGCTGCCTTGCTAGGTCCTCAGCATTAAGGTGTTGGTGTTGTGTGGTTTAACGCCATTTTTCAGCACACAATAAGCTATACATGTCAGCCAGTATTAATGGTGGAGGAAGAACCTGGGAAAACCTTGGAAAGAACCACCAACCCATGAGAAGCTACTGGCAAGCTTTCTCACATACCCACATTGGCTGAATCCGAGACTCGAACCCACGCAGACAGAGGTGAGATGGCAATGATCCGTAATGGAGAGCGCTTTAGACTACTCGGCCACTCAGGGCCCCGCTCAGCATTAAGAGGTTAGTGTTAGGACTGATTGGACTGGTGTCAGGATAATAGGACTGGGTGGGATATCATCACTATAAACTGCAAAAACTGCAGGCATAGCAGCGATATGACTGAAGAATGTCAAGGCTACATTGAAAATCCAAAACCCACAAAAAACAAACACTCTGACAATTAGCTGTATAAACAGCCCCACTACATGAAGAGGGGACTTTGTGTAACGTTTCTACAAAGTGGACAGTGGGTATGCTTACACTGTGTAAACTGCCCCACTACATGAAGAGGGGACTTTGTGTAACATTTCTACAAAGTGGACCGTGGGTACACTTACACTGTATAAACTGCCCCACTACAAGAAGAGGGGGCTTAGTGTAACGTTTCTACAAAGTGGACTGTGGGTATGCCTACACTGTGTAAACTGCCCCACTACATGAAGAGGGGACTTTGTGTAATGTTTCTACAAAGTGGACCGTGGGTATGCTTACACTATGAACTGCCCCACTACACTGGCTCTAAGCAGGACTGTGTACTATTTATACATCCAACATATTGTGGGTATAAACTGATGCATTTCTTTTTGTCATCTTCTAAGATTACTGAAAATCATGTTGCTTGAAAACAAAAGAACCATCAACCCATGATAAGCTACTGGCAAGCTTTCTCACATACTCACAATGGCTGAGCCCAAGACTTGAACCCATGCAGACAGAGTGGAGATGGCAGTGATCTGTAACGGTGAGTGCTTTAAACCACTCAGCCACACGGGGCCCTGGTTTGGGATTAAAAGAAATTGTGTTTTTAACATGAATGTCATGGCAGGAATTGTGCTATTAATTTCAAGCTTCATGACTTCAATGTCATAAAATATAAAATTAATTTTTTAACTAAAACAAGAAATCCTGAATAGAGCATAATGTTCAAGTGCTGTTTTTGTCATCTTCTAAGTTTACAGAAAATCATGTTTTTTTTGAAACATGATTGTCAGGATTTGGGATTATAAAATCATATTTTTAGCATGACACATGTCAATTGGCAGGAACTGTGTTATTAAATTCAAGCTTCATGACTTCAATGTCATAAAATATGAAATTAATTTTCTAACTGAAACAAGAAATTCTGAATACAGCATAATGTTCAAGTGCTGTGCTGTTTTTGTCATCTTCTAAGATTACAGAAAATCGTTTTTGAAACATCACTGTCAGGACATTTCGGATTATAAAATCATGTTTTTAGCATGACACATGTCAATTTGCAGGAATTTGTTATTTATTTCAAGCTTCATGACTTCAATGTTGTAAAATATAAAATTGGTTCCCCCCTCCAAATTCAAATGGCTGGTCCCTAATATCACCATACCAAATAGCTCCATGTGGTGAATAAAATTTATACAGGGCTACAAAGCTGAAGTGATCTCAATAATTTTTCAAGATATGATCCTGTGGCAACACCAAACCCCCACCACCCCATGGCAACAGCTATCCCTCAATACCCATATGTTGCATGCCCCTAGGAATTACTTGAAATCCACCATCTGACACAGATCTGTCCTAATTTGTAGGCAAGCTTCCACTTGACATAAATTGTCAAGAAGAGTCTGGATCAATTTGCTTCTCTGTTTAGAAACTCCTATATACATGTATCTTAGCTCTAACCAGGCCTGCCTTTTTATGTGTTAGATCTCGGCAAGAAAAATCAATAACCACAAGAATATATTCTATCTCCATTAAAATGCTGTGGATAAAGTGTCAGACTGGGTCCCTATCTCCATTAAAATGCTCTGGCAAAAGTGTCAGACTGGGTCCCTAACAGACTCGTCAACATTATACCACCATAAAACTAGAGAACTGTCTTAGATGGGCCTCATAGGCTTAGTTCATAATATACCACACAGGCACTGGTGTACTTGAATTTGGTTAGACTGTAGTGAAGAACCTTCATGCCCCAGCAATTTATTCGTTCTTCATTTTTCAAATTCATTCCACTTATAAAGTCTACCATATGGTCTGATATGTGAACGTGAAACATGGCCTCCCATCCATTGCTTAAAGTATAGAGTGGAAAACTGACTTAATTATGATAAAAGCTTGATCAGAAAACAAGCTCAATTGCAAAGATAAACCCTGATCTAATGTCACATAATGAGCGGATGGATCAGGGTCTATGTTGTTTTGCAAGACTGATTACTCCACACAAACTGCAAAGATCCAGCTCTGCCAGTGCATTAAGCAGTAGCTAATCTGGGTATGATCAGTTTGCATGTGGACTTGAGTATATTTATATACATATAGTAGGTATCTATAACTGCATAAATGATGACTAAATTTTCATCTATGAAGTCAGAGGAATCCAAATTACCAAGTCTCACAAAGATAAACATGCAAATTTGAAACAAAACAATTTTATGTGTGGGAAATAGCTTCATGGCACCTTATAAAAACATGCAACTATAATACTGTTCTAATCAATAAGTGAACATGTAAATCATCATTACTGCTATCAATGGAAGCAGTCAAGTAAGTACATCAATTTTAAACAAATCAATTACGGCTGTATGTAAGGTCATATGTGAGCCTAACCCAAAGTGAACCTCTGCAGTATAAATCATACACAAATGGTAGACACGTAGACAAATATTAAATTCCTCATGCAAACGTAAATGGAAATACTGTAACTAACGTAATAGTGGCATTGTGTGCTTACAAATATAACTTAATGTTAAATTTGATGGAACCGAATCTCACCATGATGAATGGACACTGACAGTGTGCTATGACATGTAGAAGTATTTGCTTTATTTCCGTTAATTTTGGGTTTGGGTTTTTGTGGGTTTAATGTTATTTTTCAGCACATGATGGGTTGTAAATTTCCACTCCACTTGCTTGACTTACTTAACTCAATTGGTCATGATACATAAGGCATGCATGGTGTAAGTTCTGAGAAAATTGTGATGTTGTATCAACCAGTTTCCCTTACATGATGCATGCTAGGATCAAGACATAGTCGAATGGAACAACTGTATGCATGTTTGTTTTTGTTGTAAAAAAATGTCTTATGTAAACTTATTAAGGAATGTGAGGCTATTTCACTGAATACAGTAATTCTTTTGGTCATAAGTTCGTGGCTGGAATTCATGAAAACAGAAAACCTTCGAAGTTTTACTTGAAACTCTGTTGATATGGTTTTAAGCATGCCGAATCAGGAAGATCTTAATACAAGTAAAAAGCAGAAATGTTCATGCATATGTGGTCTATAGAGCTTGGGTGATACAGAGGAACCAATGATAACATTCTTCATTACAGCACAAACTGAAATGTAACACAGTCATGTTATCTTCACATCATTTGTTCTAACTGTCCTTAATTCTCTGATGCTACTCAAAACATCTTCAAACCGGACGCAGATAAAAATCAAGGCATGTTTCATAACGTATAGCTTACTGAACCTATTATTGTTCTTACGCAGCAATGATAATTTTTGTTGAGCATATAGCTATCTGAATCCTGACCGTTTCAGACATAAAACAACTTGTCCCCCATATGCACACTTTTATCTAAATTTAGATCACGTGCACTGTACAGCAATAATCACACGTGCTGTATAGCAATAATCACATGTGCTGTACAGCAATAAGCTAAGACATTAATGTGCAGTGGTTCCCATGTATTTCATCTGAGTTTACAGAAATTCCTTAAAGTCTGGAAAGTTTTTTTTAATTTACTTGAAAGTAAGGATTTTTTTATTATGATTTCACCTTCATTCTGATCAGTCACGCCATACATGGTAGCAGAAAAGTTTTCTTTCCCCTCCCAAAAACAATTAAATTTCTCTAGAGTTGCTGGAATTATATGAAGGTCAGATAATCTCTAATACAGCCAATGGATTTTTAAAAAATAATCTCTTACATCTTGGGATAAATTTGTGAATTTCTCTTACCTTCACTGCTTTTTTTTGGGGTTTTGAATACGGCCGACTATCTTCTGGCACTTCTTCATGCTGTACTCCCATACATGAACACAGTTTTAGAAGTGACGACTTTCTTCTTGACCTACATGTGTTTTCCTTCTCCATTGAAATGGTTCTGGTTTTTGACATAATTCAAGACTTTATTTCTGTTAAGATCCCCAATCTGTGGCATTATCAGATATTTAAGGAATAGAAGATCCAGAGTGTTTATACTGAATGAACTGTTTGATTTAGCTAATGTGAAAATCGTTGAAACTTTCTGTCACCTAAAATAATCTTGATTTGCAGCAAAACATATGCTATTTGTACAAAAAAATTATCCGTTGTGAATCCATACATTAATATGCCACTAGAAAATGCTGTGTAAATGTTCATTTACAATTATTTCATTTCACTGCCTACTGTTCATGTTAAATTCCATGCATTCACGTTAAATGCCATGCACTGAAAGTTCATTTGAAATTATTTGACATTGGTGGATGCTGTGCAACTGTCAAATTTTTTGGTGGGAGAATGTCCATATTTTTCTAGACATGCACAGAAAATATAAACTCCAGCAATTCCTCTGCAACAATGAATGATCTCACCAAGAAATAATCCCTGCTATATCCAATACAATGTCATATGGTGCAAATCTATACAGGAGAAAAAACACAAATTCTTTGTAGCACTGATACTGTCCAATGTCTCCTTGCCACTTCTACCAGTAATCGCCAACCATTCTGACTTTAGATGATAAAGCTGTTTTATCGGATTACATGTAAACACTTGTCATCGAGTGAGAGACACAAACACTTGTCACTGAGTGCTTATTACAGTGTTATCTAAATACATGCATTTGCACAAGACATCTGTTGTAGCTGAAAGGATGGCATGTATAATGAACTGCAATGTGTCTTCATATCAGAGGTCTTCCTATCAGTACAGACATCACATCAGTACAGTACAATATAGTGTTTATATCATTACAGGTGTCATATTGGTACAGTAGTCTTTATATCAGTACAGACTTCATAGCAGTCTTCATATCAGGACATTCTTTTTATCAGTACAGACTTCAGAGCATTATGGTACAGTCATCTTATCAGTACCAACTTCATACTGGTACAGTAGTCTTCATAGTAGTACAGACATCATGCCAATGTTGAAATTTTTTAATTTACCAGCAGCAGATTACATGCATTTGGCACATCCTCATTCACATCTGAAAATTTATCACGTAATTTAAATTTTCATGTTCAGAATAAATAAAATCCAGAAATTACAAACAAGCTCTGATCTTATAATGACTCGTCTTAATGTTTACGTCACTTTGAAATTCAAGATTTTTATATTAGATATGATTCATGTTTTCTTTGGTAGAGAGCGACTTCTCTAGTAGGACTAATAAACTTGATCAAGAACAAATTAATTAAAAACAAACAAAAACAATATGTCCAGACAGAATCTGGAAAACCTTTTTTTTTGGATAAAATTCTATTCCAGTGAAACATTTTTAAATATTCACCATTCTGATGTTTACTCCAAAGTAACAAGGATCAGCTGCACCACTCAATCTGTCTAAATCTTGTTATATAAATATGATGAAAAATATTCTGTCAAGTAATAATGACATCTAAAGGACCAGAAGAAGCCTAATTGGAGAGTTCCTTCATCAGCCTTGATTTTTGGTATATACTTGTTTTTTTTTTATACACACTATATCCTCCATATCCTACAAGACAGTTTTCCTATAAAAAACGTTAACTGTACTTTTAAGTGTTCACGATACCTGCGGTATGATCCTATTGGTGAGGTCCTTCACAAGTACAATAGAATGGTCATCTACTTTACTGTTTTTAATTATCATATTCCTCCAGTTGCAGTTTTAAATCTACCCCCTTCTGCAGGATAAAGCAGGACCATGAGTTTTCAGAAGTTCTGTATAAATTACTTGTTGTTAACCGATAAGCACTTGTCATAACAAGTTCATTTACAATCAAGTTAGAATTGTCTGTGACATCTTTTTTTTCCAAGAAATAAAATCTTGTGACCAGCAAGGCTGATTTTTCCTACATTGAATAACTTCTCCGAATTGTAATTGCAAATTGACATGTACATTTGAAGAGAAACAATGTTGGTGGGCCTGTAAAATGGTAGCAACAGACAGAATCTGAAGACTAGATTATGGTCAATTCAAATTGGCTTCCAGAAGTTTCTTGTATGTTAGGATCACCATCAGTGCCAAATGTAAACCCCATTTTCACCTTCAGATTAGCTTGGTGAATGTTATTTAATAATGAATGTATCATTATTAGATATCAAGGTTTTAGAACATTCTTCATACAGGTATATGTATCATGACTGAATATCAAGTTTTTAGAACATTCTTCATATAGGTATGATGACTGGATAAATAGTTTTTAGAATATTTTCCATATATGTATCATGACTGGATATAAAGTTTTTAGAACATTCTTCATATAGGTATGATGACTGGATAAAGAGTTTTTAGAATATTTTCCATATATGTATCATGACTGGATATCACGCTTTTAGAACATTCTTCATATAGGTATGATGACTGGATAAAGAGTTTTTAGAATATTTTAGATATATGTATCATGACTGAATATCAAGTTTTTAGAATATTCTTCATATATGTATCATGACTGAATATCACGTTTTTAGAATTTCTTTATATATGTATCATGACTGGATATCAAGTTTTCAGAAAATTCTTCATACGTGTCATGACTTGATATAAACTTTCAGAATATTCTTCATATATATATATATATATATATATATATATATATATATATATATATATATATATATATATATACACACAGAGTTACTGAATATCAAGTATTCAGAATATTCTTCACATATATGACTGCATGAATATAGATCTTTGAGAGATATTCTTCATATATGTATCATGATTGGATGTCATAGTTTTAGAATAATCTTTGAATTGCTGATGGTAATTCAATACAGTGGTCGCTCCGTATAAAGCAGTCTTCCTGTGTCCTTGTAAGGTGGATATGGTCAAATAAAAGACCATGTATACTGTACCGTCACTATAAGGTGACCCTTACATATAACACATACCCTAATATAACTAATAATAGGACTGTTCTATTGAGGAATCACCGTATTTAAGTTTCTAAAATACAGCAAACAATGCTGAACAAAATGACATTCGAACCTGCAGCATTCTACTTTCTCCTTACTAAAAGTCTAGATCAGAATGTTTTATAAACAAATTTCACTCTTCATATTTACCAGAATGTCCCAATAATGTCCCAAAATTTCTTTCTAATCTGCTGATGAAGTTGCAGAATATCGCTATAACCTCCCTATCAGACTGTCCCTATAATGTCCCAGAAGGTCTGTATAATCTGGCTATAATATCCCAGAATGTCCCTATTATGTCCCTATAATATGTCTGGAATCAGTGGATAATGGAATATTTTTACTTGTAACACAATGAATACACTTAGGCAGTCTGAAATATCTAAACTGTCCTTCATTCCCATGATATTATTACACCAAGCTACATATATTTTGTTCTCCTTCACTGAAGACTTAGAAAGCTTTTGAATAAAGCCAAGGCCTTAAAACAATGAAGTTCAACTTATATGAATTCACTCCTTAGAGAATATTTTTACAGTCAACAAGATTAGACCAACAATTATCTATTCTGAATACTGGCATTTAACTTATGTGCCAATGAAGAGAAAAATATGAATTAACACCTGGATTTAATTACTAAGACATAAAGAAAAAAATAACACTTGGATTTAATTACTAAGACATAAAGAAAAAAATTAACACCTGAACTTAAGTTACTTAGACACAAAAAAAAAAATTAACACCTGGTCTAGTTGCTTCATCATCACCAGTGCTGATGCTACGATTTTCCAATGACAGCATTTTCAACAACCATACTGCTTATAACATGCATCCTTAAGTTCCTTGGGACTAGAATTTAAAAAAAAAACAACAACATTTAGCATGGAGTTTAACATGTATGCTCTATCACTGATGTCTTTTCAATTGCATTTGATAACATCCATTTTAATCCAAATGCATCTACAAAATACATCTTACTCCAATTGTGTTTACAACACTGACTCTATTTTAATCCAAATGCATTTTACAACACCTAATCTACTTTAGTCCAAAAGAATCTTACAACACCTAATCTATTTTAATTCAAATGAATCTTACAACACCTAAGCTAATTTAGTCCAAATGCATCTTACAACACCTAATCTACTTTAGTCCAAATGAATCTTACAACACTGACTCTATTTTAATCCAAATGCATCTTACAACACCTAATCTATTTGAATCCAGATGAATCTTACAACACCTAATCTATCTGAATCCAAATGCATCTTACAACACCTAATCTATTTGAATCCAAATGAATCTTACAAGATCTATTCTATATTTAATCCAAATGCATAAAAAACATTTCTTTTTATCCTAACTTTGCTGATGAAATACACAATTTCATGAAGGCACCAAATACAAAATAAAATGCTCACAATTTTCTCTGTGATAAAATTTTCATTCAATACATGCTATATTTTGGAAAGTATACTGTCGTAAGTATTTCTTAATACAAGTCCGTTAAATAACATTTTCAAATATTAATTAAAAGTTACAGATTCATTCTAGTTTTCTGAATGAGTTGGAAAATCTTCAACATTCTATGGTATAGTTCATTAAAGTTTTCAGCATTTCAGTTAAAAATTTTAACTACTTATGTGAAAAAATATCTCTAATTTGCTTTTACCTGAACCAGCAATTGTACGCTTCATTATTCCATCTATTACATTTAATGTATAATAAAAAAAATGTCAGCTGTAAAATTCATTTTAGCAATTCACTCATTTAATACTTTGGGCCTAACTTAAATAGATAAATGTAATGATGAAATTGCAGAGTATAACAAACTGAAGGGCTGAGAGTGAAAATTAGAATTTATGGAGCCAATCACAAACAAAGTAACATTTCAGCCCACTTGTTTCCAATTATACATCTGGTGTCTCAGTTGCAGACTTGTAAAGTTTTACAAATATGATACTGTTATACTCTTGCCATAAACACAGTTTTATCACAGTAATACATTCCCCACCCCAGCCCCCAGCTGATATGTAAAAATATGTCCAGTCTGTACTTGATAATCAACAAATCCAAATATAAATTACCTTCATTGCACCCCTTTAGTGACACAAATCTGCTTAAAATAATAACAGCATCCTTAAGTGTTATCTGTTGATCCAAGTTCTTGTTATCCTTGTTTAGCTTTAACTTAAAATTCTTTTCGACAGGTCATGACATTTGAAAATGATTCATGTATTTGGGAAAATAATCTCACTTCCTGCTTTTCCTTTTTGCCTTTGGCTTCTATGAGTGAAATTCTGAACTACATGAATGTAACATTCATTTATCCTTGAGATTTCAACACATTCCTTGAATTCCAAATGTATCCCTTTATTTCAGTATATGATGCAAATCTTGAATGATCATAAACATGGCATTGTTCACTTCTGATGAGGACTCAGACAATCTCCTTGATGAAAACATTTTACAAGGTTACCTGTCAGGCATGGTACTCTGATAAAAAATATGTAAGAGCATCTGAACCTTCATCCATTCAATGAAGAGTTGAACTGGAGTTTTCTATTATCCAGCAATGGATTCAATTATCCGATTTATACAATATACCATAAATAAGGCATTTTTATTCCAATTTTAAATCTGCAACTACACAATACTTATACCACATCTTATTCTGATAGGATCATGTGTTGAACCAATAGTAACAATGTATCATTTTCTTCGAATAACCAACTCCAATGCAGCTTTCATTTCGAAAATAAATTATGCAGTAAAAAGTCCAGAAATTGGCTTTAGCTGCCAATTCACCCAAAAGAAACCTCATAATTTCTTGTACACTGACTCTTAACAAAGAAATCAAATAAAATTTTGTTCCACTGTTGTGTAACCATTCATCTCTATTTACACGAGGAAAGAAACTATCATTGTTTCTTAAATGGTGCGGGTCAATTAAACAGAGTCCAACAGACATCAATAACAATGAATTCCAAAATTGTATTTCACAATCAGATTGTAAACAAAGCAACTAGTTTTTTCCAAGGCTGCAGTGATCTGAATCATGATTTCAACAATGAGGTCACTGTATTTGTTATTTAAAGAAAAATGTTGATACCAAATCTAATACACAAAATTTGTTCATCAATCCAGCCTATGAAGGCAGCCCAGTATTGTATTAACCAAGCCGTTCTACATCAATACTCTCCCATGTTTACCATGATAATTATACCGAAACACAATTATCCCATTCACAACATGCCTTGTATTATTCAACAATTAACAGTCTACCTTTCTTTCAACATTCTGAAGTACTGAAAAACTTTTTGCGACGTGTCCACTGCACTTGTTCTTGCACTGATAAATTCATAATCCCAATACACATGCTGCATCATCATTTTTCAGTGCTGTATATAAGTAGCAAAGCGATTTTATTTTATCCCTCCACGTAAAATAATGTATCTTCTGCATCTGTTCTTTCCTTGATTAATACACAATCAATACACAACCCAATACACAACACATGTTGCTCCAATCTCTTCTCTAGGCTGTCTGGCCTTTAAAAATAGCATCAAGCATAATCATCTCATTAAAACGCGTCTTGCATTGTCTCCTTTTATTGATTATGGTTCAATTTCTCTCTCAGTTGATCACCAAATGTCACTGACGTGTACAGGCTTCAATTCGATATCACGATCAGAATAGTTATAATAGGTAAATGATCACCTATAACCATCTCACTCATGCTCATAGATTCCAATGTATATGGAAATTAACTAGGTCCCGTTTCAATACACAGCAAGTAGCATGAAATATAATGTCTTTCCCATGGGGAGTCAAATCAAGAAAGCTTCTGTAAATATCTGGGTTGAATTTATCCTGGTGATTTGCAAGTATGATTTGTGCTGCATTAATTTCTAATGGCTATACCAATTATTTTGCAAACAATGTCATCCAGGAATACAAAAACTAATACATTGAAATAATTTACATAATACTATACATTATGCAAATTCCGTCAAATACTCTAATTATGTATGGTCTGAATGACAGAGTTAACAAGCATGATCAGTTACAAAAAATTAAACGCATGTCTGTTTCTTTCAACATACACTACAAGCTGACGTAAAGATGAAAACTTTTAAACCAAACTTTTGAAGAAAAAAATCTTTTTCACTCATAAAGTTTTTAAAAAGTTATGCATCCAAATTATACATCCAAATGCTGGCCAAAAGTAAGTAATTTTATTTCAGAAAGGAATAATAAACAAAAAAACTCTTTGGAATAAAAGTGATCACTCCTTTCTTGATCAATGGCCTGTGCTGTAAATAGTTACCCAGTAACCTGGTTTGAAGGCAGCGAGAACTTAAAATTAGCTTAAAATTTAAATTTAAAATTAAAATTTTCTTTAAAGAAAGGAGATATGTATCTTTCTGTTGTAAAATCATGAACAGATGAACAAAAATCCCCCTGAAATTTTGAATCATTTGTTCCACTGCATATTCGTCTCTAATTCTATTTTGTCCTTGTTCAGGAAGAACTAATTTAATCCAGTAGGAAGTCTCAAACTGAAGGTTGTCTCAATGATGCGAAGGTAAACATTTCATCAAAGAATCCAAGCCATACTTTATTTCACAGTAAACAGGTGAAGTTAAATTCTCTGCCAAAAAAACCCCACCCCAAAAAACCTCTAGCAAAGCTATAGCTGAACTGATTAATGTCTCCATCATTTAATAATTAATAACAGTGTTTTATCACTGTTCATAATAGTAACATCTCTCACCATATGCACTGCATCAGTACAACATCAATACCATCAGAATCTACAATCTGTCCATGTGCAATGGTTTAAATCTAGACTGATACAAAACTGTATCTGTTGTCAAAACCAATATAGGCTGGTTTCCAAACTTATATTCTAGACTGCCACAGAAAGCTTGAGATCAATCTTACACCATTCCTCTCTCTGATGTGAAATTGAGTAATACTAAAAGCAGCCGAAATGGAACGCAAACATTATAGTTACAGCCGAGATTGATCAATTGATCTGGTATCTGGAAAAACCTATACTCACATGCAGTGCACAGCTCCAACAAACAGCTGATCTGACAACAATTAAAGGATCTCCCTCACTCATCACATATACATAGAGGTACCCCAAACTCTACAAGGTGGGAGTATAAAAATGCAGAGGAAGCATTCCACACAGAGTTCACCTTTTCATGCTGTTAATTCTCATCTGAAATTTAAGTAGTTCCTTTAAAGTGACACAGTTAGTTTCCTTTACTCAAAATTATGATTTCTGCATCAGATTTTCTCCCTCTACCTTTACATGACCATTGTGGTTGGGACAATCTTTTCAATTTTTCTGATTTTTTTAATGTAATCATTTAAGTTATTAAGAACACATTATAGTATAGATCACAAAGAAACACAAACTTTAATTAGAAATAAAACACTACAATATTTATTCTGAATCTTTAAGGTTACTGTAAAGTTGTTTAATAGCATTAGATCCAAGTCTTGGAAAACAGAAAATTACAGGAACTTCAGATGTGAGAAGATTGTGAAAATTTGGGATTCAGAAGAAAAAAATCCACACAAAAAATCAAGAGTTTGAATTTGCCTCTGATTACAGTATGTACTAGCTTATAAGAAAAGTCAAACTGCAAACAACAGAGAACATGATCTGCCAAATCATAATGCACCTGAAGATCAGGGTCTTTCTTTGCTCTTCTGATTACCCCTTACAAACTGCAAAGACCCATATCTGTTGGTTCATTATGTGACTGCAGATCTGGGTCTGTGTAGTTTGCAGCTGGTCTCATCTTATATGTGAACAATATGTACATCACCCTGACCGACCCTTCTCACTCATGAAATCATGTCTCAATGCATTACACTTTATTTGCCCATAATTGCCATATTGTGGCTCTAACATTTCTGGGGTTGGGGGGACAGAAAAAATTCAAGAGATTTGTCTCTGTGTGTGTGTGTGTGTATGTTGTGTGTGTGTGATTTAGATTTTTAATGTAGGTTTAACAATTTTCTAGTCATACTGCTACGATGTCTGCAGTGTGGCAGTTTAAAGTGATGTCTTGCACTGGGGCATCCTGCCACAGACATGTAAAATCATGTCCCACTCAGTCACATTATCCTGACACCAAGCCGACCAGTCCTAACACTAACCTCTTAATGCTGAGTGCCTAGCGAGGCAGTTGTTAGTACCATTTTTAGAAGTCTTTGGTATGACTCATTTGGGGATCAAACCCATGATCTCCCGCATCCGAGGTGCTCACTCTAATCACTAGGCCACTGAAGCAGTAGAGATTTCACTGTCTTTTTGTGTGTCCGTAAGGCTTTTTGTTCCCAACCTTTTGGCTAAACCTGTTTATAGGGTCCTGGTTGCTTTAGAACTACAGGTTTGTCTCTCTAATCTCGTTAAATATGCTTATTGGGTCCTGGTAACATAGAAAATGCTTTAGAACTATGGGCTTGTCTCTCTAATCTCGTTAAATATGCTTATAGGGTCCTGGTAACATAGAAAATGCTTTAGAACTATGGGCTTGTCTCTCTAATCTCGTTAAATATGCTTATCAGGTCCTGGTAACATAGAAAATGCTATAGAAGTACAGGCTCATCTCTCTCATCTCATTAAATATGTTTACAGGGAGAGCATTGTCTGCCTATCTTTGTGTCTGTCATATTTCTGCTTCCATATTAGCTTGGTATGCAACTTTCAGTCATTTATCCCATTACCTAAAACAAGTATGTTAAGCTGCTTCTCTATTTGCTGAATTTTCTATGTGATTAAATTTCTGTACCTATCTCCTCGTATCTACTTTACAAATATTTCCCATTAACACATTAACCCCTGGAGGTTTTTGTCATTTTCACCTGAAATTCGAGTAGGAAACACATTTTGAAAGCTATTTATGAATACATCCTAATACATCAACTTCCAGGTGATTTTCCAATAACCTAATGCTTAGCTGTGTTAGAAACATCATTTCTCATTGGCTATTTGGCTTGTTCATGAGCAGAAGGGTAAAAGTTGGATTTATAAAATATTTTTTTATTATTTATTTTCCTTAATGGACCCATTACTTTCGTATCAAGACCACTCTTTATTCCATATGCCCATCTTATCCTACCTTTTGCAAAGGTTCATCTGTCTGTTTGCAGTTCATACTGGTCTGCCTTAGATCTGAGACCAAAAAGTCTAAAATCTGGACACAAAATAAGATTCCAACCATGGGCAAATTTTGGGTGGAAAAAAAGATTGGGTCCAAAACATGAGGTTTTTCCTTCTGTATTTTGTAGTGCAACTAGAACCTCCAGATTATTTGGGATCATTGTAGAGCTACATCTGTCTACCTTTCTATAATACCACCCACTTTAGTGTATCATACATGACCTTGACGTTACACACCTCGGCAGTAGGCTACTACCTCCTGCCACGTAAACTCATCGTCATGGGTTAATGTGTAAAGGAACAGGTCAGAATTTTTATAAAGTACGAATTGCAGTTACGCTTCCCCCTAACCCTTTCCTGAAATTATTTTAAAACCTAACACTCATGTCTTTAGCTTCCCATCTTACACACTTATGTATGTATACAGAGGGAGTGAAGGGTTCCCTGACACTGTTGCATGTAACTATGGAGATAGTGCAGAAGGAATTTGTCAAGCCAAAGCTCAGCTGATATTGATTTCTCCTACATTTCCATGTCTTCTGCTACAAGAGATCTCATTATGGCTTCTGCCACACAAGGCATGCCAGAACATCTACAGCAAATGGTCACTCACTCTTTCTTTCTGTCTCTTCTTCTGTCCATTCTTCCACCATTTTTACTTGTCACCTGTTACAGGGGTTGTCATTATGTATTTTGTTACAAAGGGAATGTGCAATATTTCAGTGGTTGCAGAGATGGCCATAGGTTGCTGACGGGTCTAGAGCATTTTACGTCTTCTGCTGATGAGTTATTACATAGGGAATGAGGGGTCCTGAGTGGCCGAGTGGTCGGTTCTTCCCTGGGTTTTCCAGGGTTCTACCTCCACCAGTTATACTGGTCGCCATTTATAGCCTATCTTGTGCTGGAAAATGGCATTAAACCCTACAAAAACAACAACAACTAAGGGAATGCCAATAGGAAAAGCACAAAATTTCAGCAGCTACACAGGAGGCCCTGGGTGGCTGAGTGGTAAAAAGCGTTTGCCTTGACCAATTACTGCCACCTCACTTCTGTCCATTTGGGTTAGTCTTCAGTTTCAGGCTCGGCCAATGTGGATATGTGCAAAAGCTGATAGTAGCTTCCTACAGGTCGGTGGCTCTTACTGGGGTTTTCAAAGGTTCTTCCTCCACGAAGTTATACTTGCTGCCATATATAGCCTATCTTGCACACAGAAATGGCATTAAACCCCAAAATAACAGCAGCAGGAGAGGCACTGTTTATCACTGCTTGTACAACATTTCTATCACACATCCAAAGTGCCCATCAAAAGCTTTATAGGTGACTCAAACTTGATGCCAATACGATTTGCATGCTTTCAATTTAATGGCTTTACATCAGTATTTAAATTTTGATTTCTTAATTGTACTTATTAATTAACTTATTAATAACAACAAAGATAGTACATTCTGATAGCTCCAAATACATGCATTCAACAAATTTATCAACTTTTATTATTGCTAAATGCCACCATGAAAATCCTCTCCAAAAAGGGAATGAGGAATGCAAGTTTCAATGTAAATGGGAGTACCCTCTTCTGATTGGATTACTCCAGTTACTCATCATAAGTACATTTTAAGACCAAGCAGAGGAGGAGAATCCCATGCGTATTAAAGCGCCAAAATATTTTGATGTAAAAGCAGTCATATATATACATTTCACAGCTGCAGGACAGCTGCATGAATTCAGATTAATAAATGTAGGCAACTAGTTGGCTACTGTCTCAAAAATGTGGGTACTTTTTTTTTTTTTTTTTTCCCCTCTCTCAAACAGGACACAGCCGCAGTTACAAAAGCCTATAAAACCAATCCTAATTTAGAGGCTATATTTCAGAAGTTCCGATTCTTGCTTTTTTTTCTTCTGGCGAGTGGAGACAAAGTAAACTTTCAAAATCATATTGTCCACAGACTATATTTAAACCCGTTATTTTTCTGACAGTTCAATGCCTTTGACATCATCCAGAAATTGAAGAATTAAAAAATCCTAATTCTACAGTAACACATAATTTTTTCATTAACAGAATGCTATGTTATGCTGAATCAGATTCCAAATACTGAAGTTTGTAACTTTTGATGCTGAAAGTTTATTAGAAATAAATCATAATGAAGCATTTTACTAACTTGCCATTTCGGCAATGTTTATATTTGAAATGATTTTGTTGCATGGGGTGGTTTGTACAATATGTGACACAAATATCTGAGCTTCACCACCCACAAAATCATACAAGCAATACAAGTCTTTAAAAGTAACTAATCCAAGTCAGATAATATTGGATAAATATTTGGGCAATGAAATGGTACTAGTGCTTGTTAAATGTGATCGTTGGTTTTAACAGCGTCTTTTGCACATTAATTGCTTTAAAATTCTAAACAAGTGGGAACCGATTATCTTTCCCAAGGGTACACCAAGGCTGCTGACCTAGTCTGGTCTGGTCTGGATGAGTACTGGATGAGTACTGAACTTGTGACCCTTGGATTATTTGACAGATGCTCTGCCAAATGATCTTCCATGGCTTGCACCATACCATGGAAATCTAATGTTTGTACTCTAGGGAACAGTACATTAGAAGCAATGGTCATAGTAAAGGGTTATAGACAAAACAGCTCATTTTACAGAAAATGAAACCATGCCAAATATAAGCTTTGTTTTAGGTTTCAAAAATAATGTGCGATGTTTCGGTTGAAATACAAACAGGACATCATTTACTAATGATCTACAGTATATCATTAGAAAATTCTGCACTTGTAAAAAGATCCAAAGCTTAAAAATTTTCAACTCGTATTTTCCACTATTTATGTAAGTAATAAATTCAAATCTCCTTCACTTTTAAGAACTGCTTAACTTCCATACAAAATGTAAATACTAATACTACTATTGCTACAACATGTGGTTTAGTTAACAGATTTTATTATTTAATAATGGTAGGGTTTAGTGTCCTATGAAAGCAAGTACAACATTACACTTGAACTCGGTAATAACATCTGTACGAAATTTTTAATATGCACTTACACTTATCAACTTTTGAAAGAAAGCCTCTTTGACATAATGCAAAAAGTTCTGTTAACAAAACAGATTAACACAACTAACTGCTATTTATGTGAAGCAAGAGAGGTAACTATAAATGTCTGACCTGGACTGATATTCATACATGCATAGTTATCACCCTTGTTCAAGAAGCTTATAACTGCATGTTCTTGTTTGTTGCGACACAGCAGAAATTATTGCTTCAAGAGTATTTTCATCGCAAATTAACAAATTTAATGTAATCCGACCTGAACAGACTTGATATTTATAAAACTCTTGTGTTTATCATTTATTTTGTATTTATGACACAATGGAGTAGAAATCAAGAATCTCTGAACAAAAGTCCTCCACAAAAATGCATAAGAGTCCAGGGTAAGAATTAAAATGCTGTATGTCAGATGAACACCACTTTCATTTAGAACCAGCTAAATATTGCTATAACGGTATTTTAGTAAAACAACATGTTGATAAAAGCATCTGTTCAGATGTGGCCATATAAAGATGCTTCAAGACGGATGTCATGGTAGCCATTTTGGAGGTTAGATCAGCACAAAATAACTGTACAGTAGACTCCTGATTATAAGAAGTACTGGGGACAGGTAGAAAAGTTCATATAACACTGGGGTTCCAATAAACAAAGGTCACGAAGGTGTAACTGTACATCAATCAACAGAAACAGAAGCACCATTTTAGCTATTCTTGTATTCTGCTTCCTTAGGAAGTCATTTCACTGGCATAGCATAAAACAAAAACAAAATCATTACTGAAAAATCATCATAATAATCTGCATTGTCATTGTTGTTATCAATTCAATATGCATAGAAATGACAAACACTGAACAAAATGCATAGAAATGACAAACACTGAACAATATGCATGGAAATGACAATGAACAATATGCATGGAAATGACAAACTGAACAACATACAATGGAAATGACAAACAATGAACAATATGCATGGAAACACTGACTGTTTTTTATAGATCTGACAAATTAATAGATCACCTGATAACTGAGTCCCCCCCCATATGATATTTACTTCTATTGTTTTTTAATTTCAAAACATACTTGAATAAACTTGTAAGTACTTACACATTTATTGAAATCATCTTCCACTACATAATTATTAAATTTGCCAAGTCCTGTTAAGAGCTTATTGGTGTTTTTCTGCATTCAAAAGTATGAGTGGAGAATGTGACATGCATATATTCTCAATCATGGCCACTTTAGTCTGGTTCTCTGTAAAATCATTATCTTTGTTCTGCTGTTACCTGAATGAATAATGGGGTTACCAAAAGGAGGGGGCCCCAAGTGGCTGAGTGGTCTAAAGCAATCATCATTACGAATCACTGCCATTTCACCTCTGTGTGGGTTCGAGTCTCAGGCTTGGCCAATGTGAGTACATGAGAAAGCTTGCCAGTAGCTTCTTGAAGGATGGTGGTTCTTTCCTGGGTTTTCCTGGGTTCTTCCTCCCCCATTTATACTGGCTGCCATGTAAAGCCTGTCTTGTGCTGAGGAATGGTGTTAAACCCTATAACAACAACTACAACAACCAAAAGGAGTGTTAATTACTGGATTAGTGTGAAACAAACAAAATATCCCACTTTTCAATTAGTCAGTACTCACAGTCCATACCAACAGGTGTCCTGATTTAAGAAGTCAAACATGCAAATGTTGATACAACTACCCCTTCATGTGGAGTAGTGATAACTAGATGTCCAAGTTGGACACCATTGAATGACACCATTTTCATTTAGGATCAACTAGACATCAATTAGGATCAACTAGCCATCATTCAGGATCAACTAGACATCATTTAGGATCAACTAGACATCATTCAGGATCAACTAGACATCAATTAGGATCAACTAGACATCATTCAGGATCAACTAGACATCATTTAGGATCAACTAGACATCATTTAGGATAAGAGATGCTGCAAATTGTTAGCAAAATCCTCATGTCACTAAGCCAACCCCTTCAGAAGGTGTAACAAAAACAAGATATTAGATCGGTACCATTTCCATTTAGGACCAACTAGACATCAGTCTTTTGGCGAAAACCCTGACCAAACACTAAGGCCAAGTATCAAAAGCAAGATTTTCAGCAATGAATATAACAGCAGCACCATTTTCATTTAGGACCGATTAAACATCACAAGAAACCTTTTGGTGAAAACCCATTATCAATATGACATTCTATTCAGGAGTTGTTATAACATGCTCTTCAAGATGTCTGTTGTGGTGGCCAGTTTGCAAGTCAAATAGGTGCCAATTTCATCTAGGTCTGACTTTCAGTGATGGTTATGGCTTCATTCCAGCAGTTGTAACTTTTGTTGTTGTTGTTGTTTCTTTATTAGCTGGTGCCAATATCAATAATTAAAATTTCCTATGATAATGAATGCAGTCCTCATCACAACCTCACCACCTCTAAATATTAAACATTCAAGAAAAAATGTAATATTTTAGAATGCACACTGAATCTTTCTTGACAGCATATGAATGTATATGTGTGAATGCCTTAACCTGCAGTGCATAAATGTCAGACTGAGTAACCAAAAAGACCACTCCAGTGGCCTAGTGGTTAGAACTTCTGCCTTGGATCCTTCTGGTTTATGACAAGTACAGCCAACAATGTCTGAACATTCTGCATTACTATCACCCTCGAAATAACTTTAATACTGTAAAAGGAATTTATTTTATACTACAAATCAACTGGAACAGAGGTAAATTTTGTTCTCAAGAAAGTTTTAATTTGAAAAGAAACCCCTGCACAATCCTTTGGAGTTCTACAAAAATGATATGTGTGCACAATAAGTACTTACCTGTTACTTGTCCATATATACATCCAGAACTGTCTGCAAACCCATCTGTTGGGACATGTGTAAACCTGTCTGCTGGGACACATGTCCAAGCCTGTCTTTTGGGACACATGTTCAAACCTATCTACTGGGACATGTCTAAACTGTGTATTGGGACACATGTCTGAATGTGTCTATTGGGACATGTGTCCAAATGTGTCTATTGGGACAATGTGTGAAATGCCACTTCACAGCTCGAAAAATCCGATACATCTCCCATTTTCCCTGAATAACATTTTTAGATTTTGAATAATGCAAAAAAAATAGTTTTCCTTCCAATGCTTTGTAAGATTTTGAGTATGTGACATGAAATTATATTTGTCCAGTAGAAATTTATTCCAAAGATCCATTCCAGCCATGCAGTTCAAATAAGATATCACAAAGAAAAATATGAATGTACTATATGTTCATAGGCCAAGTTAAATATGGAAAAAAGTCGCAAGACTACTGTCTATTCTGGAAATGAACATTTACAGGTGAAATTTCGATCTTCATTTCTAAAATGGGTAAGAAATTTCTCAATATAGGTGGAGCATAATGAAGAAATACCAGTAGAGCTAGATGTTTTGAATCCTTGGTTAATACAACATTTTGTACTTTGGGCTCTGATATCATGTAAATCATGGTTGACAACATTTTGTACCTTCGGCTTTGATGACATATTAATTAAAATATTCAACAGACTGATTGATTATTACATATCTGGCATACAGTATTTACAGGGTTCAAACAATTAAACCAGGAATGTAAGCTCTCATTTCCATTTCTTAGAGTGAGCAAAAATCTTGAAAACAATCAACATCTTATTTATTTTAAGTACCAATTCTTTCCTAATTATAAACATTTGTGAAAAATAAAGACATTTAAAATGAAAGAAAAAAAACTTTCTTATTAGCCAGAGTTATATCCTTTATAGCATTCAGGGAGATTTGCTGTGGAGGCAATTCAGGGGTGGCTATTTCTGTATAAAATAGTAAACTCTCCTGTTACAATCTAGCATGTGCTCAACGACTACATAATATGGTTAAATACTGGTTTAAATGTTTCAAGAAAAAGTTACCTAAATTTCAATATATAATACTATGGAGATAAGTTATGGAATACATGTAAACGTACCATCTTCAGAACACATAAATCACATTCATAATACTGTGAGGTCAGTGATTTATGTGGTTTTGGTTTTGTCAAAAAATTATATTTTTTAAGAACTTCATTTTTTGAATAGAGTTTAAGCATATTAAATTGCTTGTTGAAAGAAAATAGACACAACTTCGACAATTAGTTGGGGATAGAAAAATAGGCACAACTTTCGCAAACTAATTGGGGATAGAAAATAGGTACAACTTCAACAACTGGGGATAGAAAATAGGCACAACTTTGACAACTAATTGGGGAAAACATCCTGTTGTTTCCAAAGAAGAATCTTTCATTGGATCTTTAAATCTGTGGTGTGTAAAAACCATAAAACCAAAAAAAAAATTGCTCCACAAAAAAATGGCCAAATTACAGTAGATCTAGAGGAATAATTTTAAAAGGGAAATGAAAAGGACAGCATAAAGTCCAGGGCCTGCATGTCATGCCAACAATAAAAGCATTGCTGAAAATATTAATCAAAATGTTTTTCTGTTAAAATGACACCACTGCCAACAGAAAAGTGACTACTCAGTCTCTGTTCCAACAAATGTTGGCCTGAAAAGAAAGAAAGAAAGAAAAAAACACCAGAGCCATTGCTATTCTGCCATAGAAAGGATGACTGAAAGATGGGTAGACTGAGGTATATGGCTGAAACTTTTTAAATTAAAGTATACTTTTGAGCCAAGTTTCACAAATATTTTCCAGTACTTTGCCTGAAATAAAATAGATATACAACATGCATTTTTCAGCTCCTCCTACCTTGGTGACCTCAAGTTTCCTTATGACTCGTCTCTCAATTTTTTCCCCACGCTGTGCCTCTAGAATGGTTGCTGCATTTTTTTCCATCTTCTGACTGCTCAATTTTCTGACTGGATTAGTCAACCATTTTCTATAAATGAAAACGACTGGTTTAGGAGTTTTCTCTAATAAAAGTATTGATTTGCGTGTCTGATTTGAATTTTTAATGTAGCTTTAAAAAAATTTCAGTCATATTGTAACAATGTCTGCAGTGTGGCAGTTTATAGTGATGTCTAGCACTGGGGCATGACGCTGCAGACATGAAGCACTATGTTCCACCCAGTCACATTATCCTGATACCAGGTCGATCAGTCCTAACACTAACCCTCTTTTATGCTGAATGCCTAGTGAGGCAGCTGTTAGCATGATTTTGATAAGTCTTTGGTATGACTCTGTCAGGGTTCGAACCCGCGACCTCCTGCATCCGAGAATATTGATGTCTCAGTGGGCTGAAGTAATACTAACATAAACAAGATTAGATGGAAGAACATATACCTCCATATCTATATCTATTCCTGATCCATTAATAATTAGCATAGCATCCTAAAAATAAAAAATAATCTTGAGAACATTCTTAAAAACTTTTCCTTTCTTTGTACGTCGCTAGTAAATATATTAAATCTTGAAACATTACTTGTGGAATTACTGCAGTATCTTTCTTTCAGAAGTATATTTGACTATTTTTTCAAAAATTACCATTAGTGAAACCTCTAAGGGAGATAACTGCTACTGGTCAAATCATTTACCTATACTATAAATACCTTCCTTGACACATAAACAAAAATTTTCCTTTCTTTGTATGTCACTAGTGAATATATTAAATCTTGAAACATTACTTGTGGAATTACTGCCGTATCTTTCTTTCAGAAGCATTTTTGACTATTTTTTTTCAAGTACTACCATCAGTGAAACATTTACGGGAGATAAATGCTACTGGTCTAATCATTTACCTATACTACAAATACCTTCCTTGACATATAAACTAAAAGGCCACTGGATCATACTTTGTCACTAAATTTAGTAAGATCTATCATTTTTGTTACTATTATTAGAAATACAAACTGTTGGTACAAGAAAATGCATTGATATGGGGGAATTATCAACATTAAGTGGCCTTGTTAACTGCTTTAGTTTTAGGTTATACTATGGATGCTTGCCAGTGTCAAATTGATGTTTTCTTCCCGGTTTCAGATGATTTGTGTGTGTGATTTGGATTTTTAACTTAGCTTTAACAATTTTTCAGTCATACTGCTTAAATGTCTGCAGTATGGCAGTTTGTAGTGATGTCTAGCACTGGGGCATCATGCCACAGACATGCAGCATCATGTCACACCCAGTCACATTATCTTGACACCAGGATGACCAGTCATAACACTAATCTCTTCATGCTGAGTGCCTAACAAGGCAGCTGTTAGTACCATTTTTTATAAGTCTTTGGTATGACTCGGCTGGGGTTTGAATCTGTGACCTCCTGCATCCAAGGCTAATGCTCTAACCATAAGGCAACCAGACTGGTCTAGTTCCAGATGACATTATCATACTGAATTAGTGGTATGGTGCCACTCATTTGCTTCCTTAATAAATCATGACACAATGAACTTATGGGGAGGATAAATACATGATGATACAATCATAAATTTTATTCTATTACTTAATAATTAAAAGTTAATTTGAAATTTTTACAATTTTGTAATACGCCTGCCCCAAGTTTAACAGCCCTCAATGTAGGCACTAGTAGAGCATGGACAAAAATGGAGATTACTGACCTGGATTTTTGGTAAAGATATGCAGTCTTGAACCAAAAAACTGCAGAATCCAATATTTTCTGATTAAATTTCACAGGACCAGGACTTTTGACCTTTGACCCCTTAATCTATAGATTTTTTTCACAGCCCTAAGTACAAGCATACATGTGATCCTTTTGGCTGTGTGTGTGTGGTCTCCAAATGCTCAGTGAAATCTCCAGCAGATGAATAATTATTGCATTTAAATTTTTCCATTTTTATTCACACCTTCCTTCCAGTGATGTATATTAACAAGATTACTGCCTGTGATCATGTGAATTTGAGTTTATACACTTATTGACAAAGAGCTTATGCGCTCTGGTGGGAAAGGTTATGACCTGCTGAGGAAACAAACAGCATTCTCAATGATCATTCTTGGGATTTTAACTGGAGCTGATATGGATATGTGAAGATTAAAGTATAAATTATATATATCATTATATATTATATATTGAAGGAGCTTGGTTTAGATTTACTGTTATGGATACTGCGGATCAGATGATGAATGGCAAGTACAGATTCAATTTAGGAACAAGGTTTCATATACATTAATCTGTGCCAATAAATAATAGTTTCTCTATCATCAAAATTAAAATATTAATATGCAATAAATGTTTCAAATATTTTTTTAAAATATGGAACAAGTTGATAACTGCATCAGCGAAGTCAGTAGTTTTGTAGCACCCCCACCCTCTGCTCCGATTTGGTGTAGATTTGAGGATACACATGCAGTATTTTCTACAGTTAATTGATTTGTCTGCCTATAGCAAGGTACGGTACACATCATGTATGCATTCTGTGGACCCTGATCATCATGCTAAAGTAGAATCTCACCCTACATAAAGACTCCCAAATTCAACACAGACTGTACGAATCTTGAACACTTCTGGCTGGCATTCAGTGACCAGAATCTATATCTATAGGCAGGGAACAATTAAAACTTTTGGTTGACTCTTTAAAGTTGTAGTAACAATACTACATTACAATGCAAACACTGAAAGGACCTTTACCATTCTTAAGAAAATTCCAGCAACAGTATATCAAGCTCCTAATTGTTAAGATCAACAATGATGAGGACTGACCCAAATATAATCCAGTCAATGATCTCCTAAGAAACGCCAAAAATGTTTGTGGTACACATAAGGAGAGTATGAATAACAGCAAGTTATTGTGAAAGGACTTTTATGTTAATATGATACGCATGTTTAAAAAAATCAAATTTTATTGTTCAATAGCTATAAAAAAAAGGTTGATGAAAAGCCTTCCTTTTCCAAAAGTAAATTTACTTTTCTGTTTTCTAGCTCTCTTTTCTAGCCAAAAAATCTGATCAAGTAACTTATTCAAATCCGGAAGTGACTGTGCAAAATCAATTTTTCTCTTAGCCATAATGACCTCGACCTTTGACCCTAAAATTAATAGACCTCTCTCATACCTTCAGCGCAAGAATTATTCATTTATAAAACCATTTTTCTTCTTTCGTGTACAGTGACCAAGACCTCTGAACTTTTGATCCCCAAATCAACCTGCTTCTTTCTTACCCAAGAACTCAGTCATCCACAACTCTGATGAAGGTACATGGTCAAGAACTAAACCTTTTGTGCAGAAGCATTTTTATTTTCAGTCACAGTGGCCTATTTAATGTAGGTCATCCTCAAAGTCTGATAACAATGGAGAACTTGCGATATTGTGTGGAAATGAAATACAAAACAGATGGATGGATGGATTAACAGACAGATATACAACATAATATACTCCATTTTATTTTGGGTGTTATAAAATATCAAGGACATTACGGCACACAGTATGGCTTCCCTATTTCAAACATTCTCCCCATTTTAAATAGTCAGTTTTGAGAGATCTGATATTATTATATTAAATGGCAACAAAACATGTGGTCATCTACAAAGGATATCACTTTACAGAGTGGATGGTTTAGGAAGGTTCTACTGTATATCACAAAGCACTGAATCTATGAATGCATGGCCAGCAATGCGCTCGACAGTACCTTCAATGCACAGTTTCTGAGAAATAGAAAATCCTCACTTCAAAATGCATCTCCCCTTACCTGAAGCTACTAGAGCGCCTCTTTGTGACGGGCGAACTTCCTGATATGTTCAGCGAGGCCATCGAGGCACTAGGACTGTGGTCAGGTGATTCTGAAGAAAAAATTTATTGACAGTGTTAGACTTTATTGACAACCATTGTTTTTACTTAGCTTTAAAATATACACTCTCACAACTTGTGTAAGCATGTCCATATAATGCTACAAACTTGGTACAGGATGTTCAGTAGAGAGTGCGAACCTGGGGAACACCTTGACTTTCCTTGTGCATCGCAGAACCAGGGATCAAACCTGAAACCATCAATGTGTAAAGCAATTGTATTTACCTATTTATCCTGATCCATTGTGTAGGCTGGTCATTACAGTGGGATAAACTAAGGGGAAGACATAGGATGCATGGTAGAATCAGGATCAAACTTGAAACCACCAATCTGTGAAGCAAAGCATACTGACCACCTCAATATCCTGAACTATAATGATTTCCTGACTGAAAACTGTACAGACCAGGATCTGCTGCTGCATAATGCACCACGAGATCTTGGTCTATGCGGTTTGTTAGGAGTAACGCGTATAACAAACCATTCAGTCAGTGACTTATATGGTGGCAGATCAGGGTGTATGTTGTCTGCAGATGGACTAGGCTTATAACTGAATACAAGGAACCAGTGAAAACAGTGTTTGCTTAATTGTGCTAATATCCTTGCTAAATACCATCCACAGAATTATTTCTTTTGCAAATTAATTGACTTTTTTTTGTAATGGCTTGAATAATTGACTTTTTTTTGTAATGGCCTGAATATCATATCAATTCATCAACTTGTGACTGTGATAAAGTGTGCAAAATTGAATGGCTCTATGTCCAACAGTTTTTGTGCTATAGTGCTAAAATGGGTTTTAGATGAGTAAAACAATTAGACAGACATACACAAAGACTCAGGATGGACAGTTTTTGGTTTTCAGGTGGGGCATAGAAGTCAAACCAAACCAGTTTACTGCTCCTGAAAGGCCACAAAATGTCATCTAGTATATATTTTGCAAGTTATTTTGGTATGCAAAGATAAAAATTGTTTTATAAATGCAAAAAGCTGGGTATGACATGCCTCCTCACGAACTCTGAGTGTGGTCACTCATTTATTTAAAAGTCCTTAGCTTCAATAATGACAGCATCTATTTAGGATTCGGTCAATGTGAGAAAGCTTGCCAGTAGTTTCTCGTGGATTGGTGGTTCTTCCCGGGTTCTTCCTCCACCATTAAAACTGGTCGCCATGCATAGCCAATCGTGTGCTGAAAAATGGCATTAAATTCCACAACAACAACAATTTAGTAAGAAAAAGATTTAGAAGAAAAAAAGACTGTGGTTAATATACAGCGTGGATTTGCATGCAGATAAACATGCATATGAATGTCAAAGTGACTGCTGTGTCAAACAAAAGTTGTCAAGATAAAAATTATTTTTGAAATGAAAGCACTGTAAATCTAAAATTAATTTAAATTTTACATGCATAGAAAAAAAAAATCTTATAAATTCAGATTTGGTATTGTGTTTTAAAAAAATATATGCATTTGCAGTAATAATCCTGTCTTCCTGCAGGTTACTATCATTTTATAAAGGACCCTCATCTCACCCCAAAACATTTGCCATTTTTAATCAGGCAATATCAGACCTGGTGATTAACTAATCAACCTCTGACATGCAGTGCCAAGACCTTCTATCAACCCCAACCTGTCAATTACACCACATGTATTACTATCTGATACACTTCAATACATATCAAATAGTGCAAACCTTTAGGCCACCTCTCTGAAAAGTGTATGGAGCTATTTAAGACACAAAATTGCCAGATTCAATTAAAATTAACCAGCAGGGGAGATTGTTATCATGATATCCACCTAATGAACCATAAAACTGGGGCACCAATAATGGATAATAACAGTCTTGATATAGAATTTATAAAGGTAAATACATTTGAAGAATTATTCCTGCTGATTCAGTAGTTTGGTAGTTACATAAGCAATATTTTCAAGCTACATATATATAGAGAATAAACATTTTTGTGTTCCAATATTAAATCAATATGAAATACTTTAGGATTAAATGTCATGGCTGGGTATTTATCGAAGTGTAAATTAAGCTTAGTTAACAATGAAAATAAAGTTTTAAAAAATTATTTAAAAAATGTGTACCAATATTTAGAGATGCTTAAATAATTCTAGAAAATAAAGTTTTACAAAAATTATTTAAAAAATGTGTGCCAATATTTAGAGATGCTTAAATAATTCCAGAAAATAAAGTTTTAAAAAAATTATTTAAAAAATGTGTACCAATATTTAGAGATGCTTAAATAATTCTAGAAAATAAAGTTTTAAAAAAATTATTTAAAAAATGTGTACCAATATTTAGAGATGCTTAAATAATTCTACAAAATAAAGTTTTACAAAAATTATTTAAAAAATGTGTACCAATATTTAGAGATGCTTAAATAATTCTAGAAAATAAAGTTTTAGAAAAATTATTAAAAAAATATGTACCAATATTTAGAGATGCTTAAATAATTCTTGACCATTATCAGGTGGCTACTAAATATCTAATCATTGGAGATAAAAATAATTGAAATTATAAGAATCCAAAATTAAAAAAAAAAAACAGGCATGTCTTGAGGATCAAATCCTTTTATTCTGGTATCCACTAATATAAAGTACATGCTAGAAGTGTTCGGATATTGATCTTGCACCTCCAGTTTCCTGGTTTGGTCCTGTCATTGTGTTCATCAAGAAGTAACATATGAAGTCTCCTTCAAGTAAAACATTTAACAAGATCAATTATGGGAGTACCAGAACTCTGCATTTTCCCAGCATATTTACAACCAATTACTTACGACAATGTTCCAAGCTCTCTGATGAAATTCAAAGAGAACAGATTTAAGATTGTGATCTATCAGATATGGCAGCCATTTGTAATGCTATATACCAATACCAGGCAGCTATGTATAATACTATACACCAATACCAGGCAGCCATTTATAATATTATATACCAATACCAGGCAGCCAGTTGTAATACTATACACCAATACCAGGCAGCCAGTTGTAATACTATACACCAATACCAGGCAGCCAGTTGTAATACTATATACCAATACCACCCACACCAAAACTGCCTACCCTTCTGAATATGAGCTTCTCACATGAGATCTAACTCAGGTTAGTCTCACATGCAATTTAACATGCAAATTAGGTAAAACTCACGTGAGCAAATAGATTCTAATAAGAAAATCACACATGCAGGAATTGTTAACATGAGCAAGATCTTGCTCGTGTGAAAATGGCACGCTTATAATTGGCTGAAGATCCAAACAGAAAATATCATGGCAACATTCAGCAAAAAATGCAGGTGCCTGGGTGAGCTCCTTGTGGGACACCTCTTTCTGTACTGTACTAATGTTATCTTTGGTTGGTCTGTGACGCACATCATGAGATTCACAAGCTTCAAGTATGTCATCAAAGTTTACAGATTCAAAATCAGTTGATGCTTTCATAAATACATCCCTTTCCATGTCAGGAACATACTCCATAAATGTACTGAAAAGACAGTCACTGTCAGTATGACTGTTGCCTGGTCCATCCATTGCACTTGACAGAAAAGGTAAAGTAAGCTGAATGGGAAAATATCTCTCTTGTTTGTACCCAAGAATAATTATTATGGCACAAGCTTTCAAATGTTTGTCAGTCATGATGTGAGAAATTGCTGGACCTTTAATATGATTGCCAACTGTGCTTGTTTCATAGAATGTATGCCAACAGTCTGATAGTGCATCGTGCAAAATACCACCTCTGTCCTCCCCAGCCTCTTTTGACCATTGGGTATAAGCACTTGTTTGTAATACAATATACCAATATTAGGATGTGCATTGTTACTATGCAAACAGTAAAAGTTAAACCCATATACCAAATAAAGAGCAATGCAAACCAAACTGAAACACAAGAGATCGGTAATACAAAAGAGCAAGATCATTGACAAAATTGATCGTGCTAATATTCCTGGAACTGGATGACCCCAAAAAATGGCAGTGTGAGTTTAAAACTAGACCTTTCCCTTGACATTGAAGAAAGGACTCCAACTGTGGTAAGCAACTATTGCTGATCGATAAGTGTACAGAACTAAGTGTTATTAATTTATTTCAAATTGCATTAAAGTTATATCGCTCCTCAGAAATTGATACTTTCCTTAAGACCGAATCATTTTTCCTGTCCCAATTAAATGTGTTCTTTTTCATGGAACTTTAACTCTGTATACAGTGAAACCCCTCTACTCTGAAAATGCTAAGAAATGTTGGGTCCCAAATGTAAATGTTATACCAAATAATTTGTTTGTTTTTGTTAGCTTTAATGGTACTTTTAACACATTATTGGCTATACCATACTAAGGAAATGGGAACTAAATACCTTTCACACAGGCATACAGAGGCAGCTGACCCATGTTGGCCTGGTCAGGTATCAAACCTGTGATCCTTGGATTAGGAGTCTGATGCTCAATGAACTGAGTTACAGCAGCTCCTATACCAAATGTACCCTTTAACAGCTCCTATACCAAATGTACCCTTTACAAACTTAATACCAAATGTACCCTTTAAAAACTTTATACCAAATGTACCCTTTACAATTTTTATACCAAATGGACCCTATGAAAACTTATACCCAATGCACTCTCTAAAAAGTTGATACTGAATGGACCCTCTAAAAACTTTATACCAAAATGGATTCTCTAAAAACTTTATACCAAAATGGATTCTCTAAAAACTTTATACCAAAATGGACCCTCTAAAAACTTTATACCAAAATGGATTCTCTAAAAACTTTATGCCAAATGGACCCTCTAAAAACTTTATACCAGATGGGCTCTCTGAAAAACTTTATACCAGATGGGCTATCTAATATACTTTATACCATGTGGGCTATTAAATTTTTTATACCAAATGGGCTATCTAAAAATCTTGTTGTTAAATGGGTTCTCTAAAAGACTTAAGCTGAGCAGGTGACCAACTAACCTTATTCGGCCAACTAAAAGTTTATTTCCCATTGCACTGGATTTAAAATTAGGGTAGGTAGTTTTTTTAAAAACCTTATTTATTAGTAAATATAATGCACTAAGTGTGTAAAATACTGCACAAAAGTGGCTTAATTATATGCACAAAGGAAGTTGGGGAATTTATAAACAATTTTTAAAAAAATATTTTACATCTGATTTACCATGGGAGTAAAAAGAGTGCTAGAGTTGTCAACAAAAAACAGGGATGGTCGGCCAACTGGAAACCCTATTTTGTGTGCCTTACACATGTACAATCTTTAGCAGAATTAAGTAAAACCAACACACAAATGAAATCCTAACTATTACAGATATTTGTTCCAAAACTGTATTGGCTATTTATGTGTTGTCCCAAAAAAATAAAAATTTACGCATCTGATGTTTTAAACTTTTAAAAATAAGAATGACCACACTTCAAGCAAAAATTCATAAGAACTATTCTCAACCCAAACACCCATCCCTTACCACACTTCAAGCAAAAATTCATAAGAACTATTCTGAACCCAAACACCCATCCCTTACCATACTTCATGCAAAAATTCATAAGAACTATTCTGAACCCAAACACCCATCCCTTACCACACTTCAAGCAAAAATTCATAAGAACTATTCTGAACCCAAACACCCATCCCTTACCATACTTCATGCAAAAATTCATAAGAACTATTCTGAACCCAAACACCCATCCCTTACCACACTTCAAGCAAAAATTCATAAGAACTATTCTGAACCCAAACACCCATCCCTTCATTTTCCACACTAAAGAAATATTTACCCATCTAGGAAAGTATAAAGTACAGAGGACTAGAGAAAAATCTAAACTTGAATTTGCTGAATAATATAATCCATCTGTAAAAAGATATACCACTGTAGTTTTTTAAAATTCAACTCAGTCTTTATTAAAGTGAACAAATTGCAAACTCATGCCATTGTATAATACTCCATTAAAAAACACAAACAATTTAACGTTCGTAATTTTACATAATCAGAGATACTCTGATCAAAACAAGAAATCTGTTCTATCTTAATATATTAACATAAACATTGCTACTCCATTAAAACTCAATCAATCACTTTCTTGATGTCTAGGCAAAGTTCCATGTTTGCTAAACACCGAAGTTTGGCTATATGACAGTCTAGTACACTGTAGTTAAGTGTACTGTAATTATCACAAACAGTCTAGTACACTGTAGTTAAATGTACTGTAATTATCACAAGTTTTTCCTCTAATTCTCACTTGATTTGACTGAATCCTGACTGGTTTGATGTCCATGGCCTGATAGTCAATACAGCCATGAAATCTGACACAAAAAACAACAATATTGAACCAACCAGTGTTCATGCTCCAGCAAATATTTGCACACAGCCAACCCTGTATGATTAATACATATTAGGCCCAAAGGGGCCAACCTTGTATGTTTAAAAAATGGTTTGGTTTTGGGTTTTTACGAGGTTTAGTTCAATGTTTCAGCACTTAACAGGCTACACATAGTGGCCTGATTATTTGGTGGAGGAAGAACCCTGGAAGAAGAACTGACTTATTGGGAAACAAGTGACAGGCTTCCTCACATACATTATTGTTGTCAAGACTGCAGACAGGTGAGATGTGTGAGTGATCCATAAAGGTGGCTGGTTCCCAACCTTTCAAGTATAAGGATCCCTTCTTAACTTCAAAAAATTTTGTGGACCCCCACATGCTACAGATTTTAATTTTAGGCTCTGTTAATTGAGAAACTACATAATAACAAAAAACTATTATGAACTCAGTAACCATTATAAATGAATTCATCACAACAACAAAAACAAACATTTGCAAAACAGTAGTATTTGTGTGCGACATTATTTAGTCAGTCAGTCTCAGAACCCTTGGAATAACCCCTAGTGGCCCACTGGTTGGGAACCACGCACTGCCTTAGGCCACTCTGCCACCTGGGGCCACATATAAAATGGACATTGGCTTAAGGTCTCTATGGATAGTTTTTTATTTTGACACCTCCCATATTTTTAATGTAGTAGGCATGAACCTAATTAAGATTAAGGATTTTTTAAATTCCCACCAAAGCTAAATCTGTAATTTGGTTTAGATTTACTTTGAGTTAGGCTGGAAAATGGGTTGGCTTGTTTGGTGACTGCCTGTCACAGTTAGCCTAGCAATGGAGATAAATGCGTAACTAAGGCTGCAAATGAACAGCTGACTTGGCTTACGTGCATGTCTTCTACAGAGGTAAATAACTAAAAATCGAGATGGTTGAGGGGTGATGAAAAGTATGCTATTTTGTTATAGTAATAGTGAGCTTTATTCATGTATAAGGCGCATACTGATTGTTATAGCTGCCTGTCACAGCAAAATATTCAAAATAACTCTTTGCTGTCAAAAATGAATGTGAAAAAGAGGGGTTGGTGACAGTGTTGGTTCAGTATAAAAGCCACCAGTTGTATAAGGAATTAACCTGATTGCCGCAGTCAAAATCTTGCATACTTTCAACAAAAATCATTAATTTATTTTTATTTGTATCTTCAGTGTAAAATTATTCTCATTTTTCTGCAATAGGTCATTGTCGGATGAAAATTCACCAGATAAACTGTCCAGGAAGACTAATATGCCATCTTAAATGACAATCTGCCGAAACTTTAGAAAAATTAAAAGTCTGGGATAGGCTACTATCATGACACTTAACTTGGGAAACTATGGTAACACCAGCTGGTAGACTGGCACCCTGTTGTTTTATCCATTAAATGCAGCAGCCCTGCCAGTAATAAGAAAAAATTCTGGAGATCTAGGTAATCTAAGCATTCCAAAGACTTTATAAGAATTAGATAAAAAGTAAATAGCAATTTGGCAACTGGCTGAAGAAATGCAGCAAACACAAACACAGAATGTAAACATTCTAACAGTTTATATTTTTGTTTTGGTTTCGGGATAAATCTATTATGGTATATCCCTGTTAAAACAATTAAGAGTTTTAGACTGAAAATCATACCCACCACCTGATCCTGCCACTGTGTAGTGGATAGAATAATACATTAGTTATCATGATAGTAGATCTGAAAGATGGAGAATTGATTATCAAGACTGTAAACTGATTATCCAATTATTTTTAAATTTGCCATCCACGCCCCTTCCAGATTCCAACTGTGAACATCTGTCTCAATATATGATCAAAACACTTTCTGAAAGGATGAAAATGAATGTTGACATTTTACTAAACTTTTAGTGCCATAAAATGGCCTTTTCCATTATTATTACACATATGTACCCCAAAAGACAGTTGCAACTAATAATTTAGCTGGCCTATAGTCCATCCCCTGAATTGTTTTGCTGATATAATGAACAATCACAAGCCACTTGTAGAGAAGTTCCATACAAGAGGATTTTGTTTTGATTTATTTTCCTTTATGTATGGTAAAGAGAACATTGGGTAGTTTTATAAAGCCAAGGAGATGCTACAGAAAACTTCAAGATTTTTGAAAGGTAAATTTTTGTATAGATCTTTTTCAGATACTATTTTTAGCTGGCCAAACCTATCCCGTAGGTGTTATAGAAAGGTAGGCAGATGTAGCTCTACAACAATACCAAATAATCTGGAAGTTCTAGTTGCACTACAAAATACAGAGGGAAAAACCTCAGTTTTTGGACCCGATTTTTTCCCACCCAAACTATGCCCGTGGTCGGAATCTGATTCTGTGTCCGGATTTTAGACATTTTGGTCTCAGATCTAAGGCAGACCAGTATGAACTGCAAACAAACAGATGAACCTTTGCAAATAGTAGGATAAGATGGGCATTTGGAATAAAGAGTGGTCTTGATATGAAAATAATGGGTCCATTTAACAAAAAAATAAAAAAAATCCATCTTGTACCCTTCTGCTCATGCGCGAGCCAAATAGCCAATGAAAATGATGTTTCTAACACAACTAAGCATTAGGTTATTTGAAAGTCACCTGGAAGTTGATGTATTAGGATGTATTCAGAAATAGCTTTCAAAACGTGTTTCCTACTCGAATTTCAGGCGAAAACGACAAAAACCTTTAGGGGTTAATGTGTTAAGACCACAGAATCTTAAGAATTTGTTTTGATTGATAACACATTAGAAAATAATCAACATATATGGAGCAATCCACAAAAGGGGGCACACACTTGGTGATATGTTCTAAATTTTCATGTTAAAAAGCTAAACATATAAAATAGTGTTCTTGAGGCAGACCCATCTCTTGTTCATACATATAAGAAAGGGCGGAGCCTACTGTACTCTGAATACCCTATCAGAAAAAGTTCTGTAAAAGGGGGTGGACAGCTTTTCAGACCACTGTTGTGTCAAAGTTTACATAATGTGCAGTTATTTACAACTGTGAATAACTGTGGAGCGAGCTTAATTGAGAAAAATCTTGATCAAAGTATGAACAAATCAAATGTCTATTGAGAATATGGCGCTATAGAAAATTCACTCATTGTTTTTCCAAAGCAAAAGCAATCTTCTTGGACATCAACAGTACAGACATTATGACCATGTGACAGACAAGAATGAAGGGAGTAGACATGAGCATTAAAATATGGGGTGTCCCAGGGGCTATCCAGTTTTCTGGAATCGTTCGGTTCAGCCTAATGGAATTCTTGTCATATGGTTGGGGTATTTGCGATCGAGAACAGAAGCAGCTTTGCAATAACAATTGGAATTATATTATTGATATTAAATATAGAATTGACATTTTCAGAGCCAACAATTCTGAATATACTAATAGCCCCATTGTGTGCCTCATCCCCCACTGTGTGCCTCATCAAAACGGATAAATTAAATTGTTTACAACAGAATTTAATAGACAAATTCAATTCTTTGCTACCGAAAGAAATATCAACATAGATTAAACACTATTCCAGTTATTGTGCCAGCTGTCTAAAAAAATATCATGGTCCTTTCAAATTGGACAAACTGAACCACCCAAATACATCCTGGTCACAGTAGAACAGACCCAAATACATCCTTGTCACAGTAAAACAAACCCAAAGGGTGAAGAGAACAGGTCAGAATACAGTAACAACTACCCTATATGCAGGTTTGTAAGTCCAACTGTAGACCCAGATCTGCAATTGCATCACACAGCAGATCTGGGTCTATGAAGTCTATTGGAAGTAATCAGTAGAACAAACAAGACTGATGTGCTGGTGCATGATGTGATGATAGATCAGGGTCTATGTATTTTGCCGCTAGACTAGAGTATGTTGGCATCCGAGTGAAGCTTTAAAAAAATTCTAGTCTACAAAACCATGGGGGCCCCGAGTGGCCGAGTGGTCTAAAGCGTGCTGCGTCACGGATCACTGCCATCTCACCTCTGTCTGCGTGGGTTCGAGTCTCGGGCTTGGCCAATGTGGATATGTGAGAAAGCTTGCAGGTAGCTTCTCGTGGGTTGGTGGTTCTTTCCGGGGTTTTCCCTGGTTCTTCCTCCACCATTAATACCGGCTGCCATGTATAGCCTATCTTGTGCTGATAAATGCTGTTAAACCCCATAACAACAACAACAACAACAACAAAACCACGTAAACAAATTATGTGTACAGCTGGTAAATCTGATGCTACATACTTTTAAAAAGGGAAGGCTAATCACTGCATTCTTCAAACATGCATAAAAAGCAGATTTTGTTCCTTGTTTCAATTTTACATCCATAATATAAATAACTATAAATGCATCAGAGATGTTTTCTATTTTTTTTTTAAGTGTTTATCAAGGATATTTCTCATCATGCTATTCACGCCATCACTACACTAGTTAAGTTCCGTTAAATAAATTTCTTTCATTTGTCTACATTTTTCATGAAATCTATCTGAGTTGATACACACCAAGATTGTCTTGCTAGTACTTATGTAAAACACTAAACTGGACATGATAATATTTTCTGAAATAGACATCAAACTAGACTTAACATATATTTTCTAAAATAGATACAAAACTCGACTTAACATATTTTCTACAATACACAATGAACTGGATATAACATATTTTCTTACATATACAAAACTGGATTTTATATACATTTTCTGAAATAGTTGCATTTGAATGAAATAACTGATTTTTAGTGCAAGGAAACTGACTGAATCACACCCGTTTGCTCTGTCATCAGCTTGAACTCAATAAACATTTTATTTTCTGTTTAGGTTTTAAAGCAGATTCTCTTGAATGTAAGTCACCTTCTTCACTAGTTCATAAATCTTTCAGGGAAAATCAAAGAAAACATTAATGATATTCTAAGTGACTACATTAGGATGTAATAACTGCTGATTCACTCAATTTGTGTAGTAATATCTAATAAAATCACCACTCATATATCAATCATTAAGAAGCTGAGACAAAATAAAACTTCAAAGCTTGAATCATTCTCATTATAAAACAGCTGGCTTTTAATCCATCAATTTGTTTTCACTGGCTAATTCCTTATGATAGATTTTAAATGTCAGCATAAGCCATGTCATCTATATCACACCACAAACAAACAACTCCATTCTGTTTATACAAGTTCCTATGGTCACAGGCAACTGATGTGTGGTCAATGAAGGCAGATGTTTGGCAGAAAATAATTAATAGAAAGAATTAATGTAATTTTTCAGAATATGTGTACTTAAGAGTGAAATAAATTAGGCTTGAACACTACACTATTCTCATTTTAATTCTGTTTCCATAAAGATATTACTGGCTATAAAAAAGGATCTCTTACCAGTCCAAATTTTTAAAATCAGCACCTACAAAAAGACTCTTCTCAAAATTGACAAGTGCATCAGGTCATTTTCATTCTTTGAAATGTTTCCTTTTGTACAGATTGTTCTGCTAATCTCAACATGGACAGATATTAACAATACAGTATACGAAAATGAATTATTCATCTCTGCCCTGGAGCACTGAAACTGCAAAAAAATGAACACAGCAAGTGGAAGTTATTTGGGCATGAAACACAACATTCTGACTGAAAACAAAATCGCAATAAAATAATAAAGATCAAAGACAAAAATATGTGCATTCCACTAGAAACTATAAATTATTTTCAAAGACGAAAGAATCCATTGATTACCCACTGGCAAAAGAGCTTTTTATGGTGAATGATTTGAGCAACAAACCACGATGACCTTACACACTATGTTTGCAAAGGTGTCAGCTTCTTTCATGTACAGTAAATGGCTGATGTCAATTAAATCTATTAATTAGCTTGTGTGATTAAGTTCTCAACAAATGCCTGAACAAAGCATAGCTTAATGGCAGCTGAGAAAGCAGAATGAGTACAAACGCTTTTCCAAACTTCTGATCTCACATTTATCATGTGTTATACTCAATGACATGAAGCAGTCTTTTGTTTGCATAAATATTTTTATGTGATTTTTCATGTATTTTCTTTTGCACGCCTTTAATATCAAAAGAAAATCAGACATCTTATCATTCATAGTGCACAGTTAAGGCTTTCAGTATGATCCGACTTTTGTAAAACAGTTTCCATTTCTATATTTTGTCAAATAAAAAAAAGGAATCCAAATGATCTCATCTGGTTATGAGCATGTTTACAAGAAATGTCAAATTTGGAACAATTTAACACATTAACTCCTGGAGGTTTTTGTCGTTTTCGTCTGAAATTCGAGTAGGAAACACATTTGAAAGCTATTTATGAATACATCCGAAAACACCAAATCCCAGGTGATCCTTCAATAAATTACTGCCTAGTTGTGTTAGAAAAATAGTTTTTCATTGGCTATTTAGCTTGCTATTTAGTTTTTCATTGGCTATTTAGCTTGCTATTTAGTTTTTCATTGGCTATTTAGCTTGCTATTTAGTTTTTCATTGGCTATTTAGCTTGCTATTTAGTTTTTCATTGGCTATTTAGCTTGCTATTTAGTTTTTCATTGGCTATTTAGCTTGCTACTTAGTTTTTCATTGGCTATTTAGCTTGCTATTTAGTTTTTCATTGGCTATTTAGCTTGCTATTTAGTTTTTCATTGGCTATTTAGCTTGCTATTTAGTTTTTCATTGGCTATTTAGCTTGCGCATGAGCAGAATTGTCAAAGCTTGATATTTTAAATTTAATTTTAATTATCTGTCCCATCAGTAAAGTTAAAACATCCTGTTGTTGATTTGATGACTTTGCTTAACTTATGAATGGTATCGATAGTTCTGTTGTAAACTTAAAGTCTTTTTAAAACAACACAAAAAATGTAAAAACAAGGCGTCAATCTATGTTGTTTTCCCAAATTTAAAGATGTTCTACTGGATCAACTTGTGTTTATAACTAAAAGGAACATTTATTTAGAGCTGCATTAGACTGTAATATTCTTACTCATTTAGTCTTTTTTCAGTATGTTTTATACAAAAGGCAATGCGGAAAAAACTGTTTAAAACTTCCAATCAGCGATAAAAAACACCTTCATGTGGTACCTTGAATTAGCAAGTGATTTGGAAGGTGAACCAAGAGAGTGTTGTACCATTAAAGTATATTCTTGTTCATTCATGGCTCCAAAAACAATAAAACAAGATAAACTGTTTATAAAAAGGTAGTAGAAAATTATCGCCATCCACTAACTCTATACATACATGTACTCTCATAGAACTCTGTTCATCACTTCTGTAATTACTGAACTATAAAGCTATTTAGGTTTCAATTCAGTTAACATAGATAAGTTGTTGTTGTTGTTATTGACATTTTTAGTCTATCGTTATTCTTTGTGTTGAAGTTGAGATAAAACACTATACAGATTACAACAGAAATAATATTGTATGCATCATCAATGTATTCAGTCAAAGTGACTTGAAAAATAAAAAGTCTCCATGAAATACACAACATGGGTATCAAAAACACATTCTTATTTCAACATTAATTACATCTGCACATGCCCGAGAGAGAGAGAGAGAGAGAGAGAGAGAGAGAGAGAGAGAGAGAGAGAGAGAGAGAGAGAAAGAGAGAGGGAGAGAGAGAGAATTTGTATGTGTATTATGCAATGAAGATTATACTATTTTGTCAAAAAGTGAATAGTCATTGCTGATAAGGTGAGTTTTCTGCCATAAATGCTCAAATCCAGCCAAAGAGTATTGCTATAGGCAAGGGGTATTTGCTTGATAGAGTGGTGTCAAACACTGGCTCAATTCCGCTAGAAGTCATAAGTTTACCCCAAAAATTTCCAAAGAGTTCTATACAACTTGAAATGTAAATTAGAAAGCCCGATGTATCCCTTCTATACATAAATATTTCGCTAATCAATGCAAAACCACAGATCTCACAACTTGCCAAATATCTATCAACAGCACATCTGCATGGTTTCTCTTCAACAACTTTCCGTACTGTCAGCAGTTCAAGCTGTAGAAACTATAAAACTATGTCGTTAGTTTGCATGGATTATTCAGAATATTTTTGTAAACGTGTGTATCCTCAGTTGCATTGCTAAATTTCATATTACTATGAATGGATAATACAGTTCCCTCCTTGATACATCACCATTTGCTATTAATTTACTGCCTCAAACCGTATTTCTTTTTGCTCTGACAGCGCCCTAACAAATGTCCTCAGTATGAGGTTCCATACGCAAGTTCTCAATATCCACCAAATACAAGAACATGTGTGTGTATGTGAGAGAGACAGAAAAAGAGAGAGAGAGAGAGAGCACTCCAAAATGAAACAAATAAACTGGATACCTTCAAATTCTAGACTTGCTCTAGATCCTGGTGCCAAAATCTTGGGAATTGGCTTCAAGGTTGCTGTGGGAACTAGCCCTTGATGGATCTCACGAATCTCACCCCCTTCAGTAGGGATCGTCCTGATAAGACACCAGTTTGGCTGCCCTGGCGATGCATCGAGCACCTCCACATGCTGGCCTCGGTGAACTGTCAATTCATTAGTTTTTGTTGCTGAGAAATCCTCAACGACAATTGTTACATCACTCTGAAAATGTTTTAAAAAATCCATCAATGGCCTGGAAAAAGTTAATAGCACTGCAGCAATCTAGAAATAACAAAAAATATTGTATTAGAAACTGTAATTCAAATATAGTGAAACCTCATTACACCAAAATCCGCTTTTTGTTTTTTTCTCCCAAATCTCTTTTTGGCTGAGTTTACAGTCTCCTGTCGGATGCTAGTGTTAGCTGAAAAGAGGCTGTGAAAAGCATTTCAGACTTTAATTGCTCATATGTATTACTTATTATATATGTTCATGTGCTGCTGTGATAACAAAGCCAGTTTTGACATAAAATGTGTTCGTTAATTATTACTTTCCCGTCATTTCTTACAACATTACATTCCTGACAGACTGAAATGGGGCGTTACTCATCTACTTAAAAAAGTTAAAATAGCACACAAAGCTGAACATAAAATATTATCAACAGATGTGGCGCAGCTATTTCTAGCACCAAACCTGTCAATTGCTGGCTCCCAGATATGTTATGAATTTTAAAAAAGAGAAATAAGAATTTGTTTTTATCTGTCCTTGTTTCATGAATTACCTTTTCTATCCTAATACCAGTTTAATGGATCATGAAACAATGATGTATCTTTTTTTGTTTTGTGCTAATTGCAAATGGTTGTTGTTGTTGTTTTAGGGTTTAATGCCATTTTTTCAGCACACGATAAGCTATACATTGCAGCCAGTTTTAATGGTGGAGGAAGAACCCAGGAAAACCCCAGAAAGAACCACCGACCCACGAGAAGCTACTGGCAAGCTTTCTCACATACCCACATTGGCTGAATCCGAGATTCGAACCCACGCAGACAGAGGTGAGATGGCAGTGATCCGTAATGGACAGCGCTTTAGACCACTTGGCCACTCAGGGACCCTGCAAATGGTCTTTATCATCTTAAAAAAATTACCAAGAAAATGTTTCACATGAGAATATTTGTAAATTCCCAATGTTGGAAGTTGTTACGTGATGGATGATGAGTTGTTGCTGTTGTTGTTGTAGGGTTTAATGCCATTTTTTCAGCACACGATAGGCTACACATGGTGGCCAGTATTAATGGTGGAGGAAGAACCCGGGAAATCCCCGGAAAGAACCACTGACCCTTGAGAAGCTACTGACAAGCTTTCTCACATACCCACATTAGCCATCTGAGACTCGAACCTACGCAGACAGAGGTGAGATGGCAGTGGTCCGTAACGGAGAGAGCTTTAGACCACTCGGAGCCCCCCAAATTTCAGTAAAGAATTATTCGGTTAAACCAAGCCGATCTACTGGTAATCTGAAAGCCAAAACAATATTCAGTCCCAAATTATAAATCTACACTAAAATGAAGCCCATAAAACTGAATCTTACTCAAAATAGTACCAAGTAGCTGCCAGATTCCAGTTCAGAGGCCAGCCAACTGACTGGAAATAGCTTATGGGCATACATGATGCACAACGAAGCCTGGCACACAAACTGGCACAGATTATGACCATTGCAAACAACAGACTAATATGTCTATAGTCGCAGTTTTCAAAGGAGACTATATTTACCAATCATCTCAGATCATTATGCATACATGCTAACGTCCCACGATGATTATTGAAACATACATACTACTCTTTTGCTCATAAATGAGCTTGTGATGATATAGAGTTATCGGACCACTAATTATTTTACAAACTGAGAACCCATCTACTTTTGGGGGAAAACATAAAGAGTGCTAATTTATTTTGAGATTCTAGTAAATTAATTTGATTTTCTTCCATTATACATTTCACAAACTTCAATCAATGTACTATAACAAAATATGTACTTTTCTTTTGATATCCAGTATTTTATTTCCTACTGACCAAACAACATATGGACTCTTGTGTAGCATGATTTCCACCCAGTCACATTGTCCTTACACATGTCTGACCAATCCAAACACTAACCTCTTAATGCTGAGTGCCTAGCAAGGCAACTGTTAGTACCAGAATCGAAGCATGTGTTGTTTGTAAGCCAAACAAATGAACAAATTTTTGTTTTTCAATACAATAAAATCAAGTTATGTGGGAAATTAATTAGTGGCCTGTTCCTTAAACCTGTTTACCAAGTTTTATTTTAATGGGATGAGAAATTTAGTCCACACATGAGGAGGTGGAAAAATCAGCCAATCTGATGCAAGACGACCTCATCAATCATGTGCAAATCTCAGTTATTGTATAAATTGACAAAGACAATGATGATATACGCTTATTTACCCAAGTCTGAGAAAAATGCAACTGTAATTTGGTCTCCAGAATGAGCTCAACCAATCATACACAGAGGATTTCAAATGGGTAATGATTTAATATTAAATATATTAAACTTGTTTGAATAATGTCCAGCATTTTGCTTTCCTTTCAATAGGTAATGATTTAATATTAAATTTATGAAATACTTTTTTAATAATGTCAAGCTTTTGCATTTAATGGGTAATGATTTAGTGAAGTGTCGAATTTTGAATTGCAGTGAACTTTGGAGTTGAACGCATTGAGCATTAAAATTCATTCATATTTAAGCCAGAAAAGTCTTTGTGAAGGGTCACTTCGACCTTTCTTCGTTCATCTCCCCCCAAGTCAGTGCAAATTTCAAAGGGGCAGCATTCCAACTCAGTGAAATTGACCGGGGTATCTTAACACGGTCCTTAGAAAGTAAACATTTGAGTACAAACCCTTACCACTTGGTAGGAACCTATGTCTACTTATTTTTTCAAAGGGGAATTGTTATGCACTGTCGTTCACAGATTCTGAGCTGTCTAAAGCTGATGAAAGGAATTATTTCTTTGGGAAACATTAGGGACTGCTGCCTACCATTGGGCAGAATAAATTAAGGCTTACACTTTGGGGCAATCAGACTTTAAAGTGACCTTAGTTGAAATTCTTCAGTCTGAAAATTTCCTGGAAGAGGAAAAGTAGTGTTTTCCTCGTTAAACAAGAAAGGGACTGTGTTGCCGTCTTGTAAAAAGATAGGTTTTAGTACTAGGATGCACAAGTTCTGAAAGAGAACAGCAATAAGGAAGTTCTGAAAGAGAACAGCAATAAGGTACATAATTTTAGTTTCAGGTAATATTCTTTTATTTGATTGTTTGTTTTATGCAAATGTGTTTGCTATGACTAGGTTCCATATTATGTATCGTTTATTCAGTTTCATGGAAATGTGTTGATGCTAGAGTTGGTATGCAATTTATTTTTTATTCACTTTCAAGTGTTGATGCTAGAATCATTATGCAATTTACATTTTAATTTTCAAGTTATTAGTTCACTGGTAGAATTTATTGCATGCGATCCAAATGTTCAGATGTGTTGGATTTCATAGGGTTATATGAAATAACTTCCTTTGTTTGTTAGGATACAGATCATTTTGAGTTAACGATAATTACTTAATTACATCTGATTGTGTAATGTCTGAATAATCTTGTACATTAAGGATTGCTGTGAGTTACTATTTGTGAATTTCATGCAACAGTAATCAAACATTAGCGGCATATGTAAAAGAATATGGTAATATTGGACAGACGATCATGTGGTAATTTAAGACCTGCCGCTGGAAGTGAGATCAATGTCCTACCATACTAAGTCAGAATTTATGCAGTGTGTGGATAGTCAACATGTTCTGAGTAACGTGGGGGAATTTTATGTACGTCTTAGAGAGTGGGGTATACAGAAATTATAGGGCAATTTTGTCCTTTAAAGAACAGCTTTCTGGGAGAGAGATGAGACAGTCTGAAGACAGAAGTCTGAGGAAAAGAAGTACGAGGTCAGAATAAAAAGACCAGGAAGTCCATGAAGGGGTAAAGCATAGAGATTATGAAGGCTGAACTAGAAGACGTTGATATACGGTCAAAAGGAAGGAAGGTAATGCACATCTATTGTGGACATTGTGCTATTTTCACCCCTCATTATTATGATGAAATAAATCCAAATTGGACACTCCTGTTAAATTCTACTAATATAACCTAATTTGAATTGGAATTGCCATTATTAATTTGGTTGATTCAATTTGTTATTTTCTTGTCAAAAGGGGTTCGTATTGTTTTATTTCTTGTTAAAGGGGGCTGGTATTGTTTATTTCTTGTCAAAAGGGGCTCGTATTGGTTTATTTCTTGTCAAAGGGGGCTCGTATTGTTTATTTCTTGTCAAAGGGAGCTCATATTGCTTTATTTCTTGTCAAAGGGGGCTCGTATTGCTTTATTTCTTCCCAGTATTCTTGCTCAGTTTTCTGTTGAAATTCTATTCTACTTTCACTCCCGCTGGGCTATAATATAGAGGGAGGTCATCCTCTAGATAATGCCAGCCAAATCCAAATAACCACCCCTCTTACTAAGATGGCGATGTTACGGATTTAATATTAAATTTACGAAACTTGTTGAACAATGTCCAGCTTTTTGCTTATCTTTCAAATGGGTTATGATTTAGTATTGAATTTATGAAATGAGTTGAATAATGTCCAGCCTTGGACTTGTGAACTGTCATACCAAAGACTTATAAAAATGGTACTAACAGCTGCCTCGCTTGGTGCTCAGCATTAAGCGGTTAGTGTTAGGACTGGTCAGTCTGTTGTCAGGGTAATGTGACTGGGTGGGACATTGTTACATGCCTGCGGCATGATGCCCCAGTGCTAGACATCACTATAAACTGCCACACTGCAGACACTGTAGCGATATGACTGAAAAATTGTATCTACGTTAAAAATCCAAATCACACACACAAATTATCATGTAGTCACACTGAAAATATATTAGAACTGGACTCTTGAGAATGATTTGTTGTACATTTAATTGTTTACCAAGCAGTTTGTACTACATCTCTTGTAATTATCATGAAAACAACATTTCATAAACGCTGCTACATTTTCCTAACATCAATTATGCTTTGATTGAAATCCTCCAGGCAGTTGATCGTTAGAGCAAGTACCATTACTTCCAAATACAGAACTGTAAAAAAAAATCTCAAAAGATGTAATTTTAGCAATTAATCCCTACTCCCCCCCAAAATTCACAATATGCATCAAAACAATCTTTGAAAAGCCATTGCTTATAATCGGCAATCTAACAAAGTGACGGAGGCTAACGTAGGACTGGAAAGTTAGTGAATCCACAACAGGTACAAATATTACGATTACAATGTAACCTAAAGGTTAAAATAAAAATATTTATTCCATATTTAAAAAAACCTGCTATAAATAATAAATATTCACACTGACATCGACTACAAGATGGAAATGACATGTACAACAAAGGAAAGAAACTTTAACGATGTATGCAGAAGAACAATGCGCTACATATAAATGATAAAGATGCCAAAATATGTATTATGGTGAGACTGCAGGGTATAAAACTTGCAGAACATAAAACATTACTAGATTTTGCCTGAATGAGACCCCTTATCAGTAAATTAGCTCACATAGACTTATTGTATCTTACAGCAACTACCAATGTTACAAAAAAAAATCTCGTATCTTGTATACTTCTCAATTTTGGACTTGCCTTGCAAATCTGATCTTGCCCAAAACTGAATTTGAGTTTGTTCTGGTGGACTTGTAAATCTCTGGACATCACACTGACCCTGACCCAACTGTCAACAATCTTGACCCAGATATATCCTCACATTGTGCACATGAAATCAGTACCCATTTTATTCTATCAATCAATCAATGTGAAGAGTGAAGACCATAATATGCAGCAGATGTAGGCTGATGCTAGTCACAGCTTGGTGTGTGCCATATATAGGGAAATACCATATATACTCACTTAACAGTCCAACAGCAAACTGCACAGACCCAGATCATCCATCGCATGATATGCTGGCAGATCTGGGTCTCTGCAGTTTGTTGGAGTCTTCGGTAGAACAAACTACACAGACCCTGATCTGCCAGTGTATTATGTTGTGACAGATAAGGGTCTTTTTGTCTGTAGCTGGAGCAGACATACTAGGGGTTATATATGCTACTGTACATAATATCCAACAGACATGCAGAGGAAAATCCAGGTCATCAGTCAGGCTAATAAATTATACCAGTAGGTTTAAAGAAAAATGACATGGAGATTGCATTTATTGAAAGTGACTAGGATTACTTCAGGAGAGAATTCTGCAGACCAGATATATCTCAAATTGAGCATTTACTGTCTGGAATCAGAATGCAAAAATAACTATATAATGACAAGTTTAATTTTCTTTTGAAACAAACTGACACGGGGAAAAAATATAGCGGCAGGTCAATTAATGTTAAAACAAGTACAATGAGAGGTACATTACGACACCTGCCATTTTTAATAGTCCTCGATGTAGGCACTAGTACAGTATCACCGAACAGATTTTAACAAGCTTGACTTTTGGTCACAGAATTTGGTGTTGTGGGATTGGGATTTTTAATGTAGCTTTAAACAATTTTCAGTCATATTTCTACCATGTCTGCAGTGTGGAAGTTTACAGTGATGTCTGGCACTGGGGTATTATGCCACAGAAATGTAACATGATGTTCCACCCAGTCTCATTATACAGACACCCGAGGCCGACCAGTCCTAGCACTAACCTCTTAATGCTGAGCGCCAAGTGAGGCACCTGCTAGTACCATTTGTACAGAAACAATCATCAGCTTATTAGACGTGACATGATTATGACCCTTTACCTTAAGATCCCAGAATCTAAATGGTTCTTTATTTCTCTATGTACATGCCATGCAGAATGTGTGGTAAAGAAACAAACTCTAAAACAAAAACTATTCTTCAAAACCAGTTTTTCTCTGAGCCACAAATGAATTTAACCTTTGACCTGCTGACTACAAAACCAATATGCTAATTCCATACAAAAGTGCAAGCCCTCCACAAACTTTGGTCAGGATACAAGGTCAATAACTGAAATATTTCTGCTGAAACCATTCACTTACAATGACATTGACCTTTGATCCCCAATTCAATAATTTTTATTCTTTCAGTCAGTGACCTTGATATTTGACCTTCTGACTCACAATTGCTAAGCTTCTAGTAGTTAATAGTGTATTTGAACTATGTAAAAATGGGTATGGGTCATAGATTCCATTACTGAAGGTACTTTTTTTATTGAGTTCGATCCTTCATTTCTTTCACCCAATATCCATTGTTTTCACGTGACGTCACAAAACGTGTGTACTTCCACAAATGGGCACCTAATAACATTGTTCTTCCCACATAATTACGAAGGCACGTCTCATTTTGTGCGTAATAATATAATAATACATCACATTCTGTTGTGCCTGTCAACCGCACGAGACCAAATGCGTGACTTTTCTACTTGTTTTCTTCAAGTAAAACATTTAAATTTCAACCATCTTTGTTATTCTTTCATAAACAAATGCATCGATCAATAAACAAATGCATACTCAAATGGATACACAAAGAAGTAGAAACATGTAATGATTTTCAACTTTCGTGGGCTGAAATCAATCATTTGGTTATCGTTCAAGTTAAAAAGCTATTTGTAAATATATAATTTCATATTTCTAAAAGCATTTCAGGAATACTTCGTTTTGACATTCAACGCAAAGTCATGTTCCATTAGGCACGTGTTTCGTTTAAACACACTGACGATGAAACTTCTTTGAATGGTTATTGCTTTCATTCATTATCATCCTATATCCATCATCTCCACCACAAATACAATATCTGACCATACTAATTAAATTGGTTTGTCAACTGTCTCAGGCACAAACACCTGTTGACGTGAAAAGTATTTGTACATGAAAGTTCTGGCATAAAACACATGCTATGAAATTTTAATTCGTAACTGATATTGTATCCCGAAAATCATTGTTCAGAAATACTCTTTCAAGATGACAAGCTTAGGGATATGATACGAAACACTTTACAAATGTAAATAATGCCTGTTTGTAAACAAAAATAACTGCATTTCTATTTCATAGCAATATGTATCATCTCGGTTCAACTTCACTATTCTGTCTTTCGATATAAGCAAGGGAACTCCCAGCTTTATTTTTATTTTTGTGCTATAGGGCACTTAATTTTAAGTATAATCTATGTGTCGTTTCGATGAAGTAAATGTCCTTATCGACAGTTAAATCAGATTATTATCTTGAATATACATGATGACTAATGTTGACAAAGGTTTGTTAGTAACTCAAGATGGTAGCGCAAAGTGCACGTGTGTTGCATTGTGGGTATTTGCGTACTCAAACATGAAAACATACTCAATTGTGAAAACAACCCATTGGTTGGATTTATTATGACTAATTCATTACAGTGTGAATTCACATAAAATATGCATACTATTATAAGATAATTTCATATCAAATATACAGCCATGATAAGATGTTTTCACATAAAATACACACCCATTATAAGATCTGACATAAAATACACGCCCCTTTATAAGATGTCATATAAAATATACACCCCATTATAAATGGTTTCACAAAAACCACAACAACCCATTATAATATAGTTTCACAAAAACCACACAACCCATTATAAAATGGTTTCACAAAAACCACACAACCCATTATAAAATAGTTTCACATGAAATATATACTCCATTATAATATTATTTTACATAAAGTATACTCCCCATTGTAAGATGATTTAGCAAGAAAAAGAAAAAACAAATTGTTACATGGTGTTGAATGCAGTGTACCACAGCACACCTCTTGCATGTGCACAGTAGGGTCCAAACACAAACTTTCCTAAATGAGAACGTGAGTTACAGAGAAACCTCTGAAAAATTAAGAGATGGACATTGGCTGCAGGGTGGGGATAAGTGGATGAATTATCATTTAATAATGGTGTTGGGAATAATGGTAATCTTTAGAGAAATAACAATGTCAAAACTTGTTATTGTTATATGAGTAACTTAATGATTCTGTGATGGTTTCATTGCAAGTTTTAGCTAAATTTCTGCAAATCCTTGAATAAACGTCTGTGAAACTAAGCTTTTCTTCATGAACCTCCTATGTCATTCAGTTGGTTCCTTTGCTAGCACTGACAACAGTGTTGTTGTTGGGTTTAACGCCAGTTTTCAGCACCAGATAGGTAATAAATGGCAGCCATTATAACTGGTGGAGGAAAAACCCAAGAAGAACCATTGACACAAGCAGGGGAAGCTAACTGGCAAGCTTTCTCACATACCCACATTGGCTGCAGAGTCTGAAACTCAAACTCAAGCAGACTGGTGAGATGGCAGTGATCCGTAACTGTGAGCACTTTAGACCACTGGGCCTCATGGGGCCCACTGACCGCATTTGGTAATGAGCATGATAAAACTATTGATTAATGTTAGGTACTTTAATTAGGTTACATGTACTTGCAGTGTTCAAATGATTCAAATGAGTTAACCTAACACATGACCATAATCGCTGGCCCATATGCAGGTGGAATTTACATGCCTTTTATCTATCCCAATTGTTCAATTTGATACGAATGACTAATTAATGTGATATTAGAATGGTAGTCAACTTTTAATTGATTGGAACAATTTCACAGTTCTGTTAAGTAATGGAGATCAAAACAGTTGGTATTTAACTAGGTCCTCATGGAAAAGCTCACAGGTATTGCTATGACAGCCGACTGACACTTTTCATGTTTGAATAAAAGAGGGCATATTACAGGTACACTGATTACAATGAAACTGAATTAAAAGACAAAACTGAATTCTAGCTGACATGACTTATGTAACAGGCATCTTTTGCCACCTGAAGACATTGCTGGCATTTTAATTGCTCCATATTTCTGTCATTTAATGTTATTAACACTGTACTAAAAACTGGCTGGGTTTTACTTTTAAAGAAAATTTAATAAAATATGATTTTTAATAACAGTTACTAATTTCACTATTGTCAATAAAAAAAATTGCCAATTACTTCTGTTTTTGATGATAAAATGAATGACAGATCAAAGTTTCATTGACCTGTTTTAATGATAATATGAGATATCAAGGTTTCATTGACCATTTATAACGATAAAATGAGACAGATATCAAGGTTTCATTGACCAATTTTAATGATAAAATGAGATATCAAGATTTCATTGATCAGTTATAATGATAAAATGAGTGAGATATCAAGGTTTCATTTACCAGATTTAATGATAAAATAAATGAGATATGAAGGTTTCATTTACCAGATTTAATGATAAAATAAATGAGATATCAAGGTTTCACTGACCAGTTTTAATGATAAAATGAATAAAATATCAAGGTTTAATTTATGTTTTGATAATAAAATGAGTGAGATATCATGGTTAATTTACCAGTTTTGACCACAATTTTATTCACACTCAGCAAAATGGGGCCAGTGGTAGGGTGGGTTGATGGTATTTTTAAAAATGGGATCCATACCTACCCCCACATTAAAAGCATGTAATGAGTTATCTAGGTGTGTTTAAATGAGGTAACCGTGTACAAGACAACTTTTTCATATGTAGTACAATTTGTACGACTCTGGTAACAGCACTGCATAGTAGGAATTAAATATTTGCCTTGGGCTCTCTGAATAAAATATCCAACTTGATGCAGGATGGTTTGTAGATTCTGCATAATTTATCAGCACATGATGGGATATACATACCCGGTAGCAAGTATTTTGGTCTCGGTAGAACCCTAGAAAAACCACCGTGCCACAGGAAGCTAATGCCAAGTTTATTCAGTGGCCAAACTGACGACATGAACTCGCACTGACAGAGGTGTGATGCAAGTGAATGTGATTGCTGTAGACCCCTAGGCCACCCAAGAACCCACAATGCAGGATGGTGGATCACAAATGACGGCTACCTTTATTCTAGACATACATCATGCACACAAAATTGGGGTTTCAGGATAAATCTCCTTATCGATCACAAGTCTGATGTACAGAGAGATTTGATACAGTGCCAAACCACTATAAAAACAGGAATATATCAAGAATGACACCTCACTGAGAACCTAAGCATTTATTGCTCATAATGCTCAAATTAGAACTTGGGCATAAATAATTTTTCCCACTGTGTAGTCATGTGATCAAGCAACACAGTGCTCCTGCATGATAATGCTTTCATGAGGAACCCCCCGAGTCCACCTTGTAGAGTGAGACTGCACATTATAATCAAGTGTGTGTGTGTGTGTGTGTGTGTGTGTGTATATCTATATATATATATATATATATATATATATATATATATATATATATATATATATAGACAAACACACACACACACACACACAATAAAAATAACATGGTTTTTAAAGTGTTGGCATAAAGAAATTTTATATACCAATACTACTGCTATATCAAATTGTGACCTGCCCATGGCACATTAATATGCATATATAAATAAAGTTTCAACAATAAATTATGTTTCAACAGTAGACCATAGGTTCTATATTCTCTGAATCTGTGACGAATTTCAACTGACTAATCATTAGCTATGTAACAGAATAACAGTAAAAAAAACACATTAATAAGCTCTGGCTTCTAAATGAATCAAACTTGGGACACAATTTCATTAAAATCCTCTGTGCTCTCTCTCTCTCTCTCTCTCTCTCTCTCTCTCTCATGTTTAGGGGACAGAATATGGGGAAGTATGTGGAGTGAGAGAGAAAAACAAAACTGAACTTGCAGCAAGTAACCTACAATAACCTGACATTTCCTAACAGTTAGATGTAAACATTCTATGGGATTCAATACAGTGTTTACAAAATCAATGTCACAAAGTTGCAATAGTTGTGTCAATACTATATGGTACATTTTTTTATTAGGCTTTGTTTGTTTCTATTTCTTTCTTCCCACTTTATAAAACCTATTAATAACTGTCTGAAAACTGGTAATTTAATATTAAAATGTCAGAAGGCAGCTTTACCACTCAACCTTTCTCTCTCACTGAGTTAGTTGGTAAGGTAAGAGACTAATCAAACAATACACATAGGAATGGGAACCAAATAAATGCCTTCATGGTCTCCTCAACCCCACCACCACATCCCCCTCGTGCCCCCCCCCTCTCCCTCTCCCCTCTCTCTCATATGGTCTGTCAGCATGTTTTTACCACACTCTCTCTGGACAATCATAGAAGGATAACAGTAAAAATCTGTGAAGAGTGAAGACCATGATATGCTGGTGCATTACATTGCAGCAGATGTAGGCTGATGCTAGTCACAGCTTGGTGTGTGCCATATATAGGGAAATACCATATATATACTCACTTATCGGTCCAACAGCAAACTGCACAGACCCGGATCATCCATTGCATGATATGCTGGCAGATCTGGGTCTCTGCAGTTTGTTGGAGTCTTCGGTAGAACAAACTATACAGACCCTGATCTGCCAGTGTGTTATGTTGTGACAGGTAAGGGTCTTTTTGTTTGTAGCTGGAGCAGACATACTAGGGGTTATATATGCTACTGTACATAATATCCAACAGACATGCAGAGGAAAATCCAGGTTGTCATTCAGGCTAATAAATTATACCAGTAGGTTTAAAGAAAAATAACATGGAGATTGCATTTATTGAAAGTGACTGGGATTACATCAGGAGAGAATTCTGCAGAATAAATGCCTTCACGGTCTCCTCAACCCCACCACCACATCCCCCTCCCGCCCCTGTCTATCCCTCTCTCTCTCTCATAGAGTCTGTCAGCGGCCATCAGGGTGGTTTGAATTTGAGACCACTGCTGTATATGTCACATCTAATATCAAGACCTTGCAAGTAACATCCAATATCCAGACCTGGTATGATACACTGTCACATCCAATATCCAGACCTTGTAGTCACAGCCAATATTCGAAACTTGTAGTCACATCCAACATCCAGACCTTGCAGTCACATCCAACATCCAGACCTTGTAGTCACATCCAATATTCTGACCTCATAAGTCACATCCAATATTCAGACCTTGCAGTCACATCCAACATCCAGACCTTGTAGTCACATCCAATATTCTGACCTCATAAGTCACATCCAATATTCTGACCTCATAAGTCACATCCAATATTCTGACCTATTCGGAAGTTACTTATAATACTCCAGAACTATCATTAGAACTGATAACCTAAATATTCCCCTGCAGGTTTGGCAATGTGAATATGCCCCCCACCCCCCTCATTAGACTAGCTGTGGTGGCACAGTGGTAAGCATGTTGAACACCTGATAGTTAGGGTGTAGGTTCAGACCCTACCATTAGATCAAACCTGATCAGTTACCATGTTGTATATCTGGGCAAGGCAATTTATTCCAAAAATACCAAATAACCCACCTGTGATGTTGTGTCATAGAAACAAACCAAATCATATCAAACAACCTAACTGAATCGTGTTTTATCTTTTATGGACTTGGGTGCAATATCAAATGGTATCTCATATGGTCCTGAAGATATGAATGATGTTCCCATTATTATCAAAATTCCCAGGTTAAATGATTTTTACTGTATAAACTCGAACACAAGTCATATAAAAATAAATAGACCCAGATCTGACATTGCATAATGCACCAACAAATCTAGATCAATGTTAGGAGTAATCTGTAGCAAAAATAGAACACAGACCCTGAGTGTTTGCACATTATGTGATGCCAAATCAGGGTCTGTGTTGTTTGCAGCAGGACCTGACTTGTATGTATGGTAGAAAGGCACCCACTACTAACCACCAGTGGCAGTTCTCCTATTACAAATGGATGCCATTGATTGCTTGTATTTTTGTTGTTCAGTAATTGGTTATAAATACGCTGGGAAATTGCCAAGTTCTGGTACTCCTTTCCGGTGACCTAGTGGTTAGATTATCTGCCTTGGATGTGGGAGGTCACCAGTTCAAACCCTAGCCGAGTCCAACTAAAGACTTATAAAAATGGTACTAACAAATGCCTTCTTGGCACTTAGCATTATGAGCTTAGGGTTAGGACTGGTCGGCTAATGTCAGGATAACGTGACTGGGTAGGACATCATGCTACATGTCTGTGGCATGATGCCCATGTGCAAGACATCACTATAAACTGCCACACTGAAGACATCAAAGTGATATGACTGCAAAATTGTTAAAACTACATTAAAAATCCAAATAACCTACGCACACACACTCAAAGGAACAAGAGTGTCCCCTATGAAAACTTACTGTCTGTTGGCCTTTTAAAGGAAAAAGAGTGTTCCTATCTAATCATGATGTATGTCTGACTTTCAAATCTACAAGTGTCTCCTATCAAATCATGCTGTATGTCTGCTTTTCAAATCTACAAGTGTCCCCTATCAAATCATGCCATATGTTGGCCATTGAAAGCTACCAGTGTCCCCTATCAAATCATGCCATATGTTGGCCATTGAAAGCTACCAGTGTCCCCTATCAAAGTCCCCAATCAAATCATGCTGTATGTAATGGCCTTTCATAGCCACAAGTGTGTCCCCTATAAAATCATGCTGTATGTTGGCCTTTCATTGCTGCAAGAATGTCCCCTATAACTTAATGCTGTAAGTTTGCCTTTCAAAGCTACAAAAGTGTCCCCTACAAAATCATGCTGTATGTTTGCCTTTCAAAGCTGAAAGAAATGTCCCATTCAAATCATGCTGTAAATTTGATTTTTCAAAGCTAAGTGTCCCTATGAAGTCAAAAGAACGAGTGGGCAAAACAGCTTTTTAACCATTATCGCCATGTGTTCATTGTAAGCTGCCTGATTTTAACTCTAATCCTCAATTTGATATCCTATAAGCCACGCATTTAGTACGGTACTATTCTCCCTCTAAAAATGCTCTTTCTAAAAAACATCATCCAAGGATGGTAAACATGCATAATATCCAAAGAATGGGATTCTGTAATCCCTGACCATTCCCATAAGCTGGGTGTGGGGGAGGGGCAGTTGGACAGAAAGGCAAACACAAATCATGATATAAATAGAGATGGAAAATATAACCATATATGTTTGTTAACGTCCAACACAAATGGTTCTCATTAAACATACTGCTTAAAATGATAAAATGTTTGGTACTGTGTCTTGCATAAAAGAAACAGACAAATACTGATAACAGAGACTTGACTGTAAAAATATTAATCTACGTGTTTGAAGCAGTTCTTAATTTGCTTTGTCTTTATCCTAATAAAATCAAAGTTTTACTAGTAAAATCTGCAAATCAAACCCTTTATCTACAGACACAATACTCAAGATCTTTCTTTGGAAATAATTACATGAACCCTGATCTGGGTAATAAAATAATCAGCTTTTTTTAAAAAAAAGATTTAAACTGTTAGTTAAATAGTAAGTCTTTCACCACAATATGGTGGCAATCCTTTCAGGAAATAAAAATAATTACAACAGTGTCCCTTATAATAATGCCCTCTCTGATTGAAGCCATCCTGAAATTGTTGCCATGTTGTACCCCTCATAAGAGGCCACCCCTCTTGTAAGGCCATGCACACATGTTAATTATAAGTAATTTGACTATACACAATCCTTGATTGGAAATGCAGTATTTATTTCAGTTTAATTAGGTGCATGTGAGTGCTATCCTCTTAAAATAAATATACACATGAATAACACAACATGTAATCAAGTTTTATGACTGCTAATTCTGTTCCATCAATGTAACATGATTTGCATACAGGTTGGTCAGAAATATTTTGATTCTGCTGGAAAAAGACCAAATGTCAATATTAACACTACTTTCAGGCATGTCAATAAAATAAATTGGTATAGAACTTCAGTTAGGTTTATTGTTGTTATAGGTTTTAACACCATTCTTCAGCACATGATAGGCTATACATGGCGGCCAGTATTAATGGTGGAGGAAGAACTCATGAAAACCCGGAAAGGACCACCGACCCACGAGAAGCTACTGGCAAGCTTTCTCACATACCCACATCGGCCAAGCCCGAGACTCGAACCTACGCAGACAGCGGTGAGATGGCAGTGGTCCTTAACGGTGAGCGCTTTAGACCACTTGGCCACTCGGGGCCCCGGTCAGGTTTATTAACATTACAGCTGTTTATGCACAACAATGTAACATAGACGAACACTTCGGTCCATAAATTTTATAAGAGGTTGTCTTCATTATGAGTCATAAACGACCATCTCAAGAGTGCCGAGAAAATACTGGGGTTTCTCCACTGAATTCTTTCACTTTAATGGTCATAATGTATTTGAAATTAAAGATAAACAATTTTATGTTAGGTCAGTTTGCTATCCATTTAAAGAATTCACTTATTTCGTCACAAATCACGTAACTTACTGGTTCACATAACATCCTTTCGGACATCCTCAACAAGCATCCGTGTAAATAACCTCTGATTGGTAACATGATGGTATTTGACAACAGGATAGGAAGTCTGTCATGCGCAAGCTGAATTTCAAGTGCAACTAATTGGGTTTTTGGTAAAAATAGAACCCAAAATTTTACTCAGGTAGCAGTGAAAGTGGATGGGCATGGATGCTTTGTCTGTAAATTCATAAATTTGTCAAATGTTGAATATATAAAAGTATATACATTTTCTTTATTCAGAATACAATATAAAATGACTCCACATTGCACAGCTTACTATTTGATTTACTGAAATGACAGGACAAGTCGCTGATCATCAAATAACGAGTCAGACAGACGCATCATATGTAACACAGGGGTGATAAAATTTTAAAAAATTTACATTATTGTACCAACCAGCAAAATTTCTACAGGTTAAAAATCAGTTTTATGTACTTGCAATGTTAAAAAAAGCTATTTTAATTTTTTTATATAGAAAAGTAATGTCCACTTTTGATCTGGCTGGAATGTAGTGTTTTCGGAAATGACAGGAAATTAATAATTAACAAACATGTATCTCATGTCCAAACTGTCTGTAATTTCACAGTAGAAAATGAACATATATAATAAGTAATTTTCATCAGCAATTAAAGTCTGAAATGCTTTTCACAGCCTCTTTTTAACTAACACTAGCATCCGACAGCAGACTGTACACACATCCAAGTGCAATCTCTCATCCAAAAATAGTCATGCCGCATATAACAGTGCAAGATCAATTCCTGAGACAAATTTATTAAACAACAAGTGGTAATCAGACAATGCATACATATAGTTGCAAGTTCCAAGACAATCATGCCGTTCTAGTCTGATTTTAGTGACCTTTTCCTTCCAAAGAAGCCTACTTGAACCAAGACACGTGATTAGTAATGGAATTTTTAAAATCAGCTTTAACTAAATAATGGGGCATACACTTATGAAGGTTCGGTAGCTATTATGTTGAATACAGTACATGCCTGGTCTGAAACTCGATAAAAGCAGTTCTGAAGTAAATAAAGCAAGCTTGACAGCTTTCATAATTTTTGCATCCCAAAATACATTTTCAACAGCTTTTGTTTCTCCTTTTCTATTCCCTCACAATTTATTGCTAGGGATAAACAAGATTCCTTTTGTGATAATGTACAAAATGGATTAATATGAGCTGCAATACTGAACAAAGATCAATATCAGCTGCAATGCTGTACAAAAGAGATCAATATAAGTTTCAATACCGTACAAAAGATCAATATATGATGTAATACTGTATAAAAGATCAATATCAGCTGCAATATTGTACAAAAGAGATCAAGATAAGTTTCAATACTGTACAAAATATCAATATATGCTGCAATACTGTACAAAAGATCAATATCAGCTGCAATACTGTACAAAAGAACAATATCAGCTGCAATGCTGTACAAAAAAGATCAATATAAGTTTCAATACGGTACAAAAGATCAATATAAGCTTCAATACTATACAAAAGATCAATATAAGCTGCAACACTGTACAAAAGAGACTAATATAAGTTGAATTACTGTACAAAATATCAATATCAGCTGAAACACTGTACAAAGGATATCAATATAAACTGCAATAATATGCAGAACAGATCAATGAGTTGCAATACTGTGCAGAAGAGATCAATATAAGATGAAATACTTTGCAGAATTGATCAATATAGACTGCAATTCAGTACAAGAAATCAATATATGCTGCATTTCTGTACAAATATCAATTAAAGCTGCAATACTGTACAAAAGATCAGTATCAGCTGTAACACTGTACAAAGGATATCAACAAGCTGCAATACTGTGCAGAAGAGATCAATATAACTGTAATAGTGTGCAGAAGAGATCAATATGAGCAGCAATACTGTACAAATGAGATCAATATCAGCTGCAACACTGTACTAAAGAGATCAATAACATGAGCAATACTGTACAAAATATCAATATCAGCTGAAATACTGTACAAAGGATATATATATATAAGCTGCAATACTGTGCAGAAGAGATTAATATGAGCTGCAGTTCTGTACAAAAGAGATCAATATCAGCTGCAATACTGTACAAAGGATATCAATGAGCTGCAATAGTGTGCAGGAGAGATCATTATGAGCTGCAAGACTGCACAAAAAGATCATCATGAAATGCAAAGCAATACTGTACAGAAGAGGTCTATATGAGTTTTATGTTGAACTTGGATAATATCATGCTAATAGGAATAAAACAATGAATAAAATAACACTGGACAACAAATTTTTACAAAAGTCATGTTACTGAAATAAAATTAGTCAATTCTTATCAATTTTTATGTGCTGAACACGAATATGACAGTCAAATTGCAAAATTGGCTCTAGTTTTTTTGTAATCTGCAAGAAATTAATGTTTACATAACGAAATGCATTCCAATAGTAAAAGGTCAACTGTAATAGCCTACCTATAAAAAATCAAGTCACTGACTACATCTTAGATTTCTTCGCCTGTCTCTTGTACAGCTGTTCGGGAGCATCTCTGACGAGTGTCCAGCAGTAGTCAGCCAGCATTGTAGCGGACCATTTTCCCTGGTATCTTTGTTCCATTGTTGCGATATCTTGATGAAAACGTTCGCCGTGTTCATCACTAACAATACCACAGTTGCTAGGAAAGAAATCCAAATGGGAATGAAGGAAGTGAATCTTTAGAGACATATTGCAGCCAAGTTTCTTATACTTCATCAACATGTCTTCTACTAGTTCCTTATAGTTTTCTGCCCTAACATTTCCGAGGAAGTTTGTAGAAACTAGGCGAAAAGCATTCCATGCTTGTTTCGCGTCACCTTCCAGCAAGTTGTTGAACCGGTCATCTTTGAAAAGCTCTCGAATCTGAGGACCCACAAAAACTCCCTCTTTAATCTTTGCTTCGCTGAGTCGAGGGAATTTTTCATGCAGGTACATGTAGCACAGCATATATGCGGAGCCCAAGGCTTGTCTTGGTCACCAACCTTGCATCCGAAGTAAAGATGATATGCCTTCTTCACTTGAGAATTGATACTTTTCTTCTGGTTGGCAAATGTCACTTCCCCACAAATATAGCAAAAATTGTCCGCGGTATTAACACACTTTCGAGGCATTACTGTTCTTTATTGTATATAAATGGATAAAATAATAAGTTTTATGTAACAGTAGCTTGAACTGTCTCGCACAACGTCTAAAATATTTTAAATGCTGAACCTATCTGATTGGGCTTTATATAGTACACTGCTTACGTCAGCTTCAGCAGCCGCCTGGCATTAGTATAATAGGCCTACACATGTATAGTACACTGCTGACGTCAACTTACTTCAGCAGCCGCATGGCATTAGTATTGCATTGCATCAGAAAATGATGCAATCAACTGTGGATGATGTGAGCATAATGGTATTATGCAATGTTACATCATTATTCCGGATGTTGCTGCAGTCCTACTGGAGAAATTTACACAGTGAAACATAGAAAATGAGGTATATGAATATCTTCAAAACGAGAGCCAATACAAATTTTTCACGGTTATATTCGTGTTCGGCACACCAAAATACTACAGATTAGGGCCTTTTCAAGTCAGTAATGATTTCACTGTTGACCAGTGTAATGTGGAACATTTCATATCCTACAAGTGTTCTTTCTAACACTTTCCACATTACAAGAAATTCACAGAACCCTAATAATACTCACTTCCATGTTGGGTCCAACTTCAAACAACATGGAACCAGTTTGCTGTTGCATAATGCTCTGGTAAATCAAAGTTGGTAGTTCATTCTACTGATTACTCAAAACAAACTGTGCAGACCTAGATCTGCTGGCTCATAATGCAATGGAGGATTTGGGTCAATGCAGTTTGAAGTTGCACTAAACTTTTAAGCAAGTATATATGATAAAATCCACAGACTTTCTCATAAAACTTTCTTTTGTGATGTCGGAATGATTAAAATTAAAATAATTAAAAACACATTTGCATTTTATTTAAAAAATTAACAGCTGATTTAATTTCTTTTTAGGTATTCATTTAACATGCAGATTCAATGAAGAATTTTTAACTCCATTCAATAACTCTGACTTCCTTTAGGCATGGAGTATAATGTACATGTCTGAAGACAGATATTGGCTTTAAAAATATCTGCCATGTTGGCAAGAGTCTAAATAAATTATATTATTTAAGTTCTCTCCTGTAAAGATTTCATTTTAAAAGATGGTGCATCATATTGGTAGTAGCTGTAGCAAAGACCTGCAAAAAGCTGTAAAATCAGCCCTAACAATGAATTTGCACAAAAATCACTTCATCTGAACATTTGGGAATTCTTAAGCACTTTTACAAAATGTACGAACCTCTGAGATTGACCACAACTGCTGCTTATTTGGCAACCTTACAAATATAATTCATTACGGGATGGTTATTTAGAAATGTGTACCAAGGATTAAGTGGGCTGGCACATACACTCTGTACAACACAAAATTCATCACATCTTAGTAAGTTCTGGGATTAATGTATACACCTAATTTATTAGCCTAGAGCAGGGGTGCACAATCCCCTGCCCACGAACGTGTTATATCTGTCCCTCAAAGCAAATTAAACCAATGCAGAAATCTGGCCCATCACCAGTAATTATTTTAAAGAAATTTGTGTTTGCGGCCCTCAAGTGATCTTAGAAAATGCAATCTGGCCCTTGGCAGTAAAAGGTTGTGCACGTCTGGCCTAGAGGTAATACACCTGCTACACAACCCTGTAATATCGGGTTTAATGCTAAAGACCAGCATTGCTAAAATCTGTGGCAGCCAATCAGGGTTCATTTATTCTCTATTAATTAAGCAAAACCACAAACCTGAGGAATTAATTACCTTTCTTGTGAAACAATGGGATTATTGTGTATATACTCTACAGTTTGTATGGTGTAATTTCAACATAATGGACTACCATCTCCCAATGCATTATGCAATGGCAGATCAAAGTCATTTGTTGTTTGCATTTACGTCTCGAATTATATATGAGTATATAAGGTATTTCCCCGATCCACGATTTTATGTACTTGATGTAAATATAATGTTTCACAAAAATGCACAAAAAGTAACACCCCCAAAAATCAGAAGAATTTGAAGTATCTGGATAATGAATCATGACATTGTTTCATTCTCTAATGAACTCTGCATAGCTTGTTAATACAGGGAAGACATGATGATAATGTGAAAGCAGTTGTTATGATTACATAGTATGTAAGTATGAAATTGAACTATATCAAAGAAAACTTGCAGAGACATAGCTAAAGTTGGCTACTAACAAAATACACAACTGTAATAAATTGCTGTGCAGTGACAGAATCAATAACAAGTTTGCCTCATGTTTCAGAAAATATGCCATCGATTCAAAATAACCACCATTCAATTTATGGTTTTCCAAAATTTTGTTTACATAATTGTTTGCAAATTTCTATAACTTAACAGCTTCATAACTAACTGTGTATTAATTTCTCTCAATAGCAGCTTCATAGCTAAATGTGTGCTAATTGCTAACAATTAACAGCTTCATAGCTAAATGTGTGCTAATTGCTATCAATTAACAGCTTCATAGCTAAGTGTGTGCTAATTGCTATCAATTAACAGCTTCATAGCTAATGTGTGCTAATTGCTATAAATTAACAGCTTCATAGCTAAGTATGTGCTAATTACTATCAATTAACAGCTTCATAGCTAACTGGCTTACTCTCATCAGCAACTCATTGGAGACTTTACTGGAAAAGTGGCTCATTGAAAGCTACAAAGAAATTATTTTTTAAAAAATGTATTACCAGTAAAACAACTAATCCTTTCTGCCTGTACTAATTTATCCAGCTGTAACCATGCTGGCTCATGTATTAGTTTGCTGCACATGCCATCAGTGGGTTTCAGGTTCAAATGATGCAAAATATTTGATTGGTTGGTCCAAATGAGATTTTGTATAACTGATTTTTTTCCCGGTCCTTTACCAAAAGTGAACCATAGCTGCATGGCTTAATTGAACTAATTTAAAAAACTCCTTGTCAGCGTCACTCAACAACACAATGTTTCAGATGGTTAGATATGGATTATATATGCTTACTCATACACAATATAATTCTAGCACACTACATAATTATTCAAATCATCTGCATTTCTCTGATGTAACATGCTGTAAATCTAAACAAAGCACAACTAGTAAACAGCACATAAAGGCAGCCATTACTGAAGCATGAATTCTAAGCAACATCCTGGGACAAAAACAAATATTTGGTGAAATAGAAAAATTGCAAATGATCTTGAACCAAATGCAATTAAGGTTAACATGTGACAACAATCTGAATGTGATGATATTTTAAAATATTAATAAACGCTGTTTTATGATCAGAAAACTTACAAGGTAGGCATCTAGAAAACTGAAGGGTCGGTATATTTAGACTAATGAAGGTAATTATATCTGAAGCAGTTCAAGTGAAAAGAATTAGGGTTACTTTTTTTAATATATTTTATTAAAGGCATAATACTAGATGTAACTCTGAAAAATGATCCATAAATAACACCATTTAATATATGAAATGATACCAAGTTTCATAAAAAATCAATAATGATTCTATTTGTTTTAATGGCCGAAAGCCCTAGTTGTGATGAAAACATGCACTCCTTCAAGATAACTGACAAAGAAGGTTTGATGCAAATCATTTCATTCCAGTGATGTATTGCATTATCATGTGCATAAACAACATGACCTTTGACCAAGAGATCACTGTCAGGATGCTGAATATCAATTCTCCTGATATGCAATTAAAATATTTTGATTAGATTTTCATTTTAATATAGAACCAACATAATGCTGTATAATAGTCCTTCTGTGAAAATCTGATGATGCACAGCAAGCTCTTCAGACACAATCCAGTGCAAATAAACTCTACAGACACAATCCAGTGCAAATAAACTCTACAGACACAATCCAGTGCAAATAAACTCTTCCGACACAATCCAGTGCAAATAAACTCTCCAGACACAATCCAATGCAAATAAACTCCTCAGAAATCCAGTGCAAATAAACTCTACAGACACAATCCAGTGCACAGCAAGCTCTTCAGACACAGTCCAGTGCAAATAAACTCCTCAGACACAATCCAGTGCAAATAAACTTTCTGACAGAATCCAGTGCAAATAAACACCTCAGACACAATCCAGTGCAAATAAACTCCTCAGACACAATCTAGTGCAAATAAACTTTCTGACAGAATCCAGTGCAAATAAACTCCTCAGACACAATCCAGTGCAAATAAACTCCTCAGACACAATCCAGTGCAACTCGTTAGACATAATTCAGTGCAAATTAACTCAGACAGAATCCAGTACCAAAAAAAATCCTTGGAAAGAATCCAGTGAAAACTGCAGATAACAAATTTCCCAGACAGAATCCAGTGCAAATAAACTCCCCTGACAGAATCAATTGCAAATAACAAACTCCTCAGACAGAATCCAGTGCAAATAAACTCCCTTGACAGAATCAGTTGCAAATAACAAACTCCTCAGACAGAATCCAGTGCAAATAAAGTCCCTTGACAGAATCAATTGCAAATAACTCCTCAGACAGAATACAGTGTAAAACATAAGCTCTTCAGACTCAATCCAGAGTAAATAACAAATTCCTCAGACAGAATCCAGTCCAAATAAATTCACCTGACAGAATCCATTGAAAATAACAAACTCCTCTGACAGAATCCAGTGCAAAAAACAAGCTCTTCAGACAAAATACAGTCCAAACAACTAGTTCTTCAGACAGAACATGGAGCAAATAACTCTTCAGACAGAATACAGTGCAAATAACATGCTCCTCAGACAGAATGCAGTGTGATAAAAACATTCAGATAGAATATAGTGCAAATAACAAACTTTTCAGACTGAATTCAGTGCAATACCAAGCTCTTAAAAGTGAATAAAGTGCAATAACTATTTGCTCCGACTGAGTAGAGTGCAATAGCTTTTCAGACTGAAGACAGTGAACTGACAAATTCTTTAGCCTAAGTAATGTGTAATAATTAGCTCTTCTGAAAGAGTACAGTGCAATAAAAACTCTACAGGTTGAATATTGTGCAACAACAATGGCTCTTCATACTGAATACAGTGTAATAACAAGGTCTTCATACTAAATACAGTGTAATAACAAGGTCTTCAGACTAAATACAGTGTAATAACAAGGTCTTCAGACTAAATACAGTGAATTAACAAGATCTTCAGACTGAATAGTGTAATAACAAGGTATTCAGACTAAATACAGTGTAATAACAAGATATTCAAACTAAATACAGTGTAATAACAAGGTCTTCAGTCTGAATATAGCGTAATAACAAGGTCTTCAGTCTGAATATAGCGTAATAACAAGGTGTTCAGACTGAATAGTGTAATATTTAACAAGGTCTACAAACTGAAGAGTTCAAGAGATGTTCTAAAACATGGGTTTAAAATGGCCCCTATAGCATGCATGTTGACAGTTGGATCAGCACCATTTGCATCAAGGTCCTACTACTACATGTTCTTTTCGGTTTAATGCCATTTCTCAGAGCAAAATAGGCTATACGTGGTGGCCAGTATGACTGGAGGTGGAAGAACCTGGAAAAACCCCAGTCATTGTCGTCTTTTTTGTTGTTGGGTTTAACGCCATTTTTCAGCACACGATAGGCTATACATGGCAGCCAGAATTAATGGTGGAGGAAGAACCTGGGAAAATCCAGAAAGAACCACGACCCACGAGAAGCTACTGGCAAGGTTTCTCATATACCCACACTGGCCAAGGCAGAGACTAGAAACCACCTGGACAAAGGTGAGATGGCAGTGATTGGTAAAGGCGAGTACTTTAGACCACCTAACCGCCCAGGGTCCCAACTATAGTGCAAGTAGTGTTTTAAACAAAACCCATGATGATACAATTATCTGTTTGAAGAAGTAATGAAAAACAATATTTGCATCATGGCAACAGTGGCAGCCATTCTGGTAATTAGATAACCAACTTTAAGTCACTATATCCATCCATTCAATTCCCCATGAGCAACATCAACAAGGTTTTCATGATGGCAACAGTGGCAGCCATTCTGGTAATTAGATAACCAACTTTAGGTCAATATAACCATCCATTAAATTCCCCATGAGTAACATTAACAAGGTTTTTATGATGGCAACAGTGGCAGCCATTCTGGTAATTAGATAACCAACTTTAAGTCAATACAACAATCCATTCAATTCACCATGAGTTGTTGTAGTTGTTGTTGTAGGGTTTAACGCCATTTTGCAGCACAGGATATGCTATACATGGCAGCCAGTATTAATGGTGGAGGAAGAACCCAGGAAAACTCCGGAAAGAACCACCGACCCTCGAGAAGCTACTGGCAAGGTTTCTCACATACCCACACTGGCCAAATCCGAGACTTGAACCCATGCAGACAAAGGTGAGATGGCAGTGATCCGTAATGGATAGTGCTTTAGGACACTCATGTCCCCAATTCACCATGAGTAACATCAACAAGGTTTTCATAATGGCAACAGTGGCAGCCAGTCTGGTAATTAGATAACCAACTTTAAGTCAATATAACCATCCATTCAATTCACCATGAGTAATATTAACAAGATTTTCATGATGGCAACAGTGGCAGCCATTCTGGTAATTAGATAACCGACTTTAAGCCACTATATCCATCCATTCAATTCCCCATGAGTAACATTAACAAGGTTTTCATAATGGCAACAGTGGCAGCCATTCTGGTAATTAGATGTTCTTTATAACCAACTTTAAGTCAATACAATCATTCAATTCACCATGTGCATACATGCTAACCCCTGGCAAGGAAAATGTGTTATCCAAGTGGATAAAAAGAGTAATCCACATATAACATGATACAAATTTAATAAGCATATGTACAAAATGATTTACTTATCCCTCTGGACTTTTAACATCAATTACTGCTTCAAGTTTTTGTATGTAACACATTGAGCATTAAAAAGCAACAGACTCTCAAATTGCATTTCAAAACACTTTGTACCAGCTGAGACTATAAATGTTTTGCACGCCAGTAGAGCACTAAGTGCTGGGTTACAGAACCTGGATCTGATTTCAGTTTTACTTACATTAACAGTACTGAACAATCTCTCATAGTCAGCATTAGAATTGTAAAGAACCTATATTCCATTCATAACCCAACAAAGAAGAGGAAATTTGTATCTTACAGTTATTGGGTCTTTTAGCTGGAAAAGGTGAAAAAAATCAACTATGTCCACGTGAAGTACATTGTCAGGTAGAATACCAATTTGATACTTCAGGAGTTCTTCTATTTATCAGCAGCCTTTCCTGCAGCATGGTGCATAATATGACAGAGACAACCTGATATGAACAATGATGGAGACAGTTTCAAAAATAAAACTTGCCATTTTTTAATTAAAAAAAAAATCAGCTATTTGTGGTAATGCAATATTGCAAGATTTTCCCAATGTATTGTGCAGTGTTCTCTTACAATACAGAGTACAGGGTATCTCAGTAATGCACATTCTATCATATAACGTGTCTGGTAATGGATTCTATTTTAGGGATTATTATAAAGCATCCCTCAGTAATGCACAGTCTATCATAATGTGACTGGTAAAAGTTCCATTTTATGGATATCAAGTATAAAATACCTCAATAATGCATAGTCTATCATATAAAATCTCTGGCAATGGATTCCAGTTTAGGGATATAAAGGATCAAGTACCACAGTAATGCACAGTCTATAACATGTCTGGCAATGGATTCCATTTTAGGGATATAAAGGATAAAGTACCTCAGCAATGCACAGTCTATAACAGGGGTCTCAAACACGTGGCCCGCGGGCGACATGCGGCCCACAAGGGCATATTGTGCAGCCCACGACGCATTTTGGGACTTTCAAAAAATTAACTATTCATTTATTTCTTTTTCTCTCGCCGCCTTTTAAACTTTAACATTAGCGCCATTTAACCATAAGAAACTCTGACTTATTTATTCGTAGTCTTTCTATTAATTGTTGCCCTTAATGCGGACTTCCAGTTCCGGTTTTTTAGTAAAGTGATCGAGTTGATGTTGAATTATAAAGTTGATTTTGCTGCATTTTTATAAACATAAAAGCCCGTATATATGTCTTCTGTTTCGAAAAAAAGAAAACTCACGGACAAAAAGAGAGTTTTTCAAGTCAAATGGGAGGATTTATATTTTGTCACTGAGGTCAGCGATAAAATTCAATGTCTCATTTGTCAACAAAGGATAGCTGTTCCGAAGGAGTACAATGTGTGTTGGCACTATGAAACAATGCACCGTGAGAAATATGACGCTTATGCGGGCAAAATTAGAGATGATAAAATTATGCAACTTAAATCAGCATTATGCAAACAAATAAGTTTCTTTACCAATGTTAGTCAGTGCAACGAAGATTCAGTAAGAGCAAGTTTTGCTATAAGACTGTACAGTAGGGATCTCAAACACGTGGCCCGCCAAGCCGTATCCTGTGGCCCGCAAAACGATTGGTGTCACAAGGTGTCATGAGAGATAACAAAGGTGGTGCAGCCCTTGGGCCATTGAAAATCCCCTCATGCAGCCCTCAGGGTGGTTTGAGTTTGAGATCCCTGGTCTATAACATGTCTGGCAATGGATTCCATTTTAGGGATATAAAGGATAAAGTACCTCAGCAATGCACAGTCTATCATATAACATGTCTAGTAATGGATTCCATTTTAGGGATGTCAAGTATAAAGTGCCCCTCAGTAATGTAGAGTCTAGCATATAAAGGTCTGGTTTTAATGGATTTCATTGTTTCATGGATTTCATTTTAGGTATGTAGAGTAGGTTAGTAATGCCAGAGTCACCAACTGGCATGTATCTGGCAACGCAGTCTATCATATAATGTGTCTGGCAATGGATTCCATTTTCGAGATAAATTGATGCACATTTGATACAGAAATAACCTGGCCCCCTCAAAACAGTTATAGTGAGGGGCAATATATGTATGTGTGAAATGTAGTCGCAACTTTCTAATATATAAAGTAGAAACAATAGATGTACATGCACACACTGCTAATTTTCATCATTTTTAGCACCTCTGTTTAGCACCTCTGCTGCTATTTATCATCCATGAAAAGTCATTGCAAAAAAATTCTTTTACTGCATCATCTGTATATATATAATCATAAAAAAAATTGTTTCTCTATATAATACAAGGCCCTTTTGAAAAGATATATGGTATGCACTTGCTTATAAGTAAAAAATAAACCGCAAAGAGCAAAGTTCCTGATCTGCTGTAGCATGATGCACCTGTAGGTCAGGGTCTATGTTGTTTGTTCTCCTGAATACTCCTAACAAACTGCACAGATCCAGATCTGTTGACACATAATGCGATGACAATGCTAGTTTGCAGTTGGACTTGTCTTATAAGCGAGTATGTATGGTAGGTTAAATGAAAAAAATCTTATCATCATCAAAAAATGGAATGTATAGTTTGTGAAGAGAAGGTTGCATTATTTTATGCCAAAAATAGTAAAACTTGTCTTCAAAAAAACCTACAATGACATGTCTTGTGATACCAGTCTCTCTCTCACTCTCTCTAACACACACACACACGCGCGTGCACACACACATGTGCGCGCGCGCGCACACACACACATGTGTACATATATAAATGGATCACCTGTCTCTTGTGAAATTCATTCTTTTCATTGTTCATTATCAACTTGTTCACTATTAACACACAAGATGGTCTCAAATAATAATTGTTGAAGTTATTGCAGATTTATCTCCCATGACCTATAATTATTCTTCAACATCAGTACAAGAAACCTAAAATATAGCTGAAGGGCAGTAAACCCAAATTTTCATTACTTCAACACTCCCAGGTGATAAGGTTACATCCGATTAAAAGCCTTATCTTCCACATTTCATTAAAGCTATCTGGGATCCCCAGTGGTCTTGGCATAATCAAGATAAGGTAATGGAATATTAGGAATACACAATACAAAAATAAATAAAGTTTTGGCCCAGTTTCAGTGGTCTTATAAGCAGCTATGAAAGTATATATAACACAGAAAGTGCTACTTACCATCTGATAACTTTCTAAACTGACATTTCAAGGGTCATTTCATGGTTGCAGGGTCAAAAGGACAGTAGGCATCTAGAGTTTTTACACATCCAGGTTTTTGCATAGATATATCTGATGGTCACCATTGCAGAATGTGAAGCAAGGAAGAGATTTCAATGCCTTATTTAACATTCAAGCCTGAGCTTGAGTTTTTGTGCAACTTTCATCAATTAACTTAAATAATTAAAGTCCATTATCTCGCACAGAAAAAAAGATCAGTCCAAATTTCATTCCGAAAATATGCCTTAAATCCAGCTATATTTTGGGGTTGTAAGTATTTACAAAACAGAGTGAAGTAAGTGACAACAGTATTCACACACCCTTCCATTTCTTTGTATCCCCCCATTGATTTTAAAAACAAGGCTGGTGACCATGCAACATCAGCAACTCCCATTTGTTTTTAAACATCAACAAGTTGACACTGTTTGGATCATCCTGGTGAGGATCAGGTGAGTATTTATAAATAAATGAATGAAAGGCTTGGTGCATTTCTTATATACTGCTCTGGTGGCCTAGTAGTTAGAGCGTCCACCTCAGATGCAGGAGGTCGTGGGTTCGAACCCAGGCAGCTATGTCATAACGAAAGACTTGTAAAAATGGTACTAACAGCTGCCTCCAAATCACACACACATAAACACACATTTCTTATATCACTGATGCTTTTCATTTTAAAAATCAGACAGGGGTGAGTGTGTGAATACTAAAACTGTTCTAAGTGTTTGTGTGTGTGATTTGGATTGGTAACATAGCTTTAACAATTTTTCAGTCATATTGCTACGATGTCTGCAGTGTGGCAGTTTATAGTGATGTCTAGCACTGGGGCATCATGCCACAGACATGTAGCATGATGTCCCACCGAGTCACATTATCCTGACACCAGGCTGACAGTCCTAACACTAACCTCTTAATGCTGAATGCCAAGCGAGGCAGCTGTTAGTACCATTTTTGTTTGTCTTTGGTATGACTCAGCCAGGGATCGAACCCATGACCTCGTTCTAAGTGTAGATATTTTTACAGGTAAGGGAATCAAGTAATATGTGTCTATGTATGTATTCTAGAATTTATCAACATGTCAGAACAATGCTAAATGGTAAGCACAAAAAATATAAAAGAAAAAATTGCAAATAAACAAAAAAAACTCCAACATTTGTGAGATTATACCCTCTCAAATAAACAACAGCATGCAGCAAAACAAAATAAAAGATAAAAGGTAATGACATTAAAACTCATCAACAAGATATATAAAATAAAAGATACAGGTAAAAAAAAATATAAATTCCTTAAAGCATAGGGTCAAAGTAGTAGTGATGACCATAACTGATTATGCATTTACTTTTTCTATGCAAAGACAAGGGCAGTAAAGACAAGTGCAGTAAAGACAAGGGCATTAGTTCCCAACATGTTTTGGATGAGATAATAAATAATAGCTTTTCTGAAACTCATGATCCCGTCTGACAGTTTGATAAGTTTTGCCACCCTCAAAAAAAAAAACATCAATCCTGGTGACCCTTCATTACCCTCCAGAACGCTGAATGATCCTGATTTGGTTGTAACCTGAGGGTTGGGTACTAGTGGACTATGGGAATTAAAAATCTAATATAACAAGACTATAAAATGCTTGTCATACAGAATATACAATAATACAATACACTTGGTCTAATTTTAGTTCTAATGGTCAATTCTGATCGTTTTTAATACACTTTAAAAAAAACTGAACCTCCTGCAAGACATTTTCATAGTAGCAATTAATTCAATGCATCCCAGAACCGAAGATTTTGCAGGTATATTGGTACATGCAAGTGGGGGTGAAGGAAGAAGAGATGGTGCATTCAATCTGTCCGATATACTCTAGAAAACTGTAATCTTCAATATCAACAGTTCCTATTGTTAAATGACAACACGAGGTCTTTCACAGTCTTAGCTATAATCTAAACATATTCATCCCACTTTAGTTAACATCTTTAAGTTTACAACTTTTACAATTAACATACACAAAACAAGTTCATCTAAGGTACTGAGTATTTTCCCAGGTGGGGTGGGGTGTCTTTTCAGCGTAAATATTTTTTCTTTTATCTCAAGATAATATTTTCTCCAAATAATATTATGGATGTATTGGTAATATGGTTTTTTTTACAATGAATCCAAGCAAGATATTATTCCGATTATTGACAGATGGAAATAAAATAAAAATAATTCAGGCCCCTGCCCCAAAACACTGAATTGTTTAGTCCCTAATATAACTGCGGTATACTGTGGTATGTATTGCAGTACATTCTGAAATACTGCCGTATACTGTCATAAAAAAATTGTTCTTAGTACCCGATCTAATATGTGGCCTGTATTGTCAAGCTCAGTCAAATAATTGTACAGATCAGGAGAGATGCGGACATGGTTACAAATACAGAAAATTTTGTAGTAGAATTATAATCCATTAAATAAACACAAAAAGGGTCAAGACGTAAATCCTAACGTAAACTATCAGCATTAAAACGTGAATAGTATGGTCAATGATCAGTGAATTTGAGGACAGGTGATGTCAAAAGAAATTGGCTTCAATAACTCCAACTTGGGATTTTTACTGGCTGGTCTATAGTTGAAGTAGACATTGACTGTTCAACATCTTGTCAGACAGATCTACGAATAAATTAAAAAACTTTATGCTCCATATTTTGTTGTCCTTTACAATTAATTTCCAACCAAATTATTCAGTCCTCAGGCTCAATGAAATTTAAAATCACCAATAAAGCTGTCTTGTAGTTTGCATTATGGCTGCTAGTGTTTGACAGGAATTTGGAAACCACTAGTTTACCAAAAGCAAATATTCTTTCCAAGCTTTCACAGTTTCATATAAATTTCGACCTAAGTCATTGTTTTAATGCCATATGAATCTTAAATCCAGGAGAATCTATTATCACAAAACTGAGTCCTACAAATTTCTGAAATATGTATGACGATGACATGAAACTGAAAGTATAAGAAATTATATGTGCTTTTCTACAAGTCTATATTCAGATGGGTGGAGAGAGAGAGAGAGAGAGTGAGAGAGAGAGTGAGAGAGATCCGTCCCTCTTACATAAATTAAGCTAAATTATCAACGAAAAACTGCACAATATATCTGTCGCAAGTTACCATATTTCATGAGGAAAACATAAATCTGTATACTTGAAATGATGATACATAAATGATACTCAATAATGTTTCAACCAACCAGATTACTTAATATCTGAAAGGATGCTTTTGATTGGTTGAAGCTGAAAACTCATTCTCAAGCTCAAGATCAAAGGTCATCATAAAACGTTATTCAAACATTTTGAATAATATTATTACTCCAGATCTGAAATCTTAGTTAAAATGTACAAATGCATCCTTCTGGCTGGTCAGACTATTTTTTAATAAGGTTTAAAGTCAAGAAATGTTGAAGTAACAAGAATTTTGGTCAGCGTCTATGCAGTTAATTACTCAGGATGTTAAGCAAACAGTGTTGACATTGATCTGTCAGCTCATTATTCCCTTATAAAGGGTCTGCACCAGTTGCCATACAGAAGCAAATATGTATGATCTACACGTGTCAACAGTTCAACAGAACTTTTCAAGCTGGAGACACCAACTGTTTCTTATCATAAATGTTAACTTTTTACAGTGCTAGTTGAAAACAAAACTGCACATTCAGGAGTTAGTATAATTTATTAGTTGTTGTTGTTGTTATAGGGTTTAACGCCATTTTTCAGCACAAGATAGGCTATACATGGCGGCCAGTATTAATGGTGGAGGAAGAGCCCGGGAAAACCCCGGAAAGAACCACCGACCCACGAGAAGCTACCGGCAAGCCTTCTCACATATCCACATTGGCCGAGCCCGAGACTCGAACCTATGCAGACAGAGATGAGATGGCAGTGATCTGTGACGGAGAGCGCTTTAGACCACTTGGCCACTCGGGGCCCTATAATTTATTAGTAGTATTTTTCATAGCACTTTTACATGACTGGGAAGGACATTGTCTTAGCTCTTTAACATAATAGGGAAGGACTTTTTTCACTGTTCTTATACACAACAGGGAAGGACTTTCATAGTTCACTTACATGTCATGGAAGAATATTTTCATTGCTCTTCTACACAACAAAAAGGTCTTGTTCTACAGCTCTTTTACACAAAGAGTTTTTCACAGCTCTTATTCACGACAAGGAATGACTTTTTCATAACTTACATGACAAGGAATGACTTTTTCATAACTTACATGACAAGGAATGATTTTTTTATTGCTCTTCTTTATGACACAGACTTTGTTTTAGAGCTTATTTATGTAATAAAGGACTTTTTCATAGCTCTTTTCATAAAAAAGGACATTTTCGAAGCTTTTAGATGACAAAGATGAAAGGACTGGTTTTAAAAGAGATTTGTTGGATGATAACAGTGGGCATCAGATTGGGAAAAGATATAGAAGAGCTTTCTGAGCAAATATCTTGCCTGCAAATAATGTTATGTATGTTGGATGATCACTAATTTTGCTACCATTGCAATCTGTCAATATCATCTCTCCCAAATTGTAACATCATGTTTGACAAAACCCTTTTTAGCACAGAAAGAAAACTAATAATCTGATTCTCACTCAAAACTGGAATATTAAAAGGAAATAATAATGGTTAATGTAATTATAAACAACAAGAAGAAAAAGTAAAATTTAAGAAAAACTTATTTAAAACCATGAAGTCAACTCACCTTTATAATCTTTCTTTGTTTCCAGCGAGACACTTTCACTAGCATCATTCCCAATGACTGGAATGCCATTTTTTTCAAGCCAAATGGATGACACCAAATTTTTAAGATTTTTCACAAACAAGGTCGATTTGGAATGAATTATTCTTCACAAATCAAGCAGGTAAACACTTAAATCTTCATGGGTGAAGAAATTTTTTCCTTCTTGTATACCTTAATTCCTCTCAACTATGATACTGTTCATTGCTTTTTCATTCAAATATCAAATTAGAGTCATTCAGTTAATAGAAGTTTTTGTTAAATTTTGCTTACAATTCTTTTTATAAAAAAATTAAGATCAAGCGGGAAAAGCTGAAACTTTTTTGAAGTTAATAGGAAACAAAATTATTGAAGGCAATAATAAGGATTAAGAAAATGTAATCATGCTTAATGGAGAATGAGTATGTGCTTCCTTAAAACATACTGCTAACTTCTGAACAGAAAAATACCAAATCTGAAATTTCCACTCAAACTGTTGAATAAAAACCTCTTGATATGAAAATAACTTCATTTCCCAATCCAGATCTGACACTTTTTGACAGCTTGTGGTAAATATGACATTTTTAAAAATCTGAAAATATTATTTCTTTAATTACCTTGCCATTGCTAAGAACAATATTAAACACATAAATGAATCTTGCACAAAACAAATTCCACAAAACAAGAATCCCATGATACCACTGCTGATGAGAACTAATTCTCCTGCAACATCTTCCCCATTCCTATTAGAATAACATTTCCAAGTACTGATGTATCAATCCAATGTCATGAGTGATGTTGGTACTGACAGCTTATTTATGGCTGCTGCATGATTACTGGGTTTCTTTTAACTTGTTGTGACTGGTTCTGCCTCAGATCTGCCTCAAAATCAGTGCTACCAACAACAGAAGAAAAAAAAGGGGCACAATGAATGTGCTACAAGGAATCAGCACTCCATGGCTCTTGACTACTGGTACTCTGATAACAGTCATTGACATAAGATGTACACCTGTATATTTTTAAAGACACAAGGACACTCTATGGCCAACTACTCTGATAACAGTCAGTGACAGAAGATGTACACCTGTATATTTTTAAAGACACAAGGGCACTCTATGGCTGACTACTCTGATAATAGTCGTTGACAGAATGTATACACTTGTTAAGCCTTGCATATGAGGGAGGCTGGGAATAATTGAAAGGGTGATACTATAAATACCATTTACAGCAGTACAATTTGTCAACGTGCTAAAAAACTTCAATGGGGAATATTTTACCCTGTAAACAAGTGCAAAAAAGTTAATTCCACCTGAAGAGGAAATTTCATTTAATATATAAAGAAACTGACGGTTCAAGTGTATCACTTATCATATATGTTGGTCTTTTTTCTGTAATCTGAATTGTTTTTTGTTAACTGGGATAATCAGGATCAATGTAGGGCATGGATAAATGTAAAACTGCATTGGAAATATAAATTAATAGCAGCAGATGCAAGTATATGTGATTAAAAAGCTTAGTATTTAACTGGAAAAATTGCATCATTCAATACTGCTGTCACAACAAAAAACCAGCTAAAAAGTAAAATTTGAGTCAATTTTGTGTAAATGCAATTACTACAAACATATGTAAGAACATGTTCCTTTAAAGAAATTTGACTTTTGGGTAAATATGGCATAGTTATTAAAGGTAAGAAAAGTCAACAGCAAAATAAATAAAAAGCTTAAGATAAAGCTATTTCTAATATAAACATACACATCAAATGCAGCAAGATTAAATAGAAAGATCTTAATTTTTTTTGAAAAAATGCATTTTAAAAAAACAACCTATAAATTCTTAACATTTGTTCAATAGCTGTAATAAATACCCACATTACTTGTAATAGCAATTACTGTTAAAATATACCATATACACTTGATTAGAAGTCAAGTCCAACAGTAAACAAAACAGACCCTGATCTGCCAATTAGCACAGTGTGCCAGTAGTTTGGGGCCAATGTTTGTTGTACTGATTACTCCTAACAAGACACAAAGATCCAGATCAAAAAGCGCATTACACCATGACAAATCAGGGTCTGTGCAGGATAACTTTGAAATGAGCATGTATAGTATGCAAGCAGAATTATTTGTGACATTGTGCATTTGTGATGGGAATTCCTTTTTTAAAATGGGAGGGGTTATATTCTAATTTAAATAGATACATATTAATCACAGCTGGTGTGATTTGTTAATCTGTGCTCGATCTGCTCTCAAAATTAGACGGGTTCTTTCTTGGAATAGGATGATCACATGTACCAATATGCATTTAAATCTGTTCTGTAAATCTTAAACTGTCATTCAGAAACTAAAATGGGTACTCAATTATATATTATAATTCACTACAAGAAACACTGGATATAGCGGGAGACAGACAGGATGTATGTAGAAGTTGAAACCTCGGTTAAAAGACTTTAAAATTGAAAATGAAAAATTCCATGCTGTTATTACAATCAATGGCTCAGTCTCCAGGTGTTAAGTATTCACATACTTTTATTAGACTGGTATAATGCATTTAATTACAAGTGGTCTGGTTCCTAAAAATATCTCTTGGCATATTAATAGCAACAATAAATGTTAGTATACACAATGATTCTTTCTAAGCAGCAATTCAATTTCTCTTAAGAAGCTACCACAATAGCTATTTCATGACATAAAGTGCCACAGATATTCAACAGAGAAGGGGGGTACAACCCTGCTGAAATAATAATGTCAGCAGGTGTGACTTGTTCAAAGTGAACTTACAAATTTATCTAAATAGGAGAGCAATTACATCAATATACTATTGCTCCATGTGCAAGGATACTTTTGCTAAAATGAAAACCCAACCCAGTGGTGAGTTAATGAGGACTATAGTGGCAAATAATTTCTCTGCACAAACTGACTACTGGTATACATCATTGGCTTACAAATTTCGTTAAAATTTAGGGCATGTGAATGCATCTGCTTCACCTTTCAGAGATGTAGATAAGATTTTAATCAACTGAATTTAAATTTCATGAATTAACTTACTAGTTCAGAACAAATTTCGCTTAGTAAACATTATATACATACTCTTACAGATAAAATCTTAATCAACAAGATGTTTATTATGCCTATGTGAAATTGTAAAACATATTAATGACAAAGACCAAGTCAGAGTGCACTTGATTCTAAGTCTCTTTGTAATGACTGTTTTAGCCATTATTGAGTGCAATAAATGCAGTACACACAGGACATCCGGAAGGTCTCCCATTTTGCATAGTTTAAATTTACATAATCAAATGTGCCATTATAAAATGCTGAGCATGCTTACTGTACACACAAAATGTCACAGATGCTTACAATAAAACTGTCTTATGAACTCTGAGCACATTTAACAATGATAATAATAAATACTTTATTATTTCAGGAGGGTAACTCAGTAAGTATATTACACTATTTCCCTGAGAACTATTGTCAATACAAGAGAGAACACAAAAATAAATTTATTACAAAAGCACAAAGTGTATATAAAATTCATTAACAGAATAAACTGGAGTGGGTGTATTTAAATAATTACAATAAAACTGCTTCTTGAGCAGTGACACGTTTTTGTTTTGAGCACATTTAACGTATGTACTCACATACAAACCGAATAATTTAGGATAAAATAAAGGCCTGGAAGGGGGGGGGGGGCAGCTTATCCGTTGGCCAATGTCGAAACTTTACAGTTTTTAGGTCTTTTTGTTGACTATTTTAATGATTGTAGATCTTGGGACTGGAAACAATAATTTTTTCAGTGTCCTAAGACATAGGCATGTAAAAAAAAGTAACTTTCGGTGACCCGACAATTATTAAACTGTTATAAAGTACTATTATTGATTTTGTCATTATTTTGTACGTGCATATTTTCTGATTTCTCCAACAAAAGTTAAATAAAGGTAAATACAGACTTCGTAATTCGCAGGCCGGTTGAGTTTATCAGGTAGACCATGCTGAACTATAATGTACAGTGCTTACACAGTGCAGAGCATGCATAGCGTCACTTAAATCCTTACTTATTCCCAGAGAAGCAGGTTTTGCTTTATTCATTGTTTCGACCAAATTGAATTCTTCCAGATAACATAATAGCTGTTTCATTTATGCTGTATCTCGCACTCATGAGTTACTCTTTTTCAATGATATCAGTGATACTACAAATTGAGCTAATATTCTAAAAAGGTTATGCACTTTTAATTATACAAGGCACATAACCATCATAATTTACAAGTTCACGAAGACTGGTAATAATAAAGGCTAAAATTCTCATATAGATCAACGAAGATCAACATGAATCAATTGTAATTTTGTGTTTTAGCTGAACAAACATCATAACTTTCCACACAATGGAAATCTTGATGTTTCGGCATCTCTTATGTTGAAAGTCGGTGAATATGTCTTTTGTTTTGCAACAGCAGTACAGGCCAGTTAATCATTAAAACCCTGAAACTGGCTTGTGTTAAAAGGGAAATCTGACCGGTAACTATACCAGTACTTTGGTGTGTAATTGCCTTTTATTCCATAATATTAGCATGATTACTGTAGTTTTGTATAACAGGGTGTAAGGCGTACCTATTAACTTTCAGAAGCCAAGGAGGGAGACTAAATAAAAAAAATAGAGATTGGGACCTAAAATCGGGAGGTTTTTCATGGCATTTTTAAAACCTTGTTTCCACTAAATATTGATCGATCTTCCTGGTCCAATATGCGTCAAATTCGCACAAAGTCTTGCTGTTTCTAATTGTGACATGCCTTATTTTCCCCCTGGACGTGCCCTATTTTCATATTCCGGTCAGTTGTGGTCAAACTGCACAATTAATAGCTAAAGATTAGTCCTAAATAAACAAGCAAGAAAGCCATCACAACTATTTAAAAGTTAATTCTTATCCATGCAACTATTTTGTGAAAATGATTAGCCCTCCACCGTAATTCAAAGAAACTACATTCTACACTACTGTGTATTACACAAGCACCATCATTTGATTAGCAAATTAAGGATTCCCAATTTTGTTGAACTAAAGGTACCAAAATAGCCAGAATCATGGTACTGTACATGTAGCAACTATTTTCCCTTTTTTGTATATCCGACCTTATTCCGTTACTGTCAACTCGTAAAGCATTTAGTATTATTTATTATAACACATGTACTCTTAATTAGTTTTTTTGTGGACACATTTGCTGCATGGTATGTATTTTCATTCCTTCTTATAATTTAACGATGGTAATTAACCTTGGTATATATGGTGTAAAAATGCCAGGTGTTCACGCATGTAAGTTTTTTTAGTGGGAAGGGCACTATAGCATATGGAATTACAGCACTTGCAATGATCATTCTTGGGATTGAAACTAATTGTGGACGATTTTATTGCTTCGGTTTATTTTTTTATTATTGTTGAATCTTTTAAAAAAAATCATTAATTTACATGAATAATCTTTAAACTTAACATTCTATTTAGTGAAGAAATTAATTCTTTATAGTAAAATAATTATTTTGTCACAACAATAATTCACAGGTGATACAACAGAGCATGTAGGACTATTCTTGTTAAGAAGAAATAAAAATCACACATCACATAATGTAATAATCGGGAGTTCTCTGCAAAAATCAGAAGATGTTATAAAATCGGGAGGTAGGCATGGAGGGACCCCAAAAATTGGGATGTTTTATTTCCTCCCGGCATGAAAGTTGACAGGTATGGTGTAAGGCCACTTACATAAAAGCAAACTACAACTCAGCTGTTACGGCATTAGCATAACTTTCAAAGCATTATTTCCGAAACTTTATTATTGTATTTTGGAGATATCATTAAAGTTTAGCACAATGGTGCCCATAATTTGACTCCAAGGGATGTACTTAATTCATCGCGTAATCAAACCTACAATGTACATGCAGTGGTGTCGTAAATAGATTCAGTAGCCTTAAATTGCGAGCATTAAATCAAACCATATTGTTATTCGTTGTGTTGTCATATTAGGATTCCATTTCAATGAATTAGGTATTTACAATTTCAAAGCAAAATAAAAACGTAATTACTGGTGCACTGATATAAAAAGTCCATTGCAATAATGCATAAACAAACAATAAAGTCAAAAGGGAGAGGTAGTTACATAACTCGCGACTGCTAAATTCTTGTTATCATTCGATAACATTATACACAAATCTAAATTAAGCAGAAACAATAAGAAAACAGAACATTAAATAAATTACATTTCAAACAAGTCTATACCATTTCTTTTTAATAATCATGCTTACCAACCTCAAGATATACATGCAATATTTTTAAACATAAGTTTGCCTAAAAAAACGCATTTAGAACTTACCTCGTGCAGCTTGAGATGAGTTGCATGTCAGCTTATATGCAGGTCATGCACTTTTTAGTGTTATACCTGTTCAGTTTGGGGGTCGGCTTATATGTGAATGGGCTTATATGCGAGTATATATGATAGATTTGTTTACGATCTAATTGCTTTAGGGAGTTTATTTGACAGAACAGCAGATTCTGTAAGCAATTTTAGTTTATTCCTCATGTAAAGTACTATGGTTATTTATAGTAGTCCTTTCCTGGCTAATTGGATGATGTACACCTTGTTTCAATTAACAAGTTTTACAATTGACAATGATCAAGGTAATGATGCTTATCATTAATCAAAAGTGATATGAATTAGGGTGTATGCCTTATGTTTGTAACAAAGTTAATGGAGTACTATTATAACTTAACAGTTATTTTCTTGGTTTTGTTGCTTTTAATGGCACTTGTTGCACATTAATAGCTACATCAAGCCAGGGAAATGGAACCTTTTCAAAATAACACACAGAGGCAGCTCACACAGGCTGGCATAGGTAGGTATCGAAACAGTGAAACTATTATGGTTATTTAGAGTAGTCTTTTAATGGCCGATTACATGCACTACATCTTGTTCCAATTAACAAATTTTACAACTTCAACACTCAACCAACAAGCTTTACTGCATCTCCCTAGAATCTGCTGATAGGACATGGATTGAAGTAAGTTAAGAGCAAACCTCTAATAATGAGTAAAGAGAAATTGCTGAAAAGGGTCAGATGGTGTGTGTGTGTGTGCTTATATATATATATATATATATATATATATATATATATATATATATATATATATATATATATATATATATATATATATATATAATTGCTGCTGGGTATTATGCTATTGGTGCCATTTCTGAGGTGAGTAACATAATCAAGTGTGACAACTGCATAATACAAACCCATCAAAACCAGTTCAATTTCAGAAAAATAACTGACCTATAGGAACCTTTAAAAGCCAATAATTGCATTTAGATTCATTTCTCTTTCATCAGATGTCTGACTTATCTGAGACAAAGAAAAATGAAAGAAATCACAAAATATTGAGATTATCTATCAATTCTTTATGGAGGAATATGCAAATGAGTATAGAATAAATAAAGAATTTGGAAGCAATTTCTGGAAACCAAAAGTGATTGCCCAAAAATATTTTGTGGAACCTGGTGTAGACACACCTCCCTGCCAATTTGCAGTAACACCAGGAAATCCTATGCAAAATATATGGCACGTATTCGAACTGTATAATTAAAATAAAAATGAAAAATTAAACTAAATAAAATCAAACCTGAATTGCAATTTGTATGGGAATGCATTATGACAAGTCCACTCTATTCGACAAGGAATCTTATTGTGTACCATTACCCAATATGGCAAACTCAGATGAGAGTGACATGTCCACAGATATCGGAGTATTTAGATAATACATATCCTGAATGTCAGACATTGTTTCTAATTCATTTAGGATAAAAAGTAAACGGATGCCTTGCCAGTAGTCTTCCACAGCAGAGGCAGTTTGCAGTCATGTGATTAGTCTTTCAGATACGGTTCACATGGCCCATTTGAATTGTCATTCACAGATAATGTACACTCCAGTCATGTGATTAGTCTTTTAGATATGGTTCACGTGGCCCATTTGAATTGTCATTCACAGATAATGTACACTCCAGTCATGTGATTAGTCTTTTAGATATGGTTCACATGGCCATTTGAATTGTCATTCACAGATAATGTACACTGCAGTCATGTGATTAGTCTTTCAGATATGGTTCACATGGTCATTTGAATTGTCATTCACAGATAATGTACACTGCAGTTATGTGATTAGTCTTTCAGATATGGTTCACATGGTCATTTGAATTGTCATTCACAGATAATGTTCACTGCAGTTATGTGATTAGTCTTTCAGATATGGTTCACATGGTCATTTGAATTGTCATTCACAGATAATGTACATTGCAGTCATGTGATTAGTCTTTCAGATATGGTTCACATGGCCATTTGAATTGTCATTCACAGATAATGTACACTGCAGTTAGGCAGTCTTTCCCGATGACTGGTACATAGAGTCATGCAAAGAGTCATTCCTAATTACAGTACATGGTAAGTCATTCCTAATTACAGTACATGGTAAGAGTCATTCCTAATTACAGTACATGGTAAAGTTAAATAGTTTAAATATAATAAATAAAAAGTTTTAAAAAAATAAATGCTTTCAACAAACAAAAAGTGAACAAACAAATAGATATGTAAATAAATAAATAAATAAATAAATAAATAAATAGGCTCATAAAAGTTATTGAAATCAAAACAAGATGGGTTACTCAATTGAAATTCTCTTTCCTAATTCACACTGTAACTAAAGGTATTGACTGAAATCTTCCTGTGGTGCATCCATTTTAATCCATTAAATAATAAGCTATACTGTATGTACTAAATAAAATCAATAATAATATACAGTATATACCTTAATTATTGTCAACATGTTTTTGTTTTGTGATTTCATGGTGTTTGTTTTTGCAATCTAGTCGCTGAACATGTTTTTGTGTTATCTTATATTGTAAGTGTTATGTGTTATCTTAAATTGTAAGTCATATGCATTATCTTACATTGTAAGTGTTATGTGTTATCTTACATTGTAAGTGTTATGTGTTATCTTAAATTGTAAGTGATATGCATTATCTTACATTGTAAGTGTTATGTGTTATCTTACACTGTAAGTGTTATGTGCTATCTTACACTGTAAGTGTTATGTGTTATCTTACATTGTAAGTGATATGCATTATCTTACATTGTAAGTGTTATGTGTTATCTTACATTGTAAATGTTAGGTGTTATCTTACATTGTAAGTGTTATGTGTTATCTTACATTGTAAGTGATATGCATTATCTTACATTGTAAGTGTTGTGTTATCTTACATTGTAAGTGTTATGCATTATCTTACATTGTAAGTGTTATGTGTTATCTTACATTGTAAGTGTTATGTGTTATTTTACAATGTGTTATGTGTTATCTTACATTGTAAGTGTTATGTTTTATCTTACATTGTAAAGTGCTTCAAGCTTCTAGAATAGGTAATGTACTAAGTCTGCATTATTATTGTTGTTATTATTATTGTTATTACTGATATTATTATTATTATTATTACTGAAAGTAACTTCTGATATTATGCTGCTATGACTGTAAATGATGCCAGAGGCCATCATTTTAGAGAATAATTAAGAACAAAATTTGCAGTCAAGATACATACCTATAATTATTTCCAAACTGCATTATATTGAAAACTGCAATATGTACAGAAACATGATGTACTGAGAACTGCACTACATATGAAAATGGGATATAGTGAGAATAGTGCAATATACTGAACTGTGGAATAGAAGGCACACTTTAAAAAAAATTAATGGTGTTCTGAAGATTTATCACTAAGATTCATATTGTTTTCTTTCAACCCTGATGTTATACATTGATATAATTTTGGCCATGGGATCCTTAGTGGTGTGTGATGTGTGTGTGATTTGGATTTTTAACATAGCTTGAACACTTTTTCAGTCATATCACTACGATGTCTGCAGTGTGGCAGTTTATAGTGTGATGTCTAGCACTGGGGCATCATGCCGCAGACATGTAGCATGATGTCCCACCCAGTCATATTATCCTGACACCAGGCCGACCAGTCCTAACACTAACCTCTTAATGCTGAACGCCAAGCCAGGCAGCTGTAAGTACCATTTTTATAAGTCTTTGGTATGACTTAGCCGGGGACTGAACCCATGACCTCCCACATCTGAGGCAGATGCTCTAACCATTAGGCCACCGGAGTGGTCTTCCATAGTGGTAATGTGTTATATCCAGAATCACATAATAACAAAGTGCATCATAATAAAGGAGAACTGAAAATGTTTTTTGAATTTTCCTTATCATATTGGTGCTGGAGCCCTTGTGATATTGGTAATGGGGCCATTCTTAACCCCTATAAACCATTCTTTGCTCCTACAGACCTTTCTAACAGATAAAACAAGATATTCTTTCTTTAAATCCCACCTTTTATATGGCTAAGAAAAAGAAAAAAACTCTGGAATTACTATAGGGCACAGACACACAAACGGATGCACTGTCATGCAAACAGACAACAAAGTAATCATAACGCAATGGTTCACTAGGCTGATCTTGATAAAAACTTGAATGAGATTGCAGAAAATATGGTTTTTTTATATCAGGGTCTATTATTTGTTCAAGTATTTTTCTTTTTCACAGCAAAAGTTGCACATTATTTCAATCAGACTGATGCTGTTTTTTGCACATTAATCAAGCTCAAATGAGATATATGGCATGCAGTTATTGGCATCATCAGGGTCTCCAAGACTGGGTGGCAATTGTCCAACATTTTAACCAAAAACTCACAAGGCAGTGTTCACCAACTTGGACTTTCCATGAATGACATTGAGTTTAATAGAGATTTCTGTGTTCCGTAAATTATGCCCTATCTCAAAAGAACTTGACATTTTATGCAAAGAACTGCCATGAATCCAAGAAATTGCATTTATTAGACCAATATGGCATTAACAACATTGCAAGCTCTAGGTAATATGGATCCAGCAACCACTCAACTATAAATTTTGACAGTGGGGGAGGTAAAGCACTCAAAATCTGTACAATGTATACAAGGAAAGTAGTATAAAGATAAATTAATTGTGAAAACTTCATGACTGCTGTGAAGTTATTTGTAGACATTAATGTGGACTAAATGCCATCATAAAACTGGCTATTTAAATTTTGTATGTAAGTAAGTGTGTGTGTGTGTGTGTGTGTGTGTGTGTGTGGCTATGTATGTATGTATTTATGTGTGTGTGTGGCTATGTATGTATGCATGTATGTATGCGCAATACTGACCATATTTTGCAACAATGTAAAGATAAAGAATTATAAAACTACTTTTGAAAGATAAACCCTTTCAAATCAATGCAAATATGTATACTACATGGTAAAAAGTCAAATAAAGATGTTAGAATTCTTTAATAGTCTATCAAAGAAAATTACCAACATATTCCATGCATTCTGCAATTACCATAATTCCATATACACCACTCCCTTGATAACTCGTGCACATCGGGGTCCAGAAACATCGAACGCACTATAAGTGAGGCACGAGTTATCGAGGGACCTATAAAATAAGCCCAAAACCAATAAAGTGATTGACGACATAACGGAAAAATAAGGGGGGGGGGGTAGGCAGATTATACTGTTGAATACTCACTTTATAATCGTTCTGAGATTAACTGTTAATAAATATCTCTTCATAACGGTGTACTTTATTATTTTCTCATAGGACAACATTAATTTCAGGATAAATTACATTATATTGAGGCGATCATCGAAAACATTATTCCACGTGGTTTCCGTTTGCTTAACAGGTGTACCACTTCACACATTGTGTACTACGTCACTAATTTTTATGTTGAATTGGATACATTCTAGTTTTATTGTTTGATCCAAATTAGACGTTTTTTTATATACAAAAGATCGACTCTTTTCGAGAAACAGTGTTGATCGAACGATAGATAGATAGATTTGAATGCGATAGAAGTAAAATGGAAAACAAAAAAAAAACGGGTTAATCACTACTAACATATTTAATTGGTCTACAAATTTAAAACAACGTAAATCAGAACAAGTTAATACTTGCCGTTTGTGCCACACTTGACAAATATCAATTCACTTTTTGAAAAAATCAGTTATTTTTTTTGTTTGTGTGTTACTCCTTGGTTTCTCTGCCGCCGAGCAAAATCCCTCAGATTTCTCAACTGCATGAGCTTTACGTAGTCAACATTTTGGGTCTCCAGCCACCTTATGGCAATATCAAAATATTTGATTGCTTCTTGTGCAGAGGGGTGGGGGTGCAACATCCGCGTCTGCATCACTTTCAACACTTGTGTTACTCCAGTTAGAATCGTCTTCTGCTGCAAAAATTTGTTCGCTATAGAAATAATTATAGTTTCATCTGACATGTATTCGGCTGTGGGGCAATCATTGTCAGCACAAATCCACTCCTCCATATCATCAAGAGAAACGAACATCTCAGGACCATGAGTCTGTACAAATTTCTCCCAAACAGCCTCGACATTAATGACATCAGTTTCACTGAAACATTCGAAGTCACTATCATCGTCGTTGTCTCTGTTACTGTTTTGCTTTACGTCAAAGGCTGCTCCAAGACCCTTAATCCAGCACCCAAGGTCTCTTGTAATTGATTTTTTTTTTAATGCCACAAACACTTCCCCAAGTTGTTGATCAAAACAAAGCCGACATGTACATGTAATTAGGTTCTCACAGAAGTACTCAAGGGTTTCGATGTGATGGTCGATTGACTCTTTTCATGTTTTCAATGAACAGAATATGTTGTGATTATAATGTTTACACTGAAACAGATTAAAGGATTAGAACGTGACTTTCACATAGGAAGACGTTTAACTGGTATTTATTTCATTCTCTGTTGCCACCTGTTAGCATTTACCAGAAGTTTTCATTGATCGCTATTTCACCAGACTGTTTATTTACAGTATAATGACAACTATTTATCATAAAAACCTACATAATATATGATATCTTTAAACAGGTCTCGCTAGGATTTTAAAACTGGGTCTTTCTGCCTCTGAATTCAATCACTAAATATCAGTACATTTTCTCACTCGGCCGCCAGTCAAAGCCTTTGAACTAGCCGCCTAGCTGTTGCATCATGTTCTTTTTTTTCTTTTTTTTAATGTACTCTTATAAAATGGCAACAGTACATCAAAGAGTGTTTCAGTCACTGAATTCTGCCATTGTAAATATCAGCACAGTTAACTGATCAACACATTTTCCCACAAAGCAGGTGGCTGAAACAGGACCGGCAAATCTTTGAATTTTCCCGTGCACCTATTACATGCGTACAGAGGACTCCCGCTTCAGTGATGTTCTGCGTCAAAGATCAAAAATTGGCGTCCAAATACGCGTAATTAAGTGTTTTCGAGATCTCTGAAATTAATTCTTCTATAGAACTTGCAAATTTCAAAATATGGATTATATTTTTACGGGCATTAATCACCATTTTCGATGACAAAATGAGCAATGTATCAAGGTTTAATTTATCAATTCTTATCGTAACTTTTTCATGTTCAGCATATTTTAAAGATATTTTAAATACATTTTCTCTGGAAAAAATCGGGAGCCAAGATGGACACCGCGTTATAAGCGGGATCGCGAGTTATCCGGGCACGAGTTATCGAGGGAGCGGTGTATATTGTAATTACTGACATACTACACACATTCTGCATTTACTGGCATATACCTGCAAATACCAACATATTCCATACATTCATCAAGTACCAACATATTTATATAAATTATGCAATTACTGACATACTACACTCATTCTGCAATTATTAACATATTACACATATTCTGCAATTACTGGCATATTCCATAATTCTGTTATTACCAAAATATTATAAACATCCTACATTTACCAATGTGTTACACACATGCAATTACCAACATATTACACTCATTCTGGGGGGGGGGGGCCGAGTGGCTGAGTGGTCTAAAGCACTCTCCATTACGGATCACTGCCATTTCACCTCTGTCTGCGTGGGTTCGAGTCTTGGATTCAGCCAATGTGGTTATGTGAGAAAGCTTGCCAGCAGCTTATCGTGGGTCGGCGATTCTTTCTGGGGTTTTCCCCGGGTTCTTCCTCCACCCTTAATACTGGCCGCCAAGTATAGCCTATCATGTGCTGAAAAATGGCATTAAACCCTACAACAACACTCATTCTGCAATTATTAACACATTACACACATTCTGTAACCAACATATTAGACACATTCTGCAATTACTAACATAACATTCTGCAATTACTAACATATTACACACATTCTGCATTTACAAACATATTCCAATTAATCTGTAATTACCATATTGCACACATCCTGCAAATACCAAAATATTATACACATCCTACATTTACCAACATATTACACATATTCTGTAACTACTGAGACACTATATAGATCCCACTATAATGAAATGTTAATACAAGATAAAACACAACCCGTTTACACTTTATTGGTATTAAAATCCTTGCACATGGATGATAATGTAGGTTTAAAAAATCAGATCTCACAGAATTTACTCAATTCTAACATAACTGATTAAATCTCGGAATATAATTTCAAATCTCACACTACACTGTATGTACTCTGAAAGCATCACATGTGCGGAACCTCTCTTTTGCAAACATAAATATACAACCCCAAGATGAGGCTTGGATTCATGTTTTATGGCAAAGCGAAACTTTGGAAATTGTACCATGCAGCAGTAAATTAGTCAAGTGCCTTAATTTCTGAAGGAAACACCCAAAAGGAGCCGATCTGAGAACGGTATTAAAACGCCAAAAAAACTGACTTAAAAGCACAACATAACCAAACTCACTGAGGAGAGAAAAAGAGGTCATAGTGACCTGATTTTATTATTCAGTACTATACTACCCAAAATATACCAAAATACAAATTGGCACAATTCTGCAACCAAAAATACCCAAGAAACTGCAAAACTTAACTAAGTCACATAGACATGAAATATTGATTATAGAGATCTTGTTTTGGTCAACTAGTGTTTTATTTACCTGGACTCATCTACACAAAAAAAATGAATGATCATGTGACCAAGAATACACACTAATCTGACCTTTGAGGAAAGCTTAAAGCTTAATCGATGGATCAGGGCAACAAGTTTTCTCCCTCTGACATCCACAACAGGTCATTAATATGCTATAATTAACACATATATTCCATTGAGTCAAATTTTTGAATCATGTACTCAGTAAGGGGTTTACACTCAGAGCAATTAGTTACTGTGTGTGTGTCTGTCCATGTGTGTGTGATTCTCTGTGTTTGTGACCTCGTCATTGAATGTTTGGCGTTATATTTATGATATGAGTTTATAGCATTCATTGTAATGCACACTGCAGTTAAGAAGTTATTCTGAGTAAACACTGTACAATCAATAAATAATAAATAGATTTGCACCAAAAAAAATGAAATATGCATACAAAATATATGGTAACCAGGATGCAATTTTCCAGCTTTGAAACAATGTAGACAAATTGCTGAACTTTCACTGATTATATGAACCTATTCAATAACAAATCTAATTGACTTGAAAAGTTCATACCACACAACTGTGTTCACAGCCTATAAGAGGGGTTGGCAACTTAATTTACATAGCATGCCACTTTTTTCCTGATTAATTATAAAATGAATGAGTGCTTTCTTTTTGTTGTTGTTGTTGTTCTAGGGTTTAACGCCATTTTTTAGCACAAGATAGGCTATACATGGCGGCCAGTATAACTGGTGTAGGAAGAACCCTGGAAAACCCAGGGAAGAACCACCGACCCACGAGAAGCTACTGGCAGGCTTTCCCATATACCCACGCTAGCCAAGCCTTGGACTCAAACCCACGCAGACAGAGGTGAGATGGCAATAATCCAGAAAAGTGAGCGCTTTAGACCACTCGGCCACTCGGGGCCCCAAACGAGTGCTTGCCACCAGTAAGAGGATAACACTATTAAGATTTTTGGCTGCCACACAAAACCTCTTGAGCCATCTTTTGGTACGTTTGCTGTACGCAGATTGCTGACCCATGGCCTAAAACAATATAAGCAACAAAGCTCATTATTTGTTTAATGTTAATGACAGAAAACAAACCAGTGAAATTCCTTTCTCTCTATTTGAGAGAACTGAATGCAATCTATTTATTTCTGTGGATATAAAAAAAAGTTGTGGGTGGCCAAGTGGTCCAAGGTACATACCTTTACAGATAATTGACATCTCACCTCTGTCTGTGTGGCTTCAAGTCGTGGGCATGGGCAACAAGGGTATGTGTGAAAGCTTGCCCGTAGCTTCCCATGGGTAAGTGGTTCTTCCTGTGTTATTCCTCCATCATATATTCTGACCACTTTCATGTTGTGAAAAGGAATGTTTAACCAATAACAACAAGAACATCTCATGCACTGCTGACCTATCCAGGCAGAGGCTAGGTAAATCATTTTGCAACAGCATCTGGAATGTGATGTTTATGCAGTAGAACAAATATCAAAACCCCAACATATTTGCCACAGCAATTTCATATCTTTATACTTTTTAAATGTAACACAGTTTCATCCAATTTTCAGGAAATATTCAGCATTTTTATGCAAGGAATTTTATTCCACAAAGAACAAGTATCAGCGGCATGGAATTTTGGCTGCACCTCTTGCGATTGTAAACAGTACAAACAAATGGTCTTGTCAGGTGCACATATACCCACTGATGAATTAGCTTGGGCAATGTCAACCAGCTTTTAAGCTGATATATATAATCAGCAACTGTTAAAAAATAGATTAGCACAGAATCGGCAAAAGGGCAGATTCCATAATACACAAGTTATAGTTAACTTATTAATTTGTACAAGGGTAGCAGGTATTGTCAGTAATTTCCTTTTTTACTGACAGAAAGCCTGTGGCCATGGAAACTGTTTTGTATCTGTAGGAAAAATAACGTGAACAATTTGGTTGTTAGTCATTTCTGCCTCCCCACCCCAACTTGTTCTAGACAAGATTTTCCATGCACATTTGAAGATTACATTATAATTCCATCTAAATTTATTAAAGTGAAGATAAGAAATTACTAATATATTTTTCAAGGCATTCATGCAATGCAGAGCATGGTGACTAGGACGAGTACAACATCCTATCAAACGGAATAACCTGAAATAGCCTTAATGGCTGAGGAAAAAAATATCTGACAACTAGCAGGTTGCACATTATAATTTTTTTTTTTACAAATCTTGTCAAGGATGAGAAAGGCATATCAACAGATGATAAGTCTATGTCTATCTGTCTGTCTGTCTGTAATCCACATAATGGAAATGGATGTAAACACACCACTGACAAACCTTCTACAGATGATTGTTATGTTTTTATTATTGTATGGTTTAATGCCATTTTTCAGTACAAGATAGGTTTCATATGGCAGCCAGTACAAATGGTGGTGGAAGAACCTGGGAAAACACCCGAAAGAACCACTGACCCACGAGAAGCTAAGGGGAAGTTTTCTAACATACCCAAATTGGCCGAGCCCGATACTTGAACCCTGGATGATGCAGACCGGTGAGATGACATTGAGTATTTTAGACGACTTGGGGCCCCTTTTACAGATGAAAAGACCATCAAGATTATATGTGTATCAATAATGTATCATATCACAGGCTATTCCTGGATTGTTTCAATATGCAGCAGAGATGTATCAGTATACCCATAACTGTGACATCATTTATCTTCTTTCCTGTGTATATACGATATATATGTATATATGGCTTGATTCCTATCATCCAATCAGCCCAGATCCTAATTAACATGTATGGATCTTGCTCATAACTGATGTAATCTGAGATCATGATTATACAAGCTCAGCCAATCAGATGCACTAAGTGATCACAAGCTCAGCCAATCAGATGCACTTGGTGATCACAAGCTCAGCCAATCAGATGCAATGATTGCTCACAAGCTCATTAATATGTAGGAATGTTACTCATGATCAAATTTTACTGAAATCTTGATAATACTATCTTACTAACTAATCTAATCATATTCTTTAAATTTAAATGTCCTCTGTAGTGTTCACAAAGTCAGCAAATCATATGGAAGATCATCTCATTTATATGTCTGGGTGTTTCGCAATCAAACTCATCCAATATCTCCAAGACAGAAGCTTACATGCTGAATATGATCAAAATCTGCTTGGAAACATGGCCTCTAGCATGTTCACAGGCTCAGTCAAGATCATGTAAGATCGGCTCATTAATCTGTGTGGATGTCACTCATGATTAACTAATCTGATGTCTTCTTGATAAATATGCTTACATTTCAAATCTGATCAAAATCTGATGAGAATTAAACTTCTCAAGTGTTCAGAACTGTTGAAGTATGGACATGCAATGAATAAATGAAAAATGCCACAAACTGCCTTAGGCATTGATGTGAGCTAAAGAGCCCTGGTTTTTACAGACCAAGCACAAGTAAAAAAGTGCATGCAAAGAATCCTCTATTTTTATGGGTACAAAGCATTTTTTCTTTTGACCTTGACCTCTGGTCTAGTGACCCAAAATAAGTTGGTGCTCTCCTGTCTCAAATGCAGGCCATCCACAACAAAGTTTGGTTATGGTTGGTGGCATTAGATTATTGTGTGGGAACTATTTTCCTTCTTAGAGTCTGCCTGACCTTGACCTTTGATATTTTAACCCCATAAATCAACAGATGTCTTCTTTATCTGAAATGCAAGCCATCAATAAAGTTCAGTTATGGCTTGTTGTATACAATTTAAGCAGTGTTGTGTAATCTGTTTTTCTGTTTTTTTATTTACTGTCTCCTTGATTTGATATTTTGAGCCCAAATTAATGGGTGTCCTTCCTCCCACAAACCCAAGTTCATCCACAAAATTTGACCAAGTAAGTGACAAAACACTCAAGAGACTTCAGAGAAACAAATTTTCTTGGTGGTTCATACAGATATTTAATCAGGTAATTCAGGGACTTTCCAAAGACAAAAATGAAATTGTCTGCTTCACCCTTTTTCCTTATGAAGCCTTACTGGCAACCACATTTCAAAATACATTTCCCACACTGTGAGTAATTGACAGTTTTTATCAGCCTTAATAGCACAGTCAATACAGTGTTTATTTAAACATCACTTTAAGGTGATTTTTTTTACAATCTAATATTCAGCTCAGTACCAGTGAGTACTCAAATGACCCAGCTGGAATTCATGCTAAATAATTAAGCAACTGAACAGGGAGGTGCAATTCCAGGATGATCAAGTTTCTGACTTGTTTTCTAGATTTTGTTTTTACTGGTTAACAAATATTTTCCAACATTTATACATTTGTTTCAAAATTCAAGTTCTTTTCAAAGACTACGGTGTTTACAAGTACTTACTGTAGCAACCTCATATTCAAGCATTTTTATTAAAGGTAAACCATCAAATCTAGGTGTCTACAATTTCAAGACTGTAAACAGCTTTTCTTAGTGTCACTTATAATTACCTTGCTGTTTGACCATTTGACCCCATAATCAATTAGTCTTATCTCTGTGGAAACCATTTAAAAGGTTTGACCAAGATATTTGGTATGTATATTTTTATTTTTTTTATACAGTTTTTGTACTGTTTACAGTTTTCTTTATTCAGTCCCTATGATTTTGACCTTTTACATAAATTAATAGATTTCTTCCCTGTCCCAAATGTGAACTATCCTAGTTATTCTAACAGATCCGAGTGGGGGGGGGGAGAGATGCAAATTTCAAAAGGTGGAGGAGCAATGAATACTCTACATCACTGTTAGACTGAAAATGTTCATTAATTAAGTGGAATTTATTAGAAGGGAGGGTTCATTATGGACTAATTATGATAGTTACAAAGTCTGGCAATGGATGGTAGATGGTAGAGAACTCAAGTTATAGTTTTAAATGAAATAGGAATCAACATCATATCCTCATCAGACCTTAAAGAAGGTATATAAAAAAAAACACTTTACTGAAATATTTGTGCTAATGCATGTAATTAGGAACATCTTAGGCTGGTTCTTCAATTCTAAATCTAAATCTGTTTTGGGGGGCACCGAGTGGCAGAGTGGTCTAAAGCGCTCTCCGTTACGGATCACTGCCATCTCACCTGTCTGCGTGGGTTCGAGTCTCGGATTCGGCTAATGTGGGTATGTGAGAAATCTTGCCAGTAGCTTCCTGTTGGGTCAGTGGTTCTTTCTGGGGTTTTCCCGGGTTCTTCCTCCACCATTAATACTGGCCGCCATGTATAGCCTATCGTGTGCTGAAAAATGGCGTTAAACCCTACAACAATAACAACAACCTCTGTTTTGTGTAGGTATGTCTCTGAATGTGCACTCCAAAAAAAAAAAAAAAAAAAAGAAATCTGTTCAGATTAATATGCACACTGTTATGTATATTTGGTTTAACTTATATTTGATTTAATTTAATTGTTTGTTAGTTTCAAATTATTATTCCATTACATGCTATTTTAATGTAACTTTATTTACTGGATTTGGTATTATTCAGTTGACTGATATTTTATATTTTCAAAATAAACATCTTTATAGAAACATTGTATCTAATACTGACCTTAGAGTTCCTGACCTTGATTCAGAATCAGTGATAGTTTGTAGTTAACAACTTTTTAAAAAAAACATTTTAAAATTCTTTCTCAGAGTAAGATTCTTAAAGTGGAATTGAGGCCATACTTGGAGTATGAGACAAATAACATGTATTAGTTAGGTTTTATCCAGAGGATTTACCCACATCCGGGCATCTGTTTTGCATTGTAGCTAGATTTGTTGTTGATATTTTTGAGAAATAATAGTTATTCTTGCCTTAACACTTGAGAAATTAAAATGTTTTATGCTGTGACCAGTTTTGGGCTAATTTTTTTATTTTCTTTAAATTATTTGGATTTCAAGATTGTTTTCCCTGGGAATACTAGTGCTCTAAATTAATTCTTGGACAAAGACATCTATCAAAGTTTATACAAAGTTCAAACTGGAATATTATTTTCTCTGCTATTCAACAAAGAACTGTTGACACATCAGTACGATGCTGACCACAGCATATGTCATCACCTTCCATTTCAGATTTCAATGGGATTCAGTATTACTAGGACCTTTTTATTAGGACTTCTATTTTTTAATTCTTGGAATTGTTTTGGATTTGATTTTGTAAGATGGTAAGTTCTTTTTCTCATTTTTACCTTGTTTTTCTAGGGAAATAAATTATTTGTTATATTTTACAAAGCTTGTTGTGATCACTTTTTTAAAGAACCTAAACACATGATAATATGCATGATTCATCACCATGAGATGGGAGGGGGAGTAGAGAAAGTTAAGCACAACATGTTCTGAACAACTACTCCTTCACAGATTTATATGATTTTGATCTATCCCAACTCTTATCAAAACAATGAAGGCTTGCACATGGTCTCCATCATAGGAGAATAATGGGGTTGAAGTTTTATTTCTGGGTTGTAGTCAAAACAGTTGTCATCAATCAATGCCTTCAATGAGGGGTTTTCACACTGGTTTATAAACCAGATGGTGGATTCTTTTGTGAATCCAGTTACTGCTTTAATTATGTGAGTATCAATATTTCACAGTTATGTATAAAAAGCATCCTGCTGACCATGGGGTCTTATTTGTGAATATTGTTTTGATAACAACCTTTGGCTTATGTATGCAACACAAGAAACTTATAAAATTGTACTCAACACCAAGGTTCCCCACTAAAAAGAATCTGAATACAACACAGTCCCTCATAAAACACTGATGACAGTACCTATGTTACAGTCCTCTCAATGCAACACAGTCCCTGATACAACGCAGATAGCCTTGCCTGTTATTACAGTCCTCTCAATACAACACAGTCCCTGATAAAACATGGATGACAGTACCTATGTTACAGTCCTCTCAAGGCAACACAGTCCCTGATAAAACACAGACAGCCTTGCCTGTTATTACAGTCCCCTCAATACAACACAGTCCATGATAAAACATGGATGACAGTATCTATGTTACAGTCCTCTCAAGGCAACACAGTCCCTGATAAAACATGGATGACAGTACCTATGTTACAGTCCTCTCAATGCAACATAGTCCCTGATAAAACATGGATGACAGTACCTATGTTGCAGTCCTCTCAATGCAACACAGTCCCTGATAAAACATGGATGACAGTACCTATGTTATAGTCCTCTCAATGCAACAAAGTCCCTGATAAAACATGGATGACAGTACCTATGTTACAGTCCTCTCAAGGCAACACCGTCCCTGATAAAACATAGATAACCTTGCCTGTTATTACAGTCCTCTCAATACAACACAGTCCATGATACAACACAGATTATCTTGCCTGTTATTACAGTCCTCACAATACAACAGTACTCTTTTATTGATCCTCTTATCTTTGCTTAAATATAAAGTGCTCTTCAATAATATACTTGGACAGAAACATTAATTTGGAATTAAAGTTAATTCAAACAAGGACATTTTGCCTATATTATTGTGAGTCATCAAAAGACTGTTTGGCACATAGTTCCAGGCCACTACAGGCACATCAACGCATTCAGTGTTCAATCTTATTTGGAACACCACTGGAATTTAATTAGAACTTTATTCATTAGGACTGGTGATGTTTTTGGACTATTTGGGAATCAGTTCACAATACTGTAAGTTCTTCTTAGATTTTAACTTTGTATTCTAGGGCCATGAATGATCTGTTGAACTGTACAAAACTTGTTGGTTTTTGCTATTTTCTGTTATTTTGTTTAAAACCATAGAATTGCAATACAACAAAGATCTAGATCTGTCATGGTATAATGCGCCTGCAGATCAGGATTAATGTTATTTATTCAACTGATATTACTGCCAACAAACAGTACAGATCAAGATCTCCCAGCACTTTATTTGATATTAGATCTGGTTCTGTGTGCTTTGCCGTTGGACTCCTCTTATAACTGAGTATGGAAGATACCAAAAAAATTGCATGCATTATTCATATGATATCCAATAAGGGCATGTGCCATCATTTTCTAACAGGATTGATGACATTAGGACTCTTAACGAATATTTTATTGTAGTTTTGACTAAACTGGTGTGGTTGGTTGGGACCATATTAAGGTATCATGTGTGTATGATATCAAATTAAATATTTTAAAATAATTACTATTTTTTTTCACAACATTAAAAAAACATGTTCTAAAACATAAGCTGCAATTATAATAACATTTAAAGAACATTTTCATTTAAGAGATTATTGTCCAATGTATTGCAGTGAAGACATCAATTCTTCCTTGATTTAAACATCCACAGCTAAATAAAACTGCTTTTCTCACAAAAAACATTGCCAAAACATCTGTGCCAATGTTTGTATTTCCAACTTTGATATTAAGTTTTGGAGCTCTAAGCTGAAACCTTGTAAGCACATGGTGTTGGTGGTCTTGGAAACTAAAATGAATGCAGCTTTTGCCAATAAAAATCCTATTAGCAAAACATGTTCTTAAACATAATTTTTGTTACTGAATACTGCTGACAGCTAATACTTTCAGTTACTGCCAGAAACAAATGACTGTAAAATTGCATTTCAACATGCAAGTTTGCAATGACTGACATTAGTAAAAATGTATGGACCTGAATAGTGAACTAATTCTGTCAACATCTAGCTATACATTTCACTTCCAGCATTTCAATAACTATCATATATACTCACTTATGAGGAGAGTCCAACTGCTAACAGCACAGACCCTGATCTGCCATCATATAATGCTGGCAGATGAAAGGGATATGTTTATTCTACTGATTACTCCTAGCATCATATGCTCAAATCTGCTGGGGGCCTTATGTGACGGCAGATTCAAGTCTATGAATTTTGCATTTGATCTGGACTTATAAGTGAGTATATATGGTATTTGTCTGGTGGTATAAGCAATTTTCAGCATGAACAATATACCAAATATACTTGCTTATAAGCCAAACTGCAAATAACAAAGATCATGATCTGCCATAGCATAATATGCCTGCAGGTCAGGGTCTATGTTGTTTGTTCTTCTGATTACTCCCAACAAACTAAACAGACCCTGATATGCAACAGCAACTCTGGGTCTGTGCAGTTGGCACTTGGTCTAATTTTATAAACGTGTATATACCGTAAATGGTGATTTACAATTCAGGTGAATGTACTGTTTCCTCCTGCCACTCTGCCTTGAAGTGGTTGATATCTGCTAGTGTGCAGTATTTTTGAGGTGACTGGTGCCATCAATAAAAATTTCTTACGAAAGACATGCAAAAAGAAATCATTCTGCAATAAATAAAATGCTATTAGTATGAAAAGAATTTTTTCCAAAAGAGGGGAATTATGAAGAAAAAACCCACTAATGATTAATCCCTCAAGCTGAATGGAATTCAGAATAAGAAAGGAAAATTCTGTAGGGCAGACCTTTTCTGGAATTACTAGTTAATCAAATCTATTTTTCATGTTGCTTAGAACATAAATTTTACTGACAATCTAGTAAAGAAGACTGATATACCAAGATGGACACATTACAATCTTAATTATTTTTCTATTCTGATATTTCACCTAGATTATCTGGACAAATCAAGAACTAAAACAACTATTATACAGACACCCACCCACCCTTCATAAAAGACTGAACTTGGCTTATAAAAAAATGCAGATTATTTTTGGTCATGGAGAATTTTAGTACTAGTGGTTGTGGTAGTAGTAGATGTAGTGGTTGTGGTTAGTAGTAAAACCAGCCTTCAATGACCAATGCTATGACAGACCAACTACACAGATTTACTGATAATATAGTATGATGACTTGTCAACTCAATTAACCCCTGGAGGTTTTTGTCGTTTTTGCCTGAAATGCGAGTAGGAAACACATTTTGTGGGCTACTTCTGAATACATCCTAATACATTGACTTCCAAGTGATTTCCCATGAACCTAATGCCTAGTTGTGTTAGAAACATCATTTTTCATTGGCTATTTTGCTCGCGCATGAGCAGAAGGGTGCAAGTTGTAGGTCTGTTTTTTATTTTGCTTAACGGACTCATCATTTTCGTATTGAGACCACTCTTATTCCAAATGCCCATCTTATCCTACTTTGTCTATGTGCAGTTCATACCAGTCTGCCTTAGATCTGAGGCCTAAAAACATAAATCCAGACAAAATCAGATTCCAACCCCAGATGAATTTTGGATGGGAAAAAAATTGGGTCCAAAGAATTAGGTTTATCCCTCTGTATTTTGTGGTGCAACTAAAAGTTCCAGATTATTTGGTATCACTGTAGAGCTACATCTGTCTACCTTTCTATAATACCACCCACTTTAGTGTATTATAAATGACCGTGACGCTACAGAGCTTGGCTGTAGGCTACTACCTCTTGTCATGCAAACGTGGCGCCATGGGTAATGAGTTAACAAGGATCTTGGAATTTTTCTAAAAACTGTCAAGGAATGGCTAAATTTGTAATTTATGTGCAATGTCGATGCACAAGTGATTAAATACACAAGGAATATTCAAATTTGGTGATGTCATCAAAATGCACTCATTAACTCATTCACCCATGGAGGGTTTTGTTGTTTTCGCCTAAAATGCATATAGGAAACACATTTCAGGGGCTATTTCTGAATACATCCTAATACATTGACTTCCAAGTGATTTCCTATTAACCTAATGCCTACTTGTGTTAGAAAATTCATTTTTCATTGGCTATTTTGCTCCTGAAAGAGCAGAAGGTTAAAAGTTGGAGTTCTTTTCTTTTTTGTGTGCTTAAAGTACCCATCATTTTCGTATCAAGACCACTCATTATTTCAAATGCCTATCTTATCCTACTTTTCGCAAAGGTTCATCGGTCTGTGTGCCTCAGATCTGAGGCCAAAAAGTCTAAAATACGAACAAAAAATCGGATTCCTACCACGAGAGAATTTTGGGTGAAAAAAACATTGGGTCCAAAAAAATTTGGTTTCTCCCTCTGTATTTTGTAGTGCAACTAGAACTTCCAGATTATTTGATATCATTGCAGAGCTACAGCTGCCTACCTTTCTATAATACCACCCACTATAGCATATCATACACGACCTTGATGCTACAGAGCTCAGCTGTAGGCTACTACATCCTGCCATGTAAATGTGGCGCCAGGAGTTAATGAGTTAAGTGGGACCACCCGTCTTGTGAAACAAGATTACTGAGATGAGATTCATTGATTATGTGTGTGTGTGTGTGTGTGTGTGTGTGTGTGTGTGTGTGTGTTTGTGTTTGTCATTTGGAATGTTAACATAACTTTTTTAAAAAAAATATTATGTCTGCAGTGTGGCAGTTTATAGTAATGTCCCACCCAGTCACATTATCCTGAAACCAGGTCGACTAATCCCAACATTAACCTCTTAATGCTGAGCACCAGCTGCAAGCAATTATAAATGGAGACCAGTCTGCTCTCCATCTGGTAAGCCTTTATTCTTACGAAAGAGCCAGAAAGCCATGCACTTATACAAGTCTGATTAAACAAATGGAAAACAAACTTCCAGCAGAAAGTATAGATCTTCAATAAATACAGTCAGCTAGCTATATTCTTGACTGGACATTCTTTTTCATTAAAGAGAATCACTGGCCTGTCCACAAATCTCTTCACAAGCAATTCATCACTATTGTGAATAATCAGAGAGTGACTGGAAAATTCATTACATGAGATAATTTCACCCAGCATTTGAGTTAGGCCTGTAAACCCTGTATTTGACTACATGTAGTGCCTGGGCTGGTCCAGCTCACCTCAAAGATAACAGCCCATGAGATATGCTAGTATGGCTGATAAGACTGTAAGTATTGATTGACAACTAGCATACATACAGCTTCCTGACTGGCATTTTATCTTATTTCAAGACTTGTTATCTATCATACATACATCATACATACTGGTACATTTAAATATACAAGGAGACAAACAGACACCTCTGCTTTTTTCAGAGTTGTCCTAAAGAACTGGTCAAATGCATTGCATATCATCATCTGTCAAGTGATGACTGGCCTCAGTATTCTGGCATTTTTCTGCGGCTTTTGTTTAAAAATGAAAATTGCAAACTGGTACTTTCCCTGTGGTATTTCTCCCATGGTTAAGTCTATGAGACAAGTTTTGTAAAGAAATTTAAAGTGTGAAAGTGAACTTTAAAAAAGCATTGCCAAATATAAATCTGCCAATTTGTTTTGTAACAGTCAGTTATACACTTGCCATCAGGTGTGGAATGGAGTATCTCTTTCTGCATTAGGGTTTAACAGCACATCAGCACAATTCTGGCTAATCATGTAGAAAAAACCTTTCTGATGTCAATTAACATTACTTTATCGGATTCTGATCTCATTACCTATCATTACCTATCACCAATTGATAGCTATAAATTGGGACACCTTATTGGACTGGTTCCCACAAAATGAACCATAATACCAGTAGTATGGTAGTTTGCAGTCATAATAACTAAAGAACTATCGATTGGATTTTGCTCCAATTTTAGAGTTATCTTCCTTTACTTTATCAGACTTACCTTACTGTATCAAACAGGGGCAACAACACCCTGAAATATTGCCATAAAATGGTGAAAACTGAACCTTTCTTCAGTCCCGTAATGTAAAGTCTTGTACCAGATCTGATTTTAATCCATGAAGTACTTCCGAAGTTCTTTAGCAGACACAAAATTTAGGGCCAAACTGATACGTCAAACAGGGCTCATAACTATGTCAAATTTTGCCAGAAAACTGAAAACAAAACTTAACTTAGGTCTTTTTCATGCAAAGTCTCATATTTAATTTTGTTTCAACCCATTACATCCTTCAAAAGTTATAAAATGGAATAACAATTGTGATGATGGTGATGTGGTGAGACAGGACTTGAGGGACAGGATGGGACAGACATGGGCAAAATTATGCCAACTCCATAGATACTGAGAGAACAGAATACAAAATACCATCACTTAATTGTAAATTTTTAGTTTTTAATGGCACATCAGCAGATGAAAGACTATTTAATAATGAGGAAATGAGAGCATAATGTCTTGCTCAAAGACAGACATCAAATGACCCAGACTGGTCTGGGAAGAAATCAAACTTGCAACTCACTGATTGTGAGAAATTCCTGCTCATGTTTTCTTAATGATGTATATAACTAGTTTAAATTGAAAATGTTTTTTTTTCTGATGCTGTTAATAATAAATTGTATGTAGAAAATACAGGGAAAGCCTGCTATAACATGCTTTCATTATAATATGAATTTGTATTCAACACAGTTAAAGCATACATTTTGACAACTCTGTACCAGTTTTTCGCAACCAATTTTTGAATTACTAAAAATTTTACTTACAAAGTAAACGAAAGTTTGACTTTCTTAAATGGTGAGATGCATGGCATTCATGAAAAAAATACATATGTGTGTGTGTGTGTGTGTATGTGTGTGTGTGTGTGTGCATGCGTGCATGTGTATATTTTTAAGTTAGCTTTATACATTTTTCAGTCATATCGCTACTATGTCAGCAGCGTGGCCGCTTCTAGTGATGTCTAGCACTGGGGCATCATGCCACGTACATGTTACATGATGTCCGATGCAGTCACATTATTCTGACACCAGGCAGAACTGTCCTAATGCTAACCTCTTATTGCTGAGGGCCTAGCAAGGCAGCTGTAAGTACCATTTTTAGAAGTCTTTGGTATGACTTGGCCAGGGTTTGAACCTGCGACCTCCAACATCCAAGGCAGATGCTCTAACCACTAGGCCACCTGAGCAGTAAAATACATATCAAATCACACTGTGTTTAAATTGATAAAGATGGTCAAAGAGTCTATTTCACTGCAAATATGAGGGGCATTGAAAATATGAAAAATGGTGTCATGTTCCTTTTAGTGAACAGTAAGTACATCAATGCAAACAAAGCCATTAGAAGTATGGCTAAACCACAGGACACTCCATAGCTGATAAATCAACATTTCTGCAATTTAATGTCCAGTGACCTAGACCCTGGATATATCACAGACTCTACAGTGAGATGCTCATCCTAAACAGTCTATTCTGTGCGTATGTGCTATTAACACTATTAAAAAAAACAATTCGGTTTTTTAAGACAGTGCAATCAATGATAATACATAAAACAGTTCTAATTCTGGAAGCTACTGGCCTCTTTAATGCTTCTACATGATTTATTGATATGTACCTTCTGAGCCAATTATTAAACATGCTAACAGTACAGTAAATAATAGACCCTTCTGCAAAATAAATAGACATTCTCACTGAAGGCCTACCCTACCGATAATCACTATTCCAGACTGAAGCATGCTGCTTTTATCAGACATTGTTATGCTTTCTCAGCATCTGTTCCCATATGCTAATACTTTCAAAACTGATTACCAGTCCCGAGTTTATCAAGATTCTATAAGACAATATTGACAAAACATCACAATGGTTATAATTGAGGACGTATACCTGGCTCAATACACTCTCCAACAGGTAGTAAGAGATGATTAATGGAGGCCTTTAAGCCTTGGGGTGCATCCTGTCATAACGTTCCACATTAAAAGATCATAGAAATTTTAAAAGAGTGCGATTTATATTAGGGATTCTACCCATTTTGGCTCTGGGCCTATCTTTGTTTTGTATACTTTTTTGGGGGACATCTACTTACATGGTACTTTGCCAGGAATATGCTGGTATGCCAGACCCATAACTTATTATAAATATTATTATACCTACCATACCTACCCATGGGAAGGTAGGTAGGTAGGTAGGTATGTGGGTGGTTGGGTGGGTAGGTAGGTAGGCCATGCATCTTGTTTAATGAAACATCAGTACAGTCCTGGCTGTATAGTTGTACAGTGCACAGTACATTTAGGCATCCCCCAAAAGTGCAACAGTATAACAGTAAAAATTCCTAAAATGTAAAGCCAAAATTGCACACTTCTGAAAATCTTACACATTCTATAATTTAATATCATAATAGGACACATCCCAGGGCAAAAATGTTCCCTCCACTAATTGCCTGTTACATCATTCCCAACAACAACAATGAGGAAAAGGGAAGAGGGAGAGGACAAGACAGCATAAAGATACAGATATGCTGGTAAACTATTGATGGCATCAATAATTTTCTATCTTGTGTCGTACTGATACTAATCAACAGCATTCATTTTTATTATGCCATAATGAGCAAAAAAAGTTTAAAATTGGTAGATTTTCTTCATAAACCATAATTGTTAAAACCTCTGCCTAAATGAAACAGCATAATGAAAACACTTAAAAGATGTCCTTATTGAATATGACTGCCCCATCACAGAGATTGGAAACAGATAAAACCAGAAAACCTGCAGTATGCTTAATGGATGGATAAAGCATGCAAGGGTAACTGATATATAAATATACTGCTATTCTTGCATGAAATTAAATATTTAAAGTTATGATCATTGCTATAAAATTTTGAACAAACCTGCATGATAAAATTTACTATATAGAAGTCCTTTCATTTAATTTTTGCATCAAGTTTTATTAAATAATACAAATCTCTCAGAAACTGACAAAAAATTATCTAAAGCACTTTAAAAAAACTTTTATGCTGAAATTTTTACCCCCAAATGAAATTTTAAGAAAAGATTACACTGAGTGATACAATTTTTAAAAGCCTCATTTTCAGAAAATTCATTGTCAGCAATCATTCTCTTGTTTGGCGTAGCCCTGATCTTTGACTATCACACCATTCCACTTGAGGTGACTTATTTTTTCTTCTCATGAAAGATTCTTAAATAACTAAATATTACAGAGGGATGTAATAACACCAACCATCTGGGTTGTCATGCATGTACTTTATTAAACAAGTTCTGAAATTTAGTTTTGCTGGGCTTCACTCACTTTGCCAATGGCCCATCCATCCCTGAATCACAGATGCATTGAAAAGTTGCGCCTTAAAGATGAATCATACTTCCAAGTTCCAAATAAATATTAAGCATAATTGTTTCCTGTTTATATCTTGGTATCAACAAAAGTATCTCTCATTTTTTCTTTTCCATACGATTTACTGGAAATAATGCTTTTACAGGCATGACCCATGTCGGGGGTTTGGGAATCAAAAATCATGTTTTTTGCAAGATGTGTTCTGGTAGGCACGTATTTCCCTTGATAAAAAGGGAGGATCATTCATTTCAAAACCAAATGATGAAAGAACCCTATAGCCAGCCCTCACTATAAAGCCATACTTTATAACACAGTCCCTCATGTAACATGGATCTGATCATGAATCGTTTTGATACTAGATAAATTTAAGATGGTTGAGCAATTTCACTTTACTGCAGCGCTTGGCTCACTCTACCTTATTACATGTGTAAAGTAAGTTTATATAAAATATATCCTATAACAGTGTTAACAGATCTTGCTTATGATACACTATAATGTAACTGTGTTTATGATTTACCACAGTACAAGATGGATTTACATGCCATATGGTATGCCTCACAAACAATACAGCACACTTGGATGGCATGCAAGCAGCAGATTTCTTTTAGTGCAACAAAAACTATTTTAGAAAATTCTTTCCCTAGCCAGACTAAGGCTTGACATAACAAATCCCCATACATTTTGCCAAACTCTGTGATGGAAGCTTGACACATCATACATCTGTCCAATTCTGTCTGTCTGTCTGTCCAAACTAAAGATCAAGCATAATGCTTCAGTTTGTCAAATTTAATTGCTACTAAAGTTAGTTACCATCTGCATCTAGCTAAATCAAAAGCCAACTCAAGAAAAAGGGATCTTTCATTGCTATAGGTGGTCAAATATCACTGATGCTTCAACAAATCACAATATTTACTCTGGCAATAGTCTCTCACGACGCAGACTGGAACTATCAATCCTGAATTATGGCAGAACGAAACAAAAAGTATTTAATATGAACCATCCTAAAAGTAAACACTTACACGACAACAATATATCCGTTTGAATGAAGTAAACAAGGTCATCTACAATAAATCACTCTAGAGATTTCTTTTTGGCATTCTCTTAAATTGATTTGTATTGTTCACTCTTGCCAAATTCCATTTTGGGGTTCTATAGAAGGTGTTTGAAACAATTGTGTGCATTTTACATGGTCAATATTTGAGCAAATTTCAATTTTGGTAAGAAAGTCTACATCAGAAAACTGGAAGTTACTGCTGGACAATATATTTTTTTTCAAAACCTGCCTTCAGTTTTCACTGTTGTTCTAACTTTTCTAGTAGGTAAATCCAAAAATGAAATGGCACTCACATAAAAAATCAACTTGTACTGATAGCTGAGTGCAAACAAATACTGATCATGTATTCCTGACAACTAGGTCTAGTCCATTATAAACATTCTCTGGATGTCATGGAATTTTGAGTAGTAAAATGTCAGTGCACTGTATATGAATGAAAATGTACAGTATTAAATAGCACTGAGGTCTTGCTAAGCCAGCAGTACTGTAAACCAGTATTAAATAGCACTGAGGTCTTGCTAAGCCAGCTGTACTGTAAACCAGTATTAAATAGCACTGAGGTCTTGCTAAGCCAGCAGTACTGTAAACCAGTATTAAATAGCACTGAGGTCTTGCTAAGCCAGCTGTACTGTAAACCAGTATTAAATAGCACTGAGATCTTGCTAAGCCAGCTGTACTGTAAACCAGTATTAAATAGCACTGAGGTCTTGCTAAGCCAGCAGTACTGTAAACCAGTATTAAATAGCACTGAGGTCTTGCTAAGCCAGCAGTACTGTAAGCCAATATTAAATAGTACTGAGGTCTTGCTGAGCCAGCAGTACTGTAAGCCAATATTAAAGAGCACTGAGGTCTTGCTCAGCCAGCAGTACGTTAAGTCAATATCTAATATCACTGAGGTCTTGCCCTCCCAAACTCCACGTCTCCCAATGACAGTAAGAGCACACTCATTTCCCAAACAGTCCAGAACCAATTTTTAAATTCAGAAACCTTGCTGGTTTGAACCAAGGAGTGGGAACAGAAAAGACTAGAATGAACTGAAAGGAATGGGAACAAAATTAAGATTATCATGGTCTCAGCATATAATGTCATCCAGTCAGAATTATCCAACTTAAGTATACTTTACCAAAACTGAAAATACTTTGTGAAGGGATGTTGCAACAAGGTCATATTAATTGTATGCAAACGTATTTTTAGCATTATATAAACTGTGATTTTATATGACCTACCTTAGCTCCACCACCACTGCTGCTACTATCGCTTGTCCCTGATGTTGCTGTAGAGTTTACAGATGTCATAGAATCCCTTCTCTCCATGCTGACTTCATCATAAGAAGTAGCGTCACTCTCCAGCTCCCTAAAATCAGATTGAGAAGTTGTCTAAATATGATTAGAAATGCATAAAATAACATTGGGTCTCCTAATTGGTATTTCTCTCCAAATACCATATATACTCCCTTATAAGTACAGCCCAACTGCAAACTGTACAGACCCATATCTGCCATCACGTTATATGCTGGCAGATATGGGTCTATGCAGTTTGTTTGTAGTAATCAGACAAACAAACAATACAGATCCTGATTTCTCGATGCATCTATATAACCATATCAGGGTTTATTTTGTTTTTTACTGCTGGACAAGACTTATAAGCGAGTACATGTGGTATCTTATGTTATTCTATTTTCTTCATTTTGTCAACTACCACAACTTTGTATCATTGGTACTTTCCAAACCCATACATGTTTTCTAAAGAATATCTTTCTAACCTTCGATTTGATTCAGTTTTGATGTTTTACTGCACTGCATCACAAATAAGCTATTTAGTGCTTGAACAATTGGAATAAAGTGCCTTGCCCAAGGATACACTATGCTTGTCGACTTGTGTGATCCAATGGTAGAATTCAAACCTGTACCCTTTAGGTCATGACTACAACCTGCTTGCTATCCACCCACCTCAGCTTTTATCTCCATTAGATGCCTCCATTACTTGACAATTGAGTGAAATCCCAAAACTATTTTAGCCCCCAAACAAAATAATATATTGTAAAATAAAGTCCTAAAACTAAAACTATGAAGAAATCAACATATGTAAAGAAAACAATATTTGACCGGAAAACACTGTGGGTTGATAAGATTTGCCTTAGGTAAATATCAGTCACCTATTTTCCACAACAACTACTGAGGTTACTGTCTGAAACCGAGAATTAAATTAAAGAGCTGTTTTTCAGATTGAAGATTGATAGCTTTAATATTTTCATGAAGTCTAATGAATTTTGTTTATTTTTATTTTGTGTATTTAAATACTATCTAAATAGTACTAAATACTAAAATCATTAAAGTACCATATATTGGTGAAATTCTTTTACCATTATGAATCTGACATCTATTTCTCACTTCTATCAATTTCTACAATGTTTTTCCAAACTTTAACAAGAGGCAAAGTCACTACATCCAAAAATTTAGAGACCAATAGGACCTAAGACCCCTCCAATTTGTTGAAAGTTCAGTGATAAACTGTTATGTGAAAATGATTGATGTGTTGGATCTATCTATTGTACAAATGACTCAAATAAATGTCCACTAACCTTGGCACATTGTGGAACTAAAAACTGAACAACAAAGCGAACATATACAAAACTACTCTATATTGTGTTTAAAGGGTTCTATCAGTGACGAGATCTGTCACTGCATTATGCACCAGCAGATTTAGGTCTATGCAGTCTGTTAGCAGAAGTAAGGAGAATACACACAGACCCGATTTGCCGCCTGCACATCAGATTATGTTGTCTGCAGTTGGAAAACTTAAAAGAGAATACATGTATATAAAGTAGATATATTTTAGAGTATTCATGACAAACTCTAAGACTTAGAACCCACTGAAACTTCTAATATTGGAAATTATTCTGAATAATTTTCTTCCTCACCCCCACCCAACAATGGAATGATTGGAATTTCTTATACTTGATACAGATGTGACCCTAAGGTCAGGTTTCAATTCAAATTGCCCTGCGGGCTAAGGGACTTAACAGACATGATGTGCTGCATGTCATAGAAAGTAACTACCTGAGTAAACCTTTCTAACCTTGGATTTATCCCATCATGATGTTCATGCTGAGGTCTTGAATTATTTAAAAGAATCAAGTTTATATTTTTAACAAATAGACTTTATATTTTAAGAATTTTACACCTGTTCTGTATTGATCTTTGTTCTGTATGCCTTTTCAGTGGCGGCCTAAACTTAACTGGAACAATATAACCAGGACTGTGTTGATGTGCCATTAAACCCTCTCTCTCTCACACACACACACACACATACACACACACACACATATATATATACACACACGCACAGACACAGACACACAAGATATACACACACAGATTACACACATTTTATTTACGTTTCTTGAACTGTACCTTTAATTGACACATTGCTTGTTCTGCTTAGGTGCTATAAAAAATGCTACTACATACATCACCCTTGTTATAATTTGGTAGTCGATTTCCATAATAATGACTACATTATGTAGTGAACTGTGGTATAAGGAAAATGATCACAACTTTTATGAATGCATGTCACATGAACAGGGGTGCAGAGTTGAGTAAATTGAAAATGCCAGCCAAAATGTACAGAAATAATTTCACTTTACATAAATGTCCACACAAAAAAATGTTTTAAAAAAGAAAATAAAGAAATAATACAAAACTTCGAATTATTTTACTTCAACCATTATTGTCATATATTTGATAGACCAGTTCAAATACAATGGTTTTATTCTTGTCACTGGTACCTTAGTGGAATTGCATTATATCTGGAATCATGTTATAATGATGGGGTTTTTAATGAAGGAAAGATGTATATTCAAATTTACTTAAATCAATATCCCCCCATAAAGCTCAGATGATAACTGTACAATTGATGGCAAGCTCACCCCTCCTGTAACAAAATGTTTGTTAATTATCTGCAAAATTAAAGCTTTCTCCATTGATTATCTATCTTTCAAACAAGAGTATGGTTAAAGTTGAGACAAAAGTACTGTAAAAGTTAAAGTGTTATCAAAATATTTCCAGTGTTCATATGTTACACTCTAAAACCCATTAACTGGTAAAGTATTTGACACATAATCACATGGGTGCAGGATTAATATCCACCCATGCCAACCCAGATGGCATCATTATGGTATGCAATGCACTGGATATTATAAGTCACTCAAGTTGTACTAACATATCTCAAATTATAACTCAGACACAGCTATTAGGCACAGAATTAATTTTAGCCTTCACATGACCCTGACCATGGGGCAGAACGCTTGACCACGATGATACATGACACATCTAGTCATGACATATCATTAAAATATATCACTAGTTCAGAATTTGTGTGTTTCTGTGTGCATGTCATTTTGGATTTTTAACGTAGCTTTAGTAAGTTTCCAGTCATATCACTATAATGTCTGCGGTATGACAGTTTATAGTGATGCCTAGCACTGGGGCATTATGCTGCATACATGTAGCATCATGTCCCACCCAGTCACATTATCCTGACACCAGGCCGACCAGTTCTAACACTAACCTCTTAATGCTGAGTGCCAAGCTACCAGTGTGGTCCATTCAGAAGTTGTTCTTCAGGCTAGGTTAAAAGTCACAGAAATATATTTTTCCTTGCCATGACCTTGACAAAGGGCATGTGGCAATGATAAACAGAACTACATTTTCCTTTGCCATGACCTTGACACTGGCCATTTGGCTATGGTATATACCATATACAACATAACAGGATGAATAACTGCCTACAGTTTCATTAAAAGTTCTTCAGTGTTAAGCTCCAGACTAGGACACATGTAACAAAATTACATTTTGCTTTGCTGCAACCTTGACCTTGCAGCAAGATGTATGACTATATTATGTGCCATACTATATAGTCATGATATATAGTTGGCAAAAGTTTCATGAAAATATCATCAGTGGTTTCAACGTAATACTCCAAACAAGGTTATATGTCACAGAATTACATTTCCCTTACTGTGACCTTGACTTTGACCTTGTAGCAGGGAGCATGACTATGGAATGCAACACACTGTCAAGTCACAGAACATAATTTGAGCAAAGTTTCATGAAAATTCCTGAAACTGTTACAAAGTTAGAATCCAGACAAGTAAATTTTAACAGAAGGATAGATTAAAAATGACGCAACACAGTATGTCCAAGTGGAGACAAGCATATAAAAAAATTTACATGATGGACCCCTAGACCTGTCATTGAAAAATACTGTATACTATTTAGTACAGAATGACCTTAGTACAGACATATTTCTAAGAACTTATTTAATATATGCTTCTAAAGTCATGTAATAATATTAATGGGGAAACCATCAATCCCATCATTTAACATCTAATATATTCTTCAATGACTGGATAAAAAAGGCTTATTAATTAACTGCCTTGTGCTTCTGTGAGAAGCAATTATTTTAAAATAGGTTTTACAGACTTATGTAGTACTGCTCCACTTAATTAAAACAGAGGAAAATAAATGACTGAAAGCAGATGTGTTCCATGCAAAATCTGCTGTAGCAATTAATAGACTAAAGACAGATGCTTAGTGCAAACTTGTTGGTGACCTGAATAATATTTGTGGGAAAACCTGTGAACTAGCACCAGAATATATGACCTGAAGAAAATGCCAGGAAACCCTTGCTGTATTTCCTGTAAAGAAGGATCTAACTCTGAAGGGTTGCCTCCCCCCACCCCCGACGTGCTCAGTTTGTATTAGCAGTGACAGCAACAAGAACTATAGAAAATAATAAACATGTACATATGTACAACATTTAATGGCACATTGGCAAAATCCTGGTTGTTGTTGTTGTTGTGGGGTTTAACGCCATTTTTCAGCACACGATAGGCTATACATGGCGGCCAATATTAATGGTAGAGGAAGAACCCGGGAAAACCCCGGAAAGAACCACCAACCCACGAGAAGCTACAGGCAAGCTTTCTCACATACCCACATTAGCCGAATCCGAGATTCGATCCCATGCAGAAAGAGGTGAGATGACAGTGATCCGTGACAGAAAGCGCTTTAGACCACTAGGCCAATCCTGGCTAAGCAGTGTCAGTGAAAAGTCAAGCTATAAAAATGTCAAGGTAAAAGGTACTCAAATCTTGAGGAAGGAGAAATAAAAGAAAACACTGTACATATCATTTACATTTTCAAATAATTATTTATTGATTTCAAATATAAATACTGACTTCACCTTGGTCATGATGAAGAATTATTGTTGAAAGATTTTGTACAATTTGTGCTCTGAAATACCGTAATGCTGCACATTTATTTTATATTTTGTAAAAATATGTTCCTGAAACTGGTGAAAAACAGATAAAGCAATATCTACACAATCTTAAAGAACATTTAATGCAAATTGTTCACAAGAGCTTAGCACAAGTATTTATTTTTTTTATTTTTTATTTACAATATTGATTCTAATCAAGAAATAAAACTGCCCTATTTGGAACACCTTGGATGTTGCCCTAAAGACTACTTTGTACATGCCATGCTATTCCCACAGGTATTTCAACATTTTTGTTGTTGTAATAAATCAATTAGGATTAGTACCACTTAAATTAATCCATTTCATCAAGTCACCATGACTTGTCAACAATCCATTCAAGTCAGTACATGCTTCATTAGCACAGATGGGGTAACAGGTTACAACCCAAAGCGACTTTTTATGGATCATGTCCAAAATTGTTCACATGAATTAAAAAGGTGACTTGTCTACCTAAAAAGTGATTCTAGTCCTGAAAAATGATGCTGAGCTAATCAACACCCTTTTCACTTTGGACGAACTAGACATCACTAAAAGTTCTTTCGTAAAATTCCCATGGGAATATGGCTATCAATTCAGAAGAAATAGCGACATGATTTATGAAATGGCCACCATGGTGGCCATGTTGGAGGTCAGATTCGCACCATTTCAATCAAGAACTAACCAGATACTAAAAGAAGCCTTCTGGTGTAAACTCCATCCTGTCATAACCTTTCATTTAGTGGAGATTTTCATGATGGCCCTAATGGATGCTAGACTGTACCATTTTCATTTAGGCCCAACTATACATCACACGTCTTTTGGTGACGTCATCATTCATCTGGGTCATATAAACAAGAGCACAAATTTCAACATATTTTGCCACAGTTTATGTCAGATCAATGCTCTTTTCATTTGAGACAAACTATCCATAAAAAGTCTCTCAGTGAAAACTCCATATGATGTGACTTTCCATTCAGGTGGAGTAAAAAAATGATCTTCAGGATCGCTTCATTCATGGCCATACTGGATGTCAAACTTGCAAAATTTTTATTCACAACCAACTAGGCATCATAACAAGTCTTTTATTGAAAACCCCATGTAACCATTCAAGTGGAGCAGAAATAATATCTGCAAGAAAGCCACTACACCATAGCCGTATCGGATGTAAAGCAGCACCATTTTCAAGGCCAAGAAGTTTTCTGGTGAAAAGTTCATGGCAATAGGACTTTATGTTCAGGTGAGTGTAAGATTTGCAAGATGACTGCCATGGCAGCGATACTGAAAATCAGACTGGCACCATTTTCATTAGGGATCAAGATGACGTTAAAAGTGAAAAAGAGTAGCAAAAACATTTTCCAGAACGTTGCTATGCCAGTCATTTTGGAAATCAGATTGGCACCATTTTCATTTAGGGTGAGAATAAAATCTAGTGAAAACTCAACATCAAGGTAATGTTCCATTCAGAAGGATTAGTGATATAACTGTTTTCAAGATGGCTGCCATGGTATCCGTAATGGACATCAAATCAGCACCATTTTCATTTAGGACTATACATACATCACAAAAAGTCTTTTGGTACAAGCCCCATGTTTATATGACTATCTAATCAGTAGCTGTGGCAGTAAGATTTCCAAAGTAGCCATTTTAGCAGCACTATTTCACACAGCAGCCATTTTAGCAGCATTATTTCCCACAGCAGCCATTTTTGCTGCATTATTTCACACAACAGCCATTTTAGCGGCATTATTTCACATAGCAGCCATTTTAGTAGCATTATATCACACAACCATTTTAGCTGCACTATTTCATACAACAGCCATTTTAGCAGCACTATTTCACACAGCAGCCATTTTAGCAGCATTGTTTCACACAGCAGCCATTTTGGCTGCAGTATTTCACACAGCAGCCATTTTAGCAGCATTGTTTCTAGGGCCTAACCGAGTAGATAATTTTCACCGAGTACCGAATCCGAGTATTTGGATGTACCATTTGCCAGATCCAGGCACGAACCGAGTAGTAGTTGTCAACCCTTTCTTGAATGATGGCTTTCACTTACAAGTAAATGTCGGGTATTATAGTACGAGAAAAGTGCATGGCCGAAGGGAGTTTATATTGTGGTTCCAGCACCTTCATGAGTCGAGCGAAGCCAGTATCTTCAACCAAACAAAACAGTTGCATATCAACTGCTATCATTTCTCCTATTGATTTAGTTATTGCATACTTGCGGGATCATTTTGTCCAAATGGTGTCATTTTCTCTAAAAAGTAATCGAGGTTACCTTGCTCTGAGTGTTTCCTCTTTAAATCTTCTTCATCATCATCTCTTTCTTTTGAGGTTCTCTGTATATCTGGTGTATTCGTCATACTCAGAGTGATGGAAGGATCGAAAGTGATTTATTAGAACTGAAGTTCCATATGAACGAGCATTTTTGCCGCCTCGTGTTAGCCTTTCATTGCAGACATCACAATTTGCCTTCGATTCGTCCACAGCATTTATAGTGAAAAAGTTCCAAATCTTGCTACTTAATTTCGGAGTAGACATTTTTCGATGAGTATTTTAATATATATATATATATATTTATTATTTATTAATTTTATTTTGAATACGTAATAATTAAATTTTGTTAAGATTTTTTTACAAATGGCGTCTCTACACTCAAATATTTACCGGAAGCAGAAAAGTTATGCCACCTGGGGAATGCTAGTGAAATTACTAAAGGAAATTGAGTTAAATGAATTATCATCAATCATGATTCATGAAGTCCAATGGAATGTCAACTGTTTGTGTAATTATAATTTATTTTTAACTAAATTATTATGTATTAAAAAACATTTTTTAAAAAGTTTGATATTTATTGAATTATTTTACTTGTAACCATTTGTGCGCGTATTATTTGCCGAGGCGAATGCTTCCGAAAAACTGGATATTCGGCCAAGGCAAATGTCTGAGGCGATTTCCGGTTAGGCCCTAATTGTTTCACACAGCAGCCATTTTAGCTGCACTATTTCATACAGCAGCCATTTTAGCAGCACTATTTCATCTGAAACCATCTAGACAATGGGATCAATGTGTGTTGTGTGCAGTTTTATGACAATCCTCCAAAGAGTTTTGGATAAACAGCAATAACAAACTTGTACAAACAGATAGATGGACAGACAATGGACAGACAACTCACAAGATTTGTTGTTTTGAGGTTTAATGCCATTCTTCAGTACAAAATAGGCGACCAATATAACTGGTGGATGAAGAACCCTGGAAACCAAGAACCACCAATCCATTGTAGCATGCTGGAAAGATTTTCACATACCTGGAACTTGAACCCACATCTGAGGTGAGATATCAGTATTTGGTAAAGGTGAACGCTTTAGACCACCAGGGGTCACTCAAGTCAAGAAGGGCGTTCTTTGTGCAAAAAGTTGGAGAGGTAATAATTATCAATTGTATCAATTTAGGGTTAACTAAACCTTAGAGTGTATAGAAGCTTTCAATCTATACAGTAATCACTTGGTCAATGTATACAGCAATTATAGTGTCAATATATACAACAAATGCTTTTTATGGTTATATTGGTTTAAAGCCATATTTGGGGACAAGGTAGGCTATACATTGCAGCCAGTATATCTGGCAGAGATAAAGTCCAGGAAGACCCTGGAAGAAGCACCTACAAACATGAAGCTACTGGCAAGCTTATTCACATATCCACCTGACATTGTTTGTGTGTGTGATTTGGGTTTTTAATACAGCTTTAACAATTTTTCAGTCATATTGCTACAATGTCTGCAGTGTGGCAGTTTATAGTGATTTCTAGCACAAAAGCATCATGCCACAGACATGCAGCATCATGTTCCACGCAGTCACATTATCCTCACACCAGGCTGATCAGTCCATACACTAACCTCTTAATGCTGAGTGCCCAGTGATACAGCTATTAGTACCCTGTTTAAAAGTCATGACTAGGCCTTGAACCTGTGATGTCCCACATCTGAGGCGGATGCTCTAACCACTTAGACCACTGGCGCAGTCAGTTCTTCTTCAGACTAGGATACAAGTCTCAGGAATACATTTTGTCATGCTGAGATCTTTATAAAAGGCAGAGTAATGACTCAAAACCATGGATGTTGGTGATGGCTAGCACTTGAGACCACTCAGCCACATTTACTAAATATCAACCATATCTGTGCAAAATACATATTAAAACCGACTTCATTTACTCACAAGCCATGACTATCATTCCAAATGACAAAAATCATCATTTCAGGAACAAACAGTTGGAAACCTTTAACTAATCCATTACAAAATTTTGTATGCATTTGAGTGGGAAACTGAGGCTTACCTGCTGACTCTGTTTACTGTGCTGGGTTTAAAAATTGGCGTCTGCTTGTCCTTGAATGCTTCATGCATATACATCATTCTCTCCTGGATCAGCTCGCGTAATTTCTTCACCCACTGCTGTTTGACTTCCAGGGATGAGGCCTTCATCAGAAAAAAAAGAAAATTCATTCAATTACCATTATAATTGTCATGGAGTATAAATTATTTACAGAACAGATAAACACAATTTCTTTAGCAAGAGTCCAAGAAAGGGCTGATGCTCTAAAAATTTAATAATAATTATATCCGTACTTAACCCATCAAATGTACACCCCCAATTAGTATTCTGTTTCTTCATTATCTAGAAGAAAAAAGTTCTAATTCAGCATTGAGCTGGATATTAGTACTCAATGAACCTAATTCTTTAACAAATCCATTGAATGGACTAACACTCTACTGGGCAAAAAGAATTTCCTGGAATTCAAGATATGACCATTGTGTCCTTTAACCAATGAGTGTTGAAACCATCTCTGATATTCTTCACTGGTAAGCCGATTTTCAAATTAGTTTCTGTTCTTGACATACTGAATGTCAGACTGAACTAAGAAGGCATCATTAATGGTCTTTTGGTTGAAAAAGTCAATTCATAATGATCATCCATTCTCAGTGAGTAGTGACAACAAGATTTTCATGACTGATGTCATGGCACCATTTTCATTTAGGACCAACAAGGTATATCATATGAAGTATATTGGTGAAAACTCCAAACTGATATAGCCATCCATTTGGACGAAAATATTTTGAAGATAACCATAAAATGGCCATGTTGAAAATAAATCACTTTAGATACCCTAAGTGGCCATATTGAGGGTTAGTCATTTTAGACACCCTAAGAGGCCATGTTGAAGGTTAGTCATTTTAGGCACCGTGAGTAGCAATGTTGAGGGTTAGTCATTTTAGACACCCTAAGTAGCCATGTTGAGGGTTAGTCATTTTAGATGCCCTAAGAGGCAATGTTGAGGGTTAGTCATTTTAGGCACCGTGAGTAGCAATGTTGAGGGTTAGTCATTTTAGACACCCTAAGTAGCCATGTTGAGGGTTAGTCATTTTAAATGCCCTAAGAGGCAATGTTGAGGGTTAGTCATTTTAGACACGCTAATTAGCCATGTTGAGGGTTAGTGATTTTAGATACCTTGAGCACAATCTTGTAATCATAAATGGGCCTATCATATGAGAAATACTGTACCTAGAGTACAATCTTGTAATCATAAATGGGCCTATCAGATGAGGAATGCTGTATCAATCTTGTAATCATAAATGGGTCTATCATATGAGAAATACTGTACCTTGAGCACAATCTTGTACTCAGAAATGGGTACTCTTCCCGTCCACAAGGCAATCTTTGTGGCATCTCCTTCGATGTGCTCTGTGATGTTGATTTCAGAGATCTGGAAATAGTATCAAATAAAATATATAACTATTTCATTGAATTAATATATAAAAAAACGAATTTTAACATTTTAGCAAGCCTGGAAGACTAAAATACTGGAAATGGATCGTATAAGCAATTTTGTTCATATCAAATATTTGAACGCAAGGATTTTCCTTACTGCATGGTTTTCTAAGGTAGCAACAACCTGCTATGTATTGGAAAGTAGACTAAGCATGTGGAACCCAGAATGACAATTTTGGCTCCTGTCAGCTATTGGAAACCAAATAAATATTTGACTCCCACAACTTCTACTTTTCACATCTTGACCCTAAAATCTGCTCCAATGACCTTGGACCTATCAACATTAAAATCAAGAGGATTATGTCTCTACTCATGTGTAAGCAATATGTGAGGTCTGCAGAAACCGGCCTTCTCTATGGTCAGGTGAACAGACAGATACTACTATCACTGCATCAACTTCAAGTGATAACAAAACACTGTATCAAAACTTCTGAGTTCTTAATCTATCTTAATGACTAATTTTGTTGCACAGGATTCTTACATGATCATGCCGTCATTTTGTTTTACATGTAATTTTGGGACCTAGCCAAATTCAAACATGGATACTACATGCTGATTAGAGAATCTTCGCGCTGCTTTTATATATTTTCCAATCATACAGGAATCACTATGTTCCAACAGTTAATATCCTTTCATGGGTAATTCACTTACTTGGTTATTGACTAAGTCAACTTTTGTAAGATCAATGCTTCATGTGCAGTTCAAAATAACATGATCATTCAACAAAATAACATGATCATTCAACAAAATAACATGATCATTCAACAAAATAACATGATCATTCAACTATAATTGTCATTGTTATGTCATTGTTATTGTTATGATGTCATTGTTATTGTTATGATGTCATTGTAATGTCATTGTTATTGTTATGAAGTCAATGTTTATGATGTCAATGTTATTGTTATGATGTCATTGTAATGTCATTGTTATTGTTATGAAGTCAATGTTTATGATGTCATTGTTATTGTTATGATGTCATTGTAATGTCATTGTTATTGTTATGAAGTCAATGTTTATGATGTCATTGTTATTGTTATGATGTCATTGTTTTTGTTATGATGTCATTATAATGATGTCATTGTTATTGTTATGATGTCATTGTAATGATGTCATTGTTATTGTTATGATGTCATTGTAATGATGTCATTGTTATTGTTATGATGTCATTGTTATTGTTATGATGTCATTGTAATGATGTCATTGTTATTGTTATGATGTCATTGTAATGATGTCATTGTTATTGTTATGATGTCATTGTAATGATGTCATTGTTATTGTTATGATGTCATTGTAATGATGTCACTGTTAATGTTATGATGTCATTGTTTTTGTTATGATGTCATTATAATGATGTCATTGTTATTGTTATGATGTCATTGTTATTGTTATGATGTCATTGTAATGATGTCATTGTTATTGTTATGATGTCATTGTAATGATGTCACTATTAATGTTATGATGTCATTGTTTTTGTTATGATGGCATTATAATGTCATTGTTATTGTTATGATGTCATTGTTATTGTTATGATGTCACTGTAATGATGTCATTGTTATTGTTATGATGTCATTGTAATGATGTCACTGTTATTGTTATGATGTCATTATAATGATGTCATTGTTATTGTTATGATGTCATTGTAATGATGTCATTTGTTCGTGAAGTGTAATTAATGTGGCACTATAAACCCAGCAGGAGAATGGATGTCAAATGAAAGTGTCTTATTACAATTTTAATAATTTCTATAACAGTCCTGTGAAAGAAAATTATAAAGTCAAAAAAAATTCTGTGAAATCATTGGATATTTTTAGCAATTACATCATGCCATAAATCGGACATGCAGACTTTCTATTGCAGAAACCAACATGATCTTAACTGTCGAACTGAAAAATTAACTCACCTACACATCCTTTTCTTTCTGTATTTGATAAAAGAAGTCAATGATTTTCAACCTATGCAAACTGATGCATTCTTAAATACTCATTCAGCTATTATCTGACGAGCTATTGTTGACAGGTCACTTTTTATCACACTTTTCTAAGCAGGGACCTTTTCTTGATGACAGATATTCGACTAAGACTAGTACAAGAACCTGTATGCCAAACAATGAAATTTTTTGAGATTTTTGAATTGTTTAGACCCTTAACTATGTAAAAATATCAAAGTTTCAAAATGTCAACATTCACAAATGACCCTGCTTAATCATTAATGAATTACCATGATGTTGGGTTTACAAGATCAAAGGTTTAAAATATATACAAGAAAACTTTAAACTCTCTGGCTCAAAACTCTTGTCTTTTAGCAACTATCTGAAGTAATCAACATTTTTAGTACAAAAAAATATTAACATGCAATTCCAAAATGGATCATTGGCACTAAATAGCTACATATTTTCACTATGCCTCTGTAAAAAAGCATTTAAAACTGTACCACCTATTGCAAAAAATCTAGAAGCTCTTAGTTCACATTACTAGAATGTATGAATTTATTTGTGCACCTTTCCCATGTGCTCTGACACTATCTGGACAATTGCTCAAATGTAATTCTTGTATATATTTTTTCATATACCACCACCAATGGCAAAACTGTCACCTGTAAAATTTCAGTGCACATAAGCAATGGTAGCGGTAACAATCACCTGCAATATATTGAAGTGTTACAAAGCTTTCCATCCATTTAAGAATTCATCCTCATATTTTAGAGGATTCATGAACTCACAAAGCTTGAAAATTGATAACTCACATTACATGTATAGCCCGACTTTTACTGGTGGTTATTTTACTGTTTGTTGCTGGAGAAATATGTGTGCCCATATTTTTATCTATTATATGTTAATCTATATTATCATTTCAACCACCACCACCATCACAAAGTCGTCATTCTTAAAATCTTAAATGGATCTTTCACACACACACACACACACACACACACAAAAGGTAAACATCCTTTAACTGCACTCACCATCATCTTGAATTTGTACATGTACTTGGTCTTCCCGTTGCTGTCTTTTGATTCCTTGGCAAAGATTAAGCACATGTCAAACAGGAAGATGTGTCGTTCTCTGCCCTTTTTAATCAGCTGTTTGGGGTCCCAGACAGTGAAGTTGTCCTGGAGTAGGACTTCTCCAAGGGCTTCCAAGCTGTCTTCAAGGCCTTCCAACATGCTCAGATGCATGGCGTCATTGGCCTTCTTTGGAACATTAGCCATCACTTCTAGGCCGTCCTGAAGGGGAAAAAAGGCAATAGATAACGCAAATGTAACAAGAGAAACAAGTGGACCGGAGATCACTCATCTTAAATGCAGAAGCATTTGGCCAATGCTGCTTACTGCATGTTTTGAAAATGATCAGCATTATTTTCCAATACCCTGACACTTGTTTGTTAGGATGTTTTCTGTCATAGTTGTTTAAAGTCTATTAGTGTTGTTTTTTTTCTTCAAAAAAATAAAGTGGATTAAGTGTTTTGCTGCTTTTAGTAACAGCGGCCATATCTTATGGTGAATCAAGATCATTTGAATAAATTTCAATGTCCTTCAACCAGGCAAACTTTTCCGTCAAATTGGGAAAATTCTGAAAGGCAGCCTGGAAATTGTTCATTATTTTTTATTTCTAGTAAAAGCCGCCATATCTGATCATGGATCAGCATAATTTAAACCAATTTGAAAGCCATAATGCACCAAATAAAAACACCAAACCAGTCTGAGAGCCCTTTATGCCATGGTGCTTTGTCAATGTTATCAAATTCTGTTGAGTATTTTTGAAAAGTTTGGGTTTTTCCATTTACAGTAATGGTGACCATATCTGACGGCCAATTAACATAATTTGCACAAAACATTAAAGTGCTTCAAGATTCTTTCAGTCAAATTTGATGAAGTTCTCTTAAGTGGGTTTTGAGGAGTAGTTAAAGGTACAAATTTTTAGTAATGGCATCCATTTTTGAAGGTGGATCGACACAAATTTTACCAATCTGAAAGGTCTGTATGTCAAGATGCTTTATGTCAAAACTCAATAATTCTGTTAAGCAACTTTTAACAAGTTTAAGGTTTTTCTACTTTCAGTAACAGATGTCATACTTGATGGCAAATCTGAATTATTTGTAAGAAAAGCTCATAGCATTTCATGAATGAATGCTTTGTCAAATTTGGTCAAATTCTGTTGAGCAGCTGTTAAGTTGCTGAGTACCTGTTGAGAAGTGGTTTTACGATTTTTTCTACTTTAGTAAGAGTGGACATATTTCAAGGCAGATTGGCATCCTATTTAGAAATCTGAAAGCTCTTTATTTCAGTCAAATTTTCTCAAAAACTAATGAGTAATTTTTGAGAAAATGTCATTTAAATGTTTTTTTATTATAAATGTTTTTCTATTTGTAGTAACTATGACCACTACACTACACTACCACCTTGTTTAGAAAAACGATTTTCCCATAAAATTCACATTTGAAACCCAAAACTTGGTCGGGCCTTCACTTCAGAATAGTGGGGGTTTCAGCTTTTATTGCAGGTCAGAAATTTCCAGGACCAGAAAATGATTCCATTAAATGAGGTTTTCAGTTAACTAACATTCCAGTCTTGAGAGGTTTTCCTGTGTTTTGGCCATTTCACGTTATTGATGGGAATACTCACCTTAATTTCGCCTGTGTGACCCTCACAGCAAGACAATAGGTCTTTCAGCAGCAATTGATACTTTGTGATTCTCTGCACGGGTTTGATGAGGTACGACGCTACAGGCTCAGCAAGTTTATGCTTCTGTTGCAGCTCCTATGAAAGAACAGAATATGACAAGTATTTAATAGATATGAAATTTTGGAAAAAAGCAGAATGTTATAGCTGTCCCCCATTACGTTATGGCAGTTTGGGACACTGGCCAGTGATTGCATTATGTATGGAAGAGTGTTACAGCGAGAGCAGCGTTATGTATAAAAACATTATAATGAGAGCTGTATCCTGTGAATTTATTACTTTTCATTGGGTATCACTTTTTGTAGAATAATGTAGCTGCTAAAAATGCTAAGGACCTTCCCCCAATCCATGAATTTTAGTAATGACAACAATGTAATTTTCCCCCAATCCATGAATTTTAGTAATGACAACAATGTAATTTTCCCTCAAACCATGAAATTTGATCCAAATGAAAACAAATGCATATATGATATTATGCCACAATCTGATTCTGGAAAACCACATACAATACAAACTCACACGTCAAGTCAAATTGCAGAAAATAAGACCCTAATCTGCCATTGCATAATGCAATAGCAGATTTGGGTCTATATTGTTTGTTATACAGATTACTCATAGACTGCACAGACCTGTATCTGCCACTGCATTATGCAATGGAATATCTGGGTCTTTTAACTTGGACACACCTAGTATTATCTGAGGGGCCCCGAGTGGCCGAATGGTCTAAAGCACTCTCCATTACGGATCACTGTCATCTCACCTGTCTGCGTGGATTCGAGTCTCGGATTAGGCCAATGTGGGTATGTGAAAAAGCTTGCCAGTAGCTTCTCATGGGGCGGTGGTTCTTTCTGGGGTTTTCCGGGTTCTTCCTCCACCATTAATACTAGCCGCTATGTATAGCCTATAATGTGCTGAAAAATGGCATTAAACCCTACAACAACAACAACAACAACAACAAAAACAATGTATTATCTGAAGGGGCATATGCTGTATTAGCATTTTAATTCTGTCAATGTCATAGTTGGCTTGGTCAGACTTGGGTATTTTGATCAAATAAATACATACATAATTATTTAACTTTTTTTTCCCTTCTTATTTATTCAATTTAAGTTACTCCTCCCAAAGTTCTATATAGTTTTGCAGCACATGATCCCTCAATGCAGAATTGTTTGAGAAACAAAATAAAAATTGCCCTTCACTTTCAAATTGGCTGTATTTTAATTAGACTTTGTATTCTCCATTTTGTTTCAAAAAAGCACTGAATAGGGGATTAACTGGCATGCCATCTGTATTTGTCCATCCAGCATGTACCATGGATTCATATTCAACATAATTCTTGGGTTCAACATCATCCATGGAAATCGCTCAGTGATATTACCAATAGCCCTTTCCCAACTCCAATAATCTGATATACTTCAAAACATTCAAAATTATTGGCATCATTGCTATTATCAGTCAGTATTTGCCAAAAGAAATCATGTTGGGAATCAGCCACTTTGGTGTATCTAGGTAACTCATAATTTAAACAAACATATGTAAAACTTCTTAATGAATGCAAGGTCAAAACTATGACAGAATTCTTGTTCTAGCACCCCATGTACTGATCAAATTTAGTTTAATAACCATTAATGTCAAGTACCCAGATGTGTATACAAGCACTTTAATGGTTAAAAGTTAAAAGAAAGTTTGATGTCACTAAGAGTACATTTTTATATGCATGTATTTGAACTAATTTGCAGGATTTCTCACTCCAGGTGTGCAAATTCATAAAAGTTTTTTGTGATTTGCTCACTTGTGCACACAGGCAATATCCATGATGAAATCTAAAACACTTGCAAATGTAATGCTCTTTCTGATTAGCCAGATGCAATGCTCTTCCAAACCGGTCAAAATGTAACACTTTTCCTGATTAGTCAAAATTCAAAATTTGCAGTGGTAAAATTTCCTTATATCATTTTGATATGGTTCTTCCCAAGTGCAAGCTGTTTAGAAAGTTTGGCAATTGAAGATGATGAACATCTAAAGACTGTTGTTGTGTTGAAACCAAGCTGATAACAGATAGCCAGAATGACAGATAAACACTATAATATGCTCCGCCTTTTGCAGGTATACAAAAAATTATCCCATACAAGACTGTTAATGTTCATTTATTATTATCTAATCCAAATCATATAATTAGAATTTGTCCTTTTTTTTGTTTAAACATGCAATAATAATTGTTGTAATACAGTAAAAGATTATCAACATTTCACAACTGGTGGTGGAATCTTGAGAGAAGACAGACAAAGAGACTGATGGACAGATAGAAAGGTAGAGTATTTAGATCTTTAAGTACCTCAAAGAATGTCCCAGCATGGTCTACCAGCATCTGGTTGGAGTCGGGTTTGTTCTTGCAGTAGGTGACGTAAATGGAAAATTTCTCAGCCTGTATCGTGAAATACATAGTTACAATTATTATATACCAGAGGGTATTAAACGAATATGTAGCGCATTTTCGCTATCATCAGTCTCCAGTAGTCATTGTTAACATCATGCTACAAAATATATTCAGACTAAAGTGATCTTGGCCCTTTGTAATTAAAGTATTTTTTTTGCACTATACATCATTTCCTCTGAACATTTAATCATTTTAAAATTCAAAATAAACTTGCAAATAGAAAACTGAGGCCAATATTGTACTGAGATTGTCACACCACCTACCTACCTATATCCTATGTCTGAGGGGTCCAACCTGTAACAATATAACACAAGGAAAGACACGAATCTGCACCCCTTGATATTTCCAACCATGCTAGTTTGTCCTAATTATGTCAGCTAATTTTCCATTTAGGTCAGTTGTAATCAAGAATAGTTCTATTTCCAAAACATAGAAAAGTTAACAACTGTTCGCCAATTTTGACGAAATGAATATACATGGAAAAAAGATGTCGTTAACCAATTCGGATAGTTTTTGATTTCACCATTGACTGAAAAGTATGATCCAAACAACCTCAACCACTCTTACCATTCACTCAGTTCAGCCTGTATCATGTAAGACATTGTGACAATTACTACATACCAGAGTTCACTGATGACTAAATAGCTCATCTTCACTATCACCAGTTTGTAGTCAATGTTTAAGCATAAAAAGTTGTATATGCCAAATCATTGGAATAATACTGAATCTTGAATAACATTGGTCCTAAACATCAATGGGTTCATAAAAACCAGACAATATCAATGTTCCATCACTTTTTGAGCCATTTAATTTCTCCCTTGAACTATGAAACCCAGCCATTTTCACATGTGTGTGAATTAATTTGATGCTGATTGGTGACATCCATGGCTGAAAATTTCAACACATGATTTGACGTCACCACTGTAAATGTAAGAAGATAACATCATGCTATGTCGGATTGTCTTCTGTCCAAGTTCATACTTCAGTGTAAATTCCTGTGCCCCAGCTGGTCACCAAAATTCACCGAAGTCTTACTGTTATCAAATACACAATTTTTCTTCTCAAAGTGGACATGCCTCGATTTACTTGCTCTCAATTCAACACATGTTCCAAAAATGCACTATAAGCGTGGGTACATGTTACCACAAAACAAGAAAGGGGTGCCATCCCAGAGCCATTGAGAAGACTGGAAGGGAGGTGTAGGGTCATGGTTTAATGTCTGAATACTTGCTTTATAATCGAATTGGGAATAATAGTCAATAAACAGCTTTTTCTAATGAAACTGTTCACTTCCTGGAATAAAGAGGTTTCAACAAATCATGTACACATGTGCCGCCTCATTGTGCACCTGCAAAACATTGTGTATTACATCAATACTTTTTGCACAACAAGGTTCATTTTGCTAAAAAAAACTACAAACATGTTTCTTCAATAAACTGCCAGCACTGCAACTTGATTTTTTACAACTATTTTCTTAGTGAAATAATGATGCCATGATTTCATTTCAAGTAATAGTGGAGTTTCTGCTCATCCATAAACACGTCTGAGTGCCATTCAGTAATTTTAAGCTCACTACAACTTTGGAATTGCCTGTCCTTCTTTGACTACATTTGTGGATGACTGGGATAATTTAAGGTAGTTTATTTGTCACTATACAATAATATTTACAAGTGTTAGAGTGGTAAGTTGAAATGAGTTGGCCAGAAACACAAACATGACTGTTAGCTCTTTCGCACTTACTTTGAGTTGATACAACTGGCATAATTGGTGTGAAAATACTATGCAGGTCTGCCTTCAGTTAAGTGTAACAATACATCAAGTATGGCTGCAAAATTATATATATATATATACACACACACACACTCGGTGATCAAATCCTATCTGGTCATGAAATAAGACAAAAACTTAACGTTAGCCAGGAAAATATGAAATTCAGGTCACAGTGAATGTCTGATCATTACCATTTTCCATCATAAAAGATCTTCTGGTGAAAATGTCATGCTGCTTACTTACCATTCAAATGGATTGGCGATACCAAGATTTTCAAAACAGCTGCTGTTGTGGCAATAATGGATGATTTAAATTAGATATCATAAGAAGTCTTTAAGCGAAACCAATGTGCAGGCAGATCTGGGTCCATTTTTTCTTCCAAGTGCGTGTGTGTGTTTTAGATTGCTAAATTAGCTTTAACAGTTTTACAGTCATACTGCTACGATGTCTGCAGTTTGGCAGTTTATAGTGATGTCAAGCACTGGGACATCATGCTGCAGACACACAACATGATGTTCCACCCAATCACATTATCCTGACACCAGGCTGACCAGTCCTAACACTAACCCCTTAATGCTGAGCACCAAGCGAGGCAGCTGACAGTACCATTTTTTCAAATAAGTCTTTAGCATGACTTGGCTTGGGTTCGAACATGCAACTTCCCACATCCAAGGTGAATGCTCTAACCACTAGGACACCTGAGCAGTATTTCTTACAAGCATTCATTAGAACCAACAAAATATATCCTGATCTGCTAATGCATTATGTCAAGGTTTATCAGGGTCTAGTTATTTGCGGCTGGTCTTGACTACATGTTTATATATATATATATATATATATATATATATATATATATATATATATATATATATATATATATATATATATAGAGAGAGAGAGAGAGAGAGAGAAGTTTCAACTCACCCATGTCACAAAACAATGCCCAACATCTTCTGGTATTGTTTCATATTTCTCTAACTCCTTCAGGAAAAGACTGAAAAATTATTTTAAAAATTCTGTAAATTTTGAGATGTCCTCAAAAATGTGTTTTTAATGCCAGAGAAAATCTGACTATATATTCTGTAAGTCAGCTCCTATGGTTTAAATATGTGTGTGTGATTTGGATTTTTAACATCGCTTTAACAATTTTTCAGTCATATCGCTATGATGTCTGCAGTGTGGCAATTTATAGTGATGTGTAGCACTGAGGCATCATGCCACAGACATGTAACATGATGTCCCACACAGTCACATTATCCTGACACCAGGCTGACCAATCCTAACACTAACCTCTTAATGCTGAGCACCAAACGAGGTAGCTGTTAGTACTATTTTTATAAGTCTTTGGTATGACTCAGCCGGGGACTGAACCCACGATCTCCTGTATCCGAGACGGACGCTCTAACCACTAGGCCACCGGAGCAGTTCTAAGGTTTAAGAACTTCAAAAGATGCTGTGCATTTATAACTTATTGCATTTTGCAAAACTTATCTGAAGATCCTAAGTAGATTCACAAGCTATTCCAAAAATGTAATCACAAACTGTTAGCCAACTAAAAAATTGACAATAAAACTAGATAATTTATCACGAAAATGATATAAATATTAAACATGATTTACTTGCAAACATTTTACATCGATAACATGCTGAATTAACAGTGTAAATAACTGATGCCAGAATACCCCTCTATGACTAACACAATATATATGTCTGACAGTCGATGTCACAATCCAAAATATCAGATATTCTGAATACATCTTGCTTTTTTGCCGTGACTTTAATGTGACAACAAATTGCAACAGCTGGTTGAAATGCTACTACATCAGAGCCTTTGGTTTGCTAAATCATTATTTTTATAAAAATTGTTTATAGTTAAATTATGGGGTCAAAAGCACTTTGAATTGGATGCCATGATAAATCTTCTCTGAAAACAATGTAGCTCAAAAAGCTACAATTTTAAACTATTGCAGAAAATCCGAAGTTATCCAAATACTCATAATGCAGAATGGTGAGACTGACTTCAAAGATTTTCCTCATTCAAATTTTGTATATCTTATTTTAATAATTATCATACATTTTTTTTACAAATTAACATTTTGTATGCTTTTTATACAAATTATCATTTAATGTTTATTTATTTACAAATTACCATTTTGTATTTTTTGTGCAAATTGTCATTTTCTATATTTTATGTAAATTATCCTTTTGTACTTTTGTTTTTGTAAATTATCATTGTTTTTTAAGCAAATTGTCATTTGTTACATTTTTTATTTTAAATTATCAGTACATTTCTTTTACTAATTATCATTTTGTTCATTTTTAATTAAATTATAGTTTTGAACTTTTTGTACAAACTATCATACTTCATTTCTGTAATAGAAATCGTCATTTTGCATTTTTGCATATTTATTGCTATATATTTTTGTTTACATACCCTATGAAGTTTCATTTGTCTAAAACTATGATCATTAATCCAGTTTTATTTCAAGTATGTGCAACCAAATAAGCAAAAATGAAGAGTACTTATGTTTGTTAAATTCACAGATTTGCAGAGACTGGACATGTGGTTCCTTAGATTCAAAGATTTCTGCTGACGTGCCACTTACAATTTGTGAAATTCATAGATTTCCTCCATGTTTCCAAAGATAACTTTGTATTTGTTCTGTATTCCTTGTGGAATCAGGTTGTCTGGGTCCTTCATCTCATTCAAATAACACTGAAATGGGACAATACATTTATTACATTCATTTCAGTAAGGCAATGACCATTTCAGTAAGGCAATGGCTCTTTAATCTTCATGCTGCTGGAGAGGAAATGGAAAATTTCCAGTCACTTCTTTGCTTAAGAAGTCTGTACTCATTGGCTCTGTATTTCCATTTGTCCCAGATCATCAAGCAAAAATTTCAAAAATAAGGAAAACAAAACAGGAATAACTCTGCAGAACTCTAACAATCAAGGATTCATCAAAATCCACAGCATACCAAAAAATTTGTTTAAGTCAAATGCATGTAATACTCAAAGGATCTGCTGCATGGGAAAAAATATTAAATGAGTTTGACAATCAGGGGCTATAACTCTGTTAAACCATGATATATAATGCTGACAATAAAATAAAATAGAGTTATTCTGCAGAAAAGAAAGTGTGATGAATGGGTGGAAGGAAAGAGAGAGAAAAACATGCTCAATTTTATGTCCCTCTTTTCTACAAAATGTGATGGGGAGGCAATCATAGAAGTTACTGTGTGGATACAGAAGTGGGTGGGTCAGACAATCAAGGGTTGTAACTTTACTGAGTGATGCCACAGAGCAGTGATTATCATATTCATCCAAGGCCTTCTCAACATAAAGCTGCATATCAGATTTAGCCGAAGTGTAATAATAATTAATAGAGTTGTTGTGTGAAAACAAGTGGGTGGGACCAACAACTGAGGGCTACAACTTTGTAAGAATGCGGACAATCAAACTTAAGGCAAGTTCTTGTCAAAATCTTGCTGCACATCAAGTATGGCTGAGACCCAAAAGTAAATATTAAAATGGTGAGCAACTGCTTAAATAAATATACCCTTGACTCTCCTGCATTTCACTCCTATCCCTGTTGATGGAGAGGAGTCTATCATCAAGAAAGGGCATTAATTCTTCCAAAAAGGTGAGCAAAATTGTTGGTCAACGTGAATATCTGATGTTGATGACCAGGATAAATACTAAGCTTCTCACTAAAAACTAAGAGTGGTTATATCATTATTTTATATCATGCTTCCAGCTTTAAGCAAAAAGGGGCAAAACTCTTATATAAATACAGGCACACAAAGGGGCAAAACTCTTATATAAATACAGGCACACATATTTAAATGAGGACAACAATCAAGTTTCATAGCAATCTGTATTAAAAAAAAATGCAAGACATGTTGCCTCCACAACATTCTGTCTTCCACAGAATTTACCTGGCCAAAAAGGGCAAGAACTCCAATACAAATTTAAACAGCACAGTAATCTGTTGAAATGCCCATCATTAAACGATGACCATAACATGTATAAACTTTTCTGAGAATCCACTGTAAACTTAAAGCCTAGCCGCACTCACAAAATTGTGTCATACACTACATCACAAAAATATCAAGAACTGCAAGCAATCTGCTTAATCTGTGCAACAATTTGCATCTACATGATTCTCTTGTACCTACATCCAACTGCCTGTAAAAAACAGCAGTAAGTTTTGGTTTGGTGTGGTGCTTTATCGAATAGCAACACAAATAGCTTATATTTAGTGTGGGGAATTTGAAATAAAGTGTCGTGCCCAAGAACACACTATGGGTGCTGATCCAGGCTGGTCCAATTGTATAATCTGAACCTGCACCCATTTGGTTTTAATTCCAGCATGTTAATCACTGAGCCACCATGGCTTCCTACAAGTGTATAAAAAAATGGTGGAGCACAATGATTTGTCCATCTTCAGACGATGAGCTTAATATGTACAAGTTTGATGGCAATCCATCAAAAGTAGCAGGACCAGTTGCAGTCACATAGTTTTGTGACAAACAGGTGGATGTGCAAAATGTTTCCTATACAACCATCTACTGAGAAAAGGGTATAGTTATGGGAATTACTGTGCAAGGAGCAAAAGTAATGAACAAACAGAAAGACTGGATATCAGATAGACAAACCTCAATTTAATGTTCCCATTTTGAATAAAAGCTGGGAACAAAGAACAAAGCCCAATTTATCGGCATTTTTGAGAGAAAAAAGCAGGGCACAAAGAACATAACACTGTTCAAATTGAAATGTAGTGGTCAGATTGATAAAGGGACATAACTCTAAGAAGAAATGGTATTGGAAACCCTTACAAAAGTACAAGTTGCTGAAAAATGATTTACAGTAAAACCTGCCTCCAAAGACCACCATTATAAAAGGCCACCTGTTTAAGTACCAGTGATACAATCTGTCTTGAAAGACCACTGTTACAAGAGACCATCTCTCTTGAAAGACCATTGTTATAAGACCACCTGTCTTGAGAGGCCAAATTTTCAATGCAGATTTATTGGTGTTATGAACTGTCATGAAAGACCACCTGCCTTGAGAGAACATATTTTTGGTAGAAGAGGTGTGTGTGTGTGTGTGTGTGTGTGAGATTTTGAAAAAGGCTGCATTGCAATTTTGTGAAAAAGATGGGAGGCAGAGGAAACATAACACAGCATGAAATAGCTTCACGAATACTTAAAATTCAAAACTAAATGAGGTCAATGGCCTGCATGACCCTTACATACCTGGATACATATTTCCAGATCTTTAACATATGTTCTCTCGGTCTGTAGCAACTCAGCCATAATGAACCTGAAAGAAACACGATTTACAAATGAACTGCTGCCAAGGAAGAGTCATTTCATTACTGTTATAAATCTGAACTTGTTAGAATCAAAACACCATTTTTCAGATCTTGAAATATAAAGAAATTTCCAAAAAGAAAACAAATTGAAAATAATTCTTCTGCATAAAATATTAAATATTAAACAAAAGATTACAAAAAATTATACCATGGATTCATGCCTTTTGGGTCATGAAACATTGTTTTTCACCAATATCTTACGAATTTTGCAGCCAAAAAATGTTTATACACTAACAGAGGAAGAAAAGGATTCTGTGTTTGGAAAAATCAAACAAAAAGTGTGAATGTTGAATTTATGATGCATGCACAGCCTGGCAGAGGCATACAGTCTTAATGCTTTCTTTGAAAATCAAAAAGAGACAATGTCTCCCTTTAAGGTTTTGCTTTCTGTAAGACTTGTTTTAGGCAAATCAGGCAAAAATATACAAGAAAAAAGGTAAGCTTTCAAATTCTTAATTTTTTAATGAAATTTCTATTTTTCAAGAATAACATTTAATTTTCACACCTTAAAAAAATTCAGTTCAATTCTATTTCCACACTGTCAAGTTAGTGTGATTTGTAACCAGGCATGAACTTACCAACAGGTCTTAAGTCTTAACTTAAATTTTAAGTTCAGAATCTAACAATCTGATTGGTTTAAATTCAATTCTGAATTAAAACTGACCAATCAAATTCTCAAATCAAGACTTAATACAAGACTTGGTGAAAATGAGGCCATGCCCTAATTTCACCAACAGATCTTAAATTCTGACTTTTAGTTAAGAACCCAGCAAGTGATTGGCTGAAATTTAAGTTTGACAAGGCTGACCAATCAGATATCGTAAGTCTAGACTTAAGACTTATGTTGGCAAAATTATGGCTGATGATATATAAAAAACTAAGAATATGATGACAGTCAGAAATCTGGCAATTTTCAGTATGAATTCTTACTCCCGTCTCCTTGCTGATCTTCTCTTCTCCTCAGTCAACTCTTTTGGAGTTTGCTGAAAAACTTTCTCCTCTATGGAGGAATCACTGTGGCGCTGTTCTTCCTTCTCATTTGAACTGGGTGGCTGGAATAGGTACATTTCTTTATTTAATTTATTTATGTTCTAGATACATAAAAGATATAATAGCAAGCCAATAAAACAGATGATAAGTGCCAACATTTAGGTTTCATGAATCTTAACATTTAATCAGTATGGACTTGTAAGCCTGGAATATTCTAAATCTTGTAAAATTTTAAATGGCTTGATTTCATTAACTTTAACAGTCTATTTCAGTTAAATAAATATCTCACCTTAAAAATAAAAGTTGTGTTACCATCATCATAAGCAAAGTATATGAAGGTTTTACTATTTGCTAAAAATGAGATTATTAAAAAAACAGTTGATTCAAATTTTCTTTCTTTTTTTGTCTTTGCAAATTTGCTTAAATTTGAAAAAAAGGAAACTTTTCTTACAGATTTTATGTAGAAATTATTACAACTATGATCGACTAAATTACCTCTTCTTCCTTAACTCCAAGTTTTTCCTCAAGCCGGACACGATATTTCTCCATCCAATCTGTAAATTCCTTGTGTCTCTTGTCAACTGCATTGCACCAAGCTCGGATGTTACTGGCATGGATGTTTCCCTTGGCAATAAATCCATCAGCCAAAGACAGAAGCAGCTTTACATTTTCTTTGTTTTCCTGCAATTCCAAGTTACTGGATAAAACAATGGCCAATATCCCTATCCTGTAATCTCAATTCCGTCCAAGGCAAAAAGGTTACTTTTTCAAGCATTAACTTATTGTCATGAGCCCTGGTTTGAAGAGCTTGTTACTATGTCATTTGTAAAGAAATACTTTTAGGCAATGAGTGCATCACAAATGGTCCCATTCGCTATAATTTTCTCTTTGGGCCTTACACAAAAGAACTAGTACGGGGAAACCAAACTTAGTAGATGACGAGCATTCTAGGGCCATGACTCTTCTAAATGATGATGCGGAATGATTGACAAGGGCCATAACTCGAACCAAAATTGAACAGACAATTATGATTTGGTTCAGTGTTTTACTGCAGTGCAATACAAGCAGGTCATTTAGTGCTGAGGAAATTGCCTTGCCCATGGACACACCATGATAGCAAATCCAGGTTGACCTAACGTTAGTATCAGAACTTGAACCTGTACCCATTCTATTGTTAGTCTTGCACACAAGCAACTAAACCACAACAACTCAAGATAAAACCCATAAAAATTACATCTGGATCTATGAAACATTGTTCATATCAAACTCATCATTATATGTTAAATGGTTCTTGAACTTTCCAAATTATACTCTACAGCCAATTAATATGAAGTTCATTGACAAGGGCAACAACTCTTTCATAATTGGTGCCAATAAGGCAAATCCCATAAAAGGCACATCTAGGTCTAAGAGTCAATGTTCTTGCTAAATTATATCAGAATACACTGAATGGTTCTTTAGCCATGCTAAATTACAAGCAATATTCTAAGTTTCCATGTGATGACAAGAACTTGCTTGACAAGGGGCATAGCTCCATCCAAAATGGATTAGACTAGACTGAAACCATAAAAGTTACGTTGAATGGTTCTTAATCTGTATCAGTTATAAGCAGCATCCCATATGCAGATATGAAGTTAATTATGAATGGAAATAACTCTATCCAAACTGTAGCTGACAGGATAAATGCATCAGAATATAGTGAATAGTTTCTAATATAGGGAAATGCATATGGATGCCAAAGTGAATGTTGTGTTCAGCTTCTACAATGGTGATCTTTACAAAAACTGCATCTGTTTTAGATTAAACCAATGAAAGAAAACTATGCCAATTTTATTCAAGTACATAGATTTACTCTGGAATGTAATAAACAATGTCTAAATCTACAAAATGCTCAGAGGTAGTGCCCTGGTAAACTTGAAAGTGCAAATTTATACAATTTGCCAATTTTACAAGGTTAATTTGTTACAACAATTTTTTTAGAAGTGTTCCTTCTTAATTATTCCTTAAAATTATTAATGTATTAGAATTTTAGAAATTATTTCTGTTAACTATTTCATGAATTTCATTCTGATTTGCTATTATATTCATTGCTATTCTAGTATAATAGGAAAGTTTAAGCATTAAACCATTCTGGCTATCATTTATGTGTGCACCAGTCTAGCTATCATTATCTTGTGTAAACCAGTCTAATTATCTATGCTAAGTGTCACATGTGCATCATGTGATGTTATGATCATTTGCAATATGTATTGTTACATGCAAGTATTCTAAACGACCTTGGCACTTCGTCCTCTGAATTCGTACAACTCCCTCAAGAGGGTTTCAGTTTCCTGCAGGTTACTTCCAAAGGATTTGTGACTATTTAGATAGGCCTCTCCATAGTCATGGATCCATTCCAGGACCTGCAAAACAAACAACATGTATAAGGAACAACCATGGCCTGCATGTCCAGCCAATCCCTATGTTATATTCTAAATTTCAAGAAGGTTCTATAAAATGGTACTGACATAAAAGGAAAGCAAACACCGAGGTGACTCTAAGGTGAAGAAGGATGTATGGACAGATGGGCACACAGATGCAAAAAGGATCCCCATGTCCAGCATTTGCTTATGCAGTTTTGACAAAACTATAGTTCCATTTATACACAGTTGTCTCCCTTGCTATAAATATTAATTTGTTCCCTAGTTTATTCAAATTATCTTTTACTTGGAGATGATCAATAGCAGAGCACGGCACACTGCAATAGCAGAACGTGGCATATTATACTATCAGACCATGGCATACCGTGATAGCAGACCACTGCATACTGTAATAGCAAACCCTGCCATACTGCAATTGCAAAGACATATTGCAATAGCAGACCATGGCATACTGTAATACCTGACATTGGTATGTTGTAATATCAAACCATGGCATATTGTAATAGCAGACCCTCTCAAACTGTAATTACAGACCATGACATATTGCAATAGCAGACCATGGCATATTGTAATACCTGACATTGGTATGCTGTAATATCAAACCATGGCATACTGTAATAGCAGACCCTGTCATACTGTAATGACGTACCATGACATATTGCAATAGAAAAACATGGCATATTGCAGTAGCAGACATAGCATAAATGCAATAGCAGACCATGGCATATTCAGATCTGCCAATTAAATGAAAACTGAATCTGGGACTGGGTTTCACAGGGCAGTTTTGAGGGGGAGAATGACATCATAAATACCATCTTTTGAACTGTACCAACCGAATTGAAACTCCTGAGTGTTTTCATTTTGGTAGTGGACTTTATGTTTAAACTTTCTGAACACAGAGCAAACCAACCACATTTCAAATCAACTTCACAATGGCAGATATTGATATCGGGATTTCACTGAAAAACAGAGTTTTACTGAAAATAATAGTTACTCATCAAATGTGGAATGGGCAAAGATGTTTTTCTTTATAATTTTATTTTTTCTATAGAAATCCATGATGTTCCTGGATAAATTGGAATAGCTGACAGGTCTGCATATTGTAATATCAGACCATAGCATAGTGTAATAGCAGAACATGGCGTATTGTAATATCAAGCCATGGCATATTGTAACAGCAGTTGATGGCAAAATGTTAAGGCAGACCAAGGCACAGTGTAATAGCAGACCACAGCATACTGTAATATCAGATGTGGCTTACTGTAATAGAAGACCAAGGCATACCGTAATAACACACCATGGCATACTGTAATAGCACACCATGGCATACTGTAATATAAAACCATGGCATATTGTAACAGACCAAGGCAAAATTTAATTGCAGACCATGACATATAAACTGTCAACAAATTTCATGTACATTGTCTATATGTGCCTAAATCCAAGAACTATGAAAGCAGCACATTCAGCATTTACTGTAGTTTTTGGCATTTTTCTACTTAATACCTTTAAACCAATCTCCAGGCAGTTTATGGCATTTTTCTACTTAATACCTTTAAACCAATCTCCAGGCAGTTTATGGCATTTTTCTACTTAATACCTTTAAACCAATCTCCAGTGTTCCTTAATGAAATATAAGATCTCCAACATTTTTTTAATTCCAACAATGTTACATGCAATAAAATTTCACATTCTCAGTGAATATGTTTTAATTCTCTGGATAAGAATCAGGCAGATTAGACACGTATGAAGATCTCCATTCGTATCCTGACTTCTGCTTTCTTTATAAGGAAATACATAAACAATTTAGCTTTATACACAATGAGGGAGACTATTACTGGTTGACAAGTTTTTGGTAAAGAATTCTAGAGCATTTTCAAACTTATCTCAAACATTTTGCTTCTGAGGTTATAACATGAATGAAGCAAGCCTTGTATATTCTTGAAACTTGTTAGCTATATATAACTGCGGTGTTTATGACTTTTAACAGATTTTGGTAAATTGTTTTAAAAAAACGAAGCTTAATAAATAAGTGTAAACAAATCCAAGTCTGATCAAGAATAACATATCGGGTCCAACAAGTCAGGAAAATTCTACAATTCAATTCATACCTGTTTTGCACTCTGCTCAAACAGAACATACTGATGACAAGCTTCCAACTTCTTTTTCTTCACTGTCCAGAACTCAATCACCACATTTTCCTGTTGCAGCAGCTGATCAAGAGTGGCTGAAAAGTGAAAGAAACCACTTTCCCAATTCCATTAAACTCCATTAAACTCTAATACTACTTTATTTAAAATATATTCACCTTTACAATTATTGCTTACTAATTTTTTTTAACCTATATTAATAAGTACTGTTCTTAAATGATCAACTGGGTCAATTAATTCAATGTGCAAATTTGTGATGTTTGCTTTACTCAATACAAACTGAACAAGGTGTTTGACTACATCTTTTCTGCTGTTCTTCTAAAATCTTTTGTGACTAACCGATGAGAGATTTATTCTGGAGAATAATAACAATACCAAGGAGCATCTGAGAATGATTTTGAACCCTAAAGCTCAAATGCCCACCATTTATAATCCTTTTACATCACCATTTACCACTTCTTTATTGCATTTTCTCAAAGAAGTTATTTGGTAATAGTGGGGGGGGGGGTACAATGTGGTGGGAGGTGGATAATGACTTCCTACCCAATAAAGAACCACATGTCAACCAAAGAGAGAGACTTTTAAATATTACACTAATTGACTCTGTACCTTTGACATGCCCCTCTGGGCTTCTGAACTTCATTTAAATATTACACTAATTGACTCTGTACCTTTGACATGCCCCTCTGGGCTTCTGAACTTCTTTTAAATATTACACTAATTGACTCTGTACCTTTGACATGCCCCTCTGGGCTTCTGAACTTCGTTTAAATATTACACTAACTGACTCTGTACCTTTGACATGCCCCTCTGGGCTTCTGAACTTCATTTGCATCCCCAGGGTGTGGAGATTCCTGTTGACATACTTAAGGAAACTCTCTGCTGTTCTTCTTGCCAGGGTACAAGCCTGAAATTTAGCAAAAAATAAATCATGATCTTGGGGTTTAACACCATTTTTAGCATATGAGAGCTATGCATGATGGCCAGTATATCTGGTGGAAAATGAACCCAGGAAAACCCTGGGAAGAACCACTGACCCATGGGAAACTACTAGCAAGCTTCTTCACATATCCACACTGGTCAAGCCATGATTCAAACCCAATCAGACAGAGAGTGAGATGTCAGCAATCTGCAAAGGCGAATGCCTTAGACAACTCAGCCACCTGGGTCTAATACTGATCTTAAGAATTTGTCAATTAATGGAAAGTAAGTAGATGAGAATGTTTATGTTCATGAACTTAAAAATAAATGCCAATGTCTATTATTACACTTATGTTGGGAATCAAAATCAATGACACTGGCAATCAAAATTCCTGAAATTGACACAGAACAAAACATCACTACAAAAGTTAAGTGTCACTGACCCCAGCAACAAAAATCACTGACATTAACATTATGAACAAATTAAATTACCGACATTAAGAAAAAAATCACTGACACTGACATTAATGACAATGAGACTTCATATGTGTATAATTTAGATTATGACGCTACACAAGTAACTTAAGAAACGAATATACTGACTCAAGAAGCATATATGAAATTCAATTTATCTGAGAATACATGTGGTTGGTGAGAAAAAAAAAAACAATTAATTTGGAATGACCCTGAAAAGTTGAAAATATTATAATCATAATATTTTGCACCAGTAAAAAACATTTTATTAAGAAAATTCTAATAATTTTGTTTGCATATATCTGTGATACAAATTTTGTAAATCTCAGACTATTTTTGTTTATTTTATTTTCTTGCTGAATTTGAAAACACCACAATTGTGAAATTCTACTAATTTATAGTACCTTAAGAAAGGCTTCTTTTTGCTCGTTGTGTTTGTTAATAAGCTGCAGAATATATGTGGGTTTGTCAGCTGTATTTGCACGCTCAGTGCTGCACCAGTCCTCATCTCTCTTGTAGTCCCTGTCAAGGCTCTCCAACACTGACCACACCTGCCAAAAAGAAAACAATGTTTAGAGCTTTCCTGTCAATAAAGACACAACATTTGTAAGTTTTCTGTCAACAAACTGATAACATATAAAAATTACCTGTTGATAAACGAAAAGATTTAGAAGATTTCTGTCAAGAAAAGAAAACATTTACAAGTTTTCTGTCCAAAAAAGATGATTTTAAATAGTTTCCATGAGGAAAATAACACATTCAGATTTTCTTTATTTTATTCAATGACCGTAAGGTTTAAGGAATTCTATGTGTGTGTGATTTGTATGTGATTTGGATTTTTAATGTATCTTTAACATATCGCTATGTCTGCAGTGAGGCAGTTTATAGTGATGTGCAGCACTGAGGCATTATGCCACAGACATGTAGCACGATATCCCACCCAATCACATTATCCTGACACCAGGCCAACCAGTCCTAACACTAACCTCTTAATGCTTAGCACCAAGTAAATTCAATTTTGGAGAGGCATTTAAAATATCTTGAGATTTCTTTGCCTGAAATAATGACTCAAAAGAGAATCTTAAGTGTCTGAAAACTGGTCTGTGCATTGTCATATGAACGTCTCGTGAAAGAAAAATGGTTGCAAAACAAAACAAAACAAAAACTTTTATTATCCCCCAAAAATTGTCAATGTCCCTTGGAGGGACACTAAGTTCCCATAAAATTCTGACCAAGGCAAAACAACTTTAAAATTTGTTTTCTGTACTAAGTGTCTGAATGGCCTCTTTTGATTTGAGCCTCCTTTCAATGACTCTATAGCCAATTTTTCCTTAAGTCAGCATTTCTATATTACAAAACATGAAACATTATCTTTTTAATTCTTCAGATGAAAGAATCTAAGTCTTCCCTAAAACACATACATCTGAAATAAATGTGCAGAAGGAATTTTCTATCTAAAAGAATACTATCTTTTTTGTCAAGCTGGCTTTTTTATTTACATAATAAGTAATAAGCTTTGTGACTGAAATTAACCTAGGAACACATTCAAAATTACTTTAATCTAGTGTGGTTACAGACATTCAGATGTACATACAGTTGAACATGTCAAAGAGATTGCTATGCTGAGCTCCCATAAAGGATGGCTCAATAATTACATCCAAACAAATACGATTCAGAAGAAAAATGTAAGACAAAGTTATGTAGTTCAAATAAAAAGGTGAAATTTTAGGGTCATATAAGCAGATACCCTTTGGAAATAAATGGGTTTACCAGAATGCAGTGTTTTGGAAAAAATGGGTTTACAAGAATGCAGTGTTTTGCCTGAAAACTGTATTTTGACATACCGTCATTGTATCTATTTGTTAGCAAACTGATCAAGCCAGACCTGATACAATGTTGGAAACAACTTGATAGAACTGAACAAGTGAGACTTGATACAATATTACAAGTCAGATACAATGGTACATTATTTGACAAGTTTTGCAGAATGTTTAATGAAACCTTATTATTTATGATGGTCCCATCATCATTGGTGAAATTATACCTATATCCCACACTCAACAAAGACAGGTGAGTGTATCTGCTAATACAGGTGAGACAATCTGCTAATACAGGGGAGACAATAAGCTAACAATAATAGGATGTAATGGCTTCAAAGTTTCCAATGCTATATCATAGATTAAATCAGAAATTTTAAAATCCAACCACTTAGATACTGCTTTACATTCGCATCTGGAACAGAATGATTCTTTTACTTTTCGAATTCAAATTTTGCTGTTAAAGCATCATAAAGTTTCCTAGTTTCCAGCAAGAATACCAAAAACATTCTCAAATCCTTAAATACAATAACATATCCCTATTATAACAGTACAGAAACTGTCAGAAATGTAATTCTCTGTGTCACTATGGGGAAGAATCTCACAATTGTACCCAGCTAGCTGTACTTCCTATAAATCCTTAACTAAAACACATTATACCTATTTGAATGGTATAGAAACTGTCAGAAATGTCATTTGTATCAATATGTCATCATTTGTTTCAATATGTCATCATTTGTGTCAATATGTCATCATTTGTGTCAATATGTCATCATTTGTGTCAATATATTACAATGAGGATAATTTCATGATAGTGTCTACCAACCAGTTCCAATAGTTTAATCTGTATTTGCAACCATGAATTTTGACACAAAACCAGATTTCATATTATCCTGCCTGGTTGATATGCATGCATCAAAGAAGCCACAGCAGCCAAGCTGGTACAGCGATGAACTAGTAATCCAAGGCTCACAAGTTTGATATCTGCCCAGGTCCGCCTGGGTTGAGTGACTTGATGTGTTCTTGGGAAAGGCACTTAGCTCACGTTTCTTTATTATGAAATAGCCACACACAAAAATGTGTCAAAAGTGCCATTAAAACCTACCCCCAAATCCCCAAAAGAAAAGAAAAATGTGTCAGAACCATTTTGCTGACAGCTATGTTTATTTGCTATGAATTCAACATTATGTCCTCATCAACTCAAAACATAAACTTATGGCTGGCATTACGTTTAGATGAAGAAATAAAAGGTTTTACAGAATGCTATATGCAGGCAAAACCTCATGATCCAATTTGCAGAAATGTTTTAAAACATTTCACACCATATCTAAACATCTGTCTATGAAAACAATTGTGACACTAAATTCAGCAGAAAATTTAACCCATGTTTTGTTGTGTACAAAACTGGCCTCCACCCCGCCCCCCATCCTCTTAAATGCAAGATCTTACCTGTTCTGCTGTTTTGTACCATGTCATGGATGCCATCACTAGCTTGTGGCGCTCCTCTGCATGGTACCTCAGCTGTTGCCAAGCCAACCTGACATTTTCCACAATGGCACGTACCAGGTCAGCATTGAAATGCTGACCTTGGATCATGACCTCTGCTTTCTGGGTCACCTGTATCACACTGTAATGAGTTTTCTGTGGAAGAAAAAAAAATCTTAATTCTAGCATACAAGACAGCCAATCATGACCTCTGCTTTCTGGGTCACCTGGATCACACTGTAATCAGTTTTCTGCGCAAAAATAATAATCTTAATTCTAGCATACAAGACAATGGCTAGAGCATGCACAGCTGGACATTAATGGTTGCCCAATTGTCCAAAGCAAATTTCACTTAGGTCTGGGCAAGTGAAAGCTACAAGAGCTTTTCAGACTGGACAAATGATTATTAGGTATTACTGATGAAAATAATAAAAGGAGAATTTTGCCATAATCATAACCCAAATGATGCAATAAACTACAATTTTTTCCCATGCACAAATTTGCCCTTGTACACTTTGAAATAATAGCCAAGGTTTTGGTAAAATAATCCATTAATTGCTCAAGATAAAGGCTTAAGTAAAATGTAAATCATTGCCATCGTCAGTTTTACTTGACCCATTCCGTCCAAGAGACATTTCCATGTGAAATGAAATAATATTACCTGCTCAAAGTTATTGTTGTTGTAGGGTTTAACACCATTTTACAGCACACGATAGACTATGCATGGCAGCCAGTATTAATGGTGGAGGAAGAACCCGGGAAACCCCGGAAAGAACCACCGACCCATGAGAAGCTACTGGAAAGCTTTCTCACATACCCACATCAGCCGAATCCAAGACTCAAACCCACGTAGATAGAGGTGAGACAGTAGTGATCCATAATGGAGAGCACTTTTGACCACTTGGCCACTCAGAGGCCCCCTGCTCAAAGTCAATTCCAATTGCAAACAGCACAGACCCTGACCCACCATCACATACCTGGACTGGAAGATTAGGGTCCATGTTGTTTATTCTACTGATTACTCATAACTGCATATACCCAGATCTGCAGGTTCTTTAAGTGACAGTAGATCTGGGTCTGTGCAGTTACTAGTTCGACTTGACTTATAATTGAGTATATGTGGCAAGCAATATACTTACATTACACTAATTATAAACTAAATATTTTAAGATCTGTAATCCAAATGAGCTGATTTTGCAGTATCAGTGAACAATAATTCTGTCAAACCTAATGTAACCTTATTTTATTACATTATGTAAGAACCTTATTTTATTACATTATGTAAGAATCAACATTCATTTGCTTACATGTGTCAAACACATTAATGAAATGTTAGATGTTATTTTGGAAAGGACTTTTATCATTGAAACTGAAGGAACATGGAACTAGAGCAGGGGTCTCAAACTCAAACCATCATGGCGGCCGCATGAGGGCATTTTCGATAACCCAAGAGCCACATCACCTTTGTTATCTCTCATGACACCTTGTGACTCCAATCATTTTTCGGGCCACATGATATAGCTTGGATGGGCTCCATGTTTGAGACCCCTGAACTAGAGGGAAAAAAGGTGCATATGTATTGGGGTTAACAGCATGTCCGAACAATCCAGGCCATGAAGTGCTGATTTAAAGTATGTTAAAGATATTTAAAATAAAAAATTGAAAAATAATTTTACATAAAAAGTTTTTTGCAAATAAACAATCTCTATAGTCCAACAAGAAGATGATAAAAGGTAAAGATGTTAAAATTCATCAAAAGAGATACAAAATAAAGATATACTGGTAAAGGGTATAAAATCCTTAAAAATCAGGGTCAAAATTTGTTCTCAGGTGGTGTATCATAAGTCTTTCAGTGAACATCCCATGTTGATATGACCTTCTATTCAGGAAGAGTAATGTCAAGATTTTTAAGATATCTTATGTCATGGCCATATTGGATTTAAGATTGACACCAATTTAAGATAGACACCAATTTCATTCAGGATAGTGATATGACCATCCATTCAGGAGGAATAACAATAATAAGATATTACTGTGGCAAACATTTTGGACATCACATCAGCACTATCTTCATTTAATACCAACAAGACATCATGATAAGTCTTTTGGCTAAATCCCTCACTGATATGACCATCCATTCAAGAGAAGTAGTGATAACAAGATTTTCAAGATGTCTCTCGTTTTGGCTTTACTGGACAACATCAGCAAAATTTTCATTTGGCACCAAGTAGATATCTCAATTAATCTTTCAGTGAAAACCACATGATGGATATAACCATCCAATCAGAAATAGAAGCAATAAGATTTTCAAGATTGCCACTTCGACCACCATAACTGGACGTCACCTGACATAATGAATGTCAGATCAGCACAAATTTCAGTGAAAACCCCCGAGTTGAAATGACCCTTCATGTAGGAGGAGTAGCAATAAGATTTTCAAGATGGCCAATCTGGTGGCCATATTTGATTTCTTAGCAGTATCAGTGTCATTTTGGGCCAACTAAACCATGTGATGCAAGTGTGTGCAAAACTGGAAAGAAATCTTCTCATTAGTTTAGAAGGAGTAGTGCTGACAAACTTCTGCTATCCGATTAATGAACAACAGACCATCCCATAATCTCAATGATCAGTACAGTTAGACAGAAAATAACAAAACTTTATTTTAAAAAGATTTTAGTCCCCTATTCTTAATCATTAAAAAATTTGATGATATTTTATATTTTTGGCCAGTCTTCTCAGTCTCAATGAAAAGGATTTGATGAAAAATACCACTTCTATCTATGATGAAATACAATACCATTAATTATGATTTGTATTTAAAGACAATGTATAAAAAATTAGAGGGTAAAAAAATGACACTAATTACATTCATCAAACTGTTTAAAATTAAATTCCACTAGATTTAAAATATTTAAAACATACAATAAGCGTCTGTTTTGTTTTTGGTTATCATGGAGATGTTAAACAAAATTTTTCTGATGAAGGATTTGTTTTCAATGTTTTGTTTGTTTAAACTGTGTGAAAACTCCTAATGTTTCTAATTCATATTTGTTCTATATGTAAGCAATATAGCTTAAAGAAATGATATACAAACTAATGAGCAGTGATGTGTGGTTCTCCCAGTTTTCGACAGTCTCACTCTAACCTGTCAAGGTCACTTGCAATAATCAGGAAGCCATTTCTCAACTTTACAAAAACCACATTAGTCCATCTCATGTCTTATCATTGGATGACTACAATGTTGTCCAAAAATGTTAGTATACAGATAAAAATATTATTAAAACAATCATAACATTTACAAGGTATGAGCAAATTATTTTGGAAAAAGACATTTTGACCCCTGAAAACAAATCATATATACAGTTTTTAATTGTTGTTTTGTGACAAAATGAAAAAAAGAAAAAGATTAAAGATTATCGATTTTTCATTTCATTAAATTTGTGCAATTTTGTGTCCACACATTGACAGATTTGAACCATATGAGTTACTATTAATGTACAGTTGACAGTAAATCTTACAGTACAAGTACCTATTGCATGGTAACTCTTATGGTAAAAGGACCTATAACTCTTATGGTACAAGTACAATCTTGATCATAACTTTTATGGTACAAGTACCTATCTGATAATAACTCTTATGGTACAAGTACCTATTAGATGATAACACATACAGTACAAGTACCTATCTGATAATAATTTGTATGGCACACGTACCTATTGGATGATAGCTCTTACAGTACAAGTGCCTTTTGGATAAGAACTCTTATGGTACATGTACCTATTGGATATCTCTCACAGTACAAGCATCTACTTGATGATAACTCTTACAGCGCAAGTACCTACTGAATGATATCTTTCACAGTACAAGTATCTACATGATAACTCTTACAGCGCATGTACCTACTGAATGATATCTTTCACAGTACAAGTATCTACATGACAACTCTTACAGCGCAAGTACCTATTAAATGATATCTTTCACAGTACAAGTATCTACATGATAACTCTTACAGCGCAAGTACCTACTGAATGATATCTTTCACAGTACAAGTATCTACATGACAACTCTTACAGCGCAAGTACCTATTGAATGATATCTTTCACAGTACAAGTATCTACATGACAACTCTTACAGCACAAGTACCTACTGAATGATATCTTTCACAGTACAAGTATCTACATGACAACTCTTACAGCGCAAGTACCTACTGAATGATATCTTTCACAGTACAAGTATCTACATGACAACTCTTACAGTGCAAGTACCTACTGAATGATATCTTTCACAGTACAAGTATCTACATGACAACTCTTACAGCGCAAGTACCTATTGAATGATATCTTTCACAGTACAAGTGTCTACATGACAACTCTTACAGCACAAGTACCTACTGAATGATATCTTTCACAGTACAAGTGTCTACATGACAACTCTTACAGCGCAAGTACCTTCTGAATGATATCTTTCACAGTACAAGTATTTACATGACAACTCTTACAGCACAAGTACCTATTGAATGATATCTTTCACAGTACAAGTATCTACATGACAACTCTTACAGCACAAGTACCTATTGAATGATATCTTTCACAGTACAAATATCTACATGACAACTCTTACAGCGCAAGTACCTACTGAATGATATCTCTCATAGTACAAGTATCTACTTGATGATAACTCTTACAGTGCAAGTACCTATTGGATAATTCTAGATCACACATAACATTACAAAGTAAAAGCACTCTAGCAAATGACAAGTACAAACCTCAATAGCCAGCATGAATTGATCCTGCTCCTTCTTGAGTTGTTCAGCCTCCATCAATGAATTGGGACACATAAAGCTGGCTGTCAGCATGGATTCACCATTTCGAATCCAGGATATCACCTGAATATAGTGACAAAAATTAATGCCATTCCTTGACTGAATCCTGAAATAAGTTTTTATTATATTTGCTATTTCTCATTTGAGCTCCTGGCAAAACAGATTCATTGAAATTTACTGAATTTGTCAATTTTACTTACAAATATATAAAAAAAATTGACAAAAAAATAAACCTATGCAAGGAATGTAAAGATAAAATTGATAAGCTGATAAATACCAATTTTATCACAAGATGCAAATAAAAATCTAGAAGCAGAAATAGATGTTTTGTCTGTGGTATAACTTTTCTTCTCGCAACGAAAAATAGGTTAATATGCAGCTATACTTTTAAAAATAAAGTTGTGCTTGCCAAGAGATATCCATTCAGCAGACTGCCAAGCTTCTTTTTTCAAAAATCATTTTAAAGAGAAATAACTCTTCTTCACTCTAAAATCAGCAATCAGATACAGTTGTGGTCAGAACAGGTTTAATATTTTTTATTTTTTGCCTCTTTTTCAAACCAGTTTACATTGTTGTGTTCTCATCCATAACGTCCAATCCTTCTGATTATGGTACTGTATACAACAGACTATCAAGCACCTAATTCAAAGTCAAGTATATATGAAAAAAACCATTATGAACTTCTCAAACCTGTCGAGCCTCTATTTCAAAGTTACGAAGCTGAACACACTGCTCAAGACGTATTCTCTTGGATTCAGCCAATGTTTCCAGATCGACTTCTCTTTCATGTAGATATTCCAAAAGCTCTTGAATTCTGGTTGGAGCATCATAATGGGAATCGGCCATCAGATGAACTCCTGTGTTCTCAAACAGCTGAGAAGAGAAGAAAAACATTTTCTCATGTGAGATTTTTACAGGATCAAACACAAGACTCTAACCCTATGCAAAATAGGAAACTGTAGAAATTATTTAGGTGAGATTATATCTAAGTTAACAGAACACACTGCAACCAAGAGATTGACCCAGTTTTCGATCTTGGATAAATGTTTGTAAAATGTACAACATTTGAGAAAATTAGTTATAACAAGAAAATTACATTTCCTTTCTTCTATTCTTTATCTGTCTATTATTACATGCTATGGACAGTCTAACAAGAAAGATAACTCCAGCCAACAAAAAGACTAAATCGATACAATGGCAAACTCAATAACTGTACTACCATATTTATGTTTAAAGTAATGTATATACCTTTACCATCTACTGCTTCAAAAACTTTTTTACCTCTATGCAAAATGTTTTCAATGCTGATGCTGTTAATATCCCTAAATGATACCTGCACGCCCCAACCTATGTATCCTGGAACCGCAGTGGCTCATTGGTTAGCATGCTGGACTCAAGACTGAAAGGATCGGAGTTCAAATCCTATCACTGGACCAGCCTGGGTCAGCTACCATGGTGTGTCCTTGGGCAAGGCACTTAAGTCCAACTGCCTCAACACTAAATAACCTACTTGTTTTGCTTCACCGTTACGCACCAAACAAAACCAAAACCTATGTAGCCAAGAGAATAGTAAGTAACAATTGATATCTCATGTCACCTGTGCCAATTCCTGTCCTCGCTGAAGAACCTCATAAGTACAGTTCTGCATGTGTAACACACTCTCATTGTGCATGACAAGCATCTGCTCAGCCTTGTTGCCATCGGTAACCAGCTCCTGATGTTGAAGCTCTTCGGCCCACAGTTCCAGCTGCGATGAAACCTGCAACAAAATGCACAAATGCATTAAGAAAACGTCTACAAAAGGGATTGGTGAAAACATTTTTTAAAATTTTAAAAGTATTTAAAAATGTCCTCTTGAATCGTTCTACAATTTCACAAATTTCATCAAATTTGACTAAAATAACATCCTGATTAACATAACATGTTGTTGTTGTTGTTCTTGTTGTTGTAGGGTTTAACGCAATTTTTCAGCACAAGATAGGCTATACATGGCAGCCAGTATAATTGGTGGAGGAAGATCCCTGGAAATCCCTAGGAAAAACCACCTACCCACAAGAAGCTACTGGCAGGCTTTCAACATAAGTTGTAATAAAAAGTTTTCAATTACAAAAAAAGTATCTAACATTTTGCCTCAGAAGTAAATTTAACCCAAGTGAGGTGGTGATATAAAATTTTTAAAAAAACAGGTTTATCATATCAACCATAATATACAGTAATTGACCTATGCTGATCAGATGGTAGGATTCTAACCCACACCCTTTTAGCCACAAGTTCAACATGCTAACCACTGATCTATCATAGTCTGCAGCAAGTGACATACTGTATCAATCAATGATTTAATAAATTACAGTAAAACCTGTCTTGAAAGACCACTGTTATGTGACATCACCTGTCCTGAGAGACCACTCTCTCAATGCACAAATTTATTGACTATACAGCTTTGCTACCTGTCATGATAGACCACCTACCTTGAAAGACCATACTTTTTTTGGCCAAAAAGGTGGTCTTTCAAGACAGGTTATACTGTATATATCTGAAAAACATGAAATATAAATTCTATTCATCTTTAGGCAAGGTGCAAGGTACCTTACTGGCCTTGGCACAATAGTCTTTAAATTGTTGTTGTGCCATAAAACACCAAACTGATGCAATCATCAATATTTTACAAAACACCAATTTTGCCTATGAACTTTTCTGGGGCTTGTATAACAGTGTAGAATGATTTTTATGAGAAGATCAACACTTCTGGGTGTTATATTACAGTGTGATGTGATTATACATTAACACTTCCAGCGTTTCTGCTTGGGTTGTGCTACTGTCGGTACATTGTATTGACACGGACGGAAAAAGTCATTACAAGACCAAATTTTACTGTTACAAATGCTAATCAACCAGTTTCATTAATGCATAGTTTATCAAAATTACATTGTAAACAATACTTAAGAGTAAGAAAATGAAATAAAAGGGTTTCTGACCTTTACATGAGCTGTGTACATAAAAGACAGCATCACAAGTCAACACCATAACACTATAGTTTGTTCCACACAACATCACAAATTTTACCCAATCTGTATCTCAGTAAATTATCAGCATCTTTAAATGCAGCTAAAAGTAACTAATTCATTTAATATGAAGTATTTAAAATGAATTAGGAAAAGATAAGATAAAATTTGCCATGCTGTGTGGAACAAATTGTAGTGTAATCAAATTATAATATCGTCACTGTCAGACAATTAATCCACACACAAGCAATAATTTTCCTTCAGAGTTCACTTAAAAATAAAGTGTTTCCATGCATGCATAAAATGTTTAGTTTTAGTGGCTTGGTGCAAGAAAATTTCTTCAACTTCAACACTGGCTAGATAGCAAGAATTAGTCATCTAAATAAAAACAGGCAAAATCTAAACTGAGCCAGTTTCCCTGCAAACAAACATGTGATTATTAATTTGTTTTGAACAAAAGTAAATAAAAGTACCAATGGCAATGGTATACCAAAAAAATCAACTTCATAACAAAGAAATATCTGGATATCCAAGCATTTATTTCACAACTTAGAGACTATCAGTGATGGTTTTCTAATGCAACTGATTTAGTGTTGACACTGATGCATGGAAGTACAAGAACAACTGCTGGCCATGTTTATTTCAGAGATTCAAAAGCTCTTGACATACAAAACCTTCATCGCTCAAAATATGCAGTGTGCTGGTTTCTTGTTGCCGAATAATGATAGAACTTGTAGACTTATTTGGCTGTGTTCTAATAAGCATTTTTTTTTACAGCTTTAGATGTATCTTGAGATGCAAGTCTATACAATTACGAGCACAATGAATGTGTGTGTGTGTGTGTGTGATTAGGATTTTTAACGTAGCTTTAACAATTTTTCAGTCATATCGCTACGATGTCTCCAGTGTGACAGTTTACAGTGATGTCTTCTAGTACTGGGGCATCATGCCACAGACATGTATCATGATGTCCCACCCATTCATATTATCCTGACACCAGGCCGACCAGTCCTAACACTAACCTCTTAATGCCAAGTGCCTAGCTGTAAGTAACATTTTTGTAAGTCTTTGGTATGACTCAGCTGGGGTTCAAACCCACAACCTCCCATTTTTGAGGCGGACGCTCTAACCACTAGGCCACCAGAATGGTCACACAATGAATGTGTAAGAAGAAAAAAGATTGTCTTCATACAAATGTACCCCTACGCCTGTATGTCTCTCAGTGATGACACTTGCTGCATCAAAAGAGGCAAATAACTTTTTCCAGTGGAACCTGTCTGTCTGCCAATGCCTCCTGAACTTTGCAATTGTTTCAGCTTTTCCATCAAGTACTGTTAAGTTTCCAATAAACACAATTTTAGGTTTTCCATTTTGAGTCTCACATAGATAGACAATCGATTTTTGCCTATGGAAATATTCAACATTTCGTCAATTACTATACCTACTTAGGGACTATGCAATAATAGCTTATCAATTTCTTTTATGGTAACTTTGGGAAGGGCAATTTCCATTTTCATACTCCTTGCTTCTTAATTTCTTTGCGGTAGTTCTTGATTTCTCTGTTCCTGAATTTGAAATATGTGCCATAGAAGGTGAAAAAGCATTTGATGGGTAATCCTTTGAAACTGGAACATTATGTTTGCTTTCATCTACAGCACTTGTACTTGGAACTGGCATAGATTTATCATCAGTAATTTTAAAAACAAAATAAAACATTATTGATCGTTGTGCCATGATTACAGAAACTTCAATGAAAATGAAATGATGCAGAAAGTGAAATCTTGGAGTAATGTCAATGAAACAGAAAGAGGGGTACTTTAATATTTTTTTATCTTGAATCAAATATCACACCCTTGCAAACCATCACAGAAAAGCTGACTCTCTTCTTCTAGTGCTGTGTAGTTGACAATAATCACTTATCAAAGATGGCAGGGATATAGGACTACAAGTGTATGACAAGAATAAGTCAGCTTCTTATAGCCCTTGATGTTGATACAGTTAACATTTAAGACTTAAAACATTTTTTACAGTTTGACGGTACATGGATATCACCAGTCATCTTTTTTCAATACAAAGGCAATTTTTCTTGGTAAAAAACTGGCATGTGCCAGTGTAACAGAAGCTCTGCCTTCTGGGTATTATATCACAGTATGACATGATTTATATGATATATTAGCACTTATGATTGTTATATTACAGTATGACATAATTACCACTGCTGGTGTTATATTAGTGTGATATGAATTTCTTACACAATTAACACTTCTGGGTATTACATTACAGTGTGATGTAATTTAACATATTAACACTTAGAGGTGTCATATCACTATACAACATGACTTATATGATATGATTAACTCTTCCTGGTGTTAGAACATTGTGACATGATTAACAATTCTTGGTGTTACATCATAAGAGTACATGATTTTTATGACATGAATATCACTTCTGGCTGTTAAATCATAATACAACATTCCTATTAACACATAATATCATGATATTAATACATGTAAAAATATTGAATTAAATCTGCTATGTACAGCCAACTAAAATTTTCATGCACCTCCATTGCATCCCTCTCGAAAAGACGCAGCTGGAGACAAAGGTCAAGCTTCATCTTCCGTGTCGCCCATAGCTCTTCCAGCTGAGAGCGGCTCTCATTCAGCTGGTTCAACACACCTGAAAACATACAGACATATGAACAGACGATATCCTGTAATGTTTATTTCACACAACTCCCACTACTCTCCTAAGAACAGCCCATGACAAGGTTGTTCAACAAACAGGACAGACACATTTACCATACAATGAACTGAAATTATCTTAAGTATCTGAGGTTTTCTTGTGTGCCACTGCCCAGCTTTAAACATAAATAGTAACCTTTTCAAAACATAACACATAAACAGACACATTAACAGACAATGAATTGGAAATACAATGCAACCTCCCAATATGATCACTTCCCTTAAACAATTACCCCCTATATCAAGCCAGGTAATACGGTTCCCTACTCTACATTAAATTTATAGATTTTACCTCATTTAAGGAGCGAGCTCTGTTATATCACCAAACAGAAATAATTCCAAGATGCATCAATAATTTTGCTGTTTTGATGCACATACTGATACAAAAAAAGTATAAATTCAATAAGAAATGATATTTATGTACAAAATTCACTTTTAATCTTCAATGGCTATGAATAATATTAGTCATTTACCTCTTTCATCTTTACTTCATATATGTACAATGATATGTAACAATATGTGACAGGTGTATCATGATATGTAGCACTGTAGTCCAACAACGTAAGACACATCACCCGATATTTTTGTTCTGGGGGTGATGGGTCTTATTGCCTAACTAACTGCACTGTGTAGCGTGTTTTGATGTCAACTAACAGTGTAACGAAAGTAAAATTCTCAGGAATATCACACACAACTAGCAACCAATAATGATGCTTGTCTACAAAGTAAAGTTATAATGTTTTTGCCAGACTTTACTTACCCTGATGTCTTTTCTCTAATAAATTCAAATTCTCACAAAAGAAATGAACCTGTTTTCAAGTTTCATTGGTCCACATTTCAGTTGGCTAGAAAGGATGAGAGCTGAGAATGCCAAAATTGGGTTAAGTTGAAATATTATTCTTTAACTAAATGAATAAAACTATATTATGCCTATTGGAACTGTAAGCAGCATTTCGTTTGTTCAAGAAACAAATCCCCCACATGAACCTACTTAAACATATTTTGGCATACCTCAACTACTGTCGCATTGCAAAAATTCAAATGTATGTCAATGGAACATGAAAATGCGTCCATTTGCTAGTGTCATATTTTCATTCCGCCAGGATAAAGACAGCTCAGTAAGTATATTAATTACACATAAATTAGTGGAAGAGTGTCGATATAAGCAGCCAAGTGTGTGAGATATTTCCTGAAACTGACTACTCATTCCGATGTCAACTGACATCAGAACAGGCTATACAAGGCGGTTATTTGGGTAGTAAGACATAGCACATGTGCTATGCCTAACATTGCAGGACTAGTAGCACTGATGCATCAAGATATGAGACAATATATGACAGGTATATCAAGATATGTGACAATGTGGCACAACTGTATCATGATATGTAACAAAATGTGGCACAGGTATATCATATGTATCAATATGTGGCAAATGTGAAGTATAATGTTGCAATATGTCGAACAGGTGTACATGTATCACAGTAATGTAAGTATATGTGGCACAGGTATATAATGATACATAACAATGCAAGGCACAGGTGTATCATAATGTAACCGTAACCATATGTGGCATAGGTGTATCACAAAAATATATTTGGCACTGGCATGTAATATGTAACATTTTGTGACACAGGTGTAACATTTAACTTCTACCAAATAAAATCCTTGCCTTCAGTGGCTCTTAAAGAGAAGTTAGTATGATAGCGATCGAGTTTATATTTTTGTACAACCCAAAACCCTAAGTGCATATGTCTGTCTGTTCAACATATAAATAAATCATGATAAAAGGGACATAACTGTATCAACAACTCTGACAGTTGGTTCAACAAACAATTAAAATTCAAACCTTAACAAACTGTGGACTGAGGAAATTCACAGCAATGCTGTAACAAACAAGTCAGAACTCTTACAACCTGTTAACTACAGCAAAGCATTCTTTAAGTATGCATAAGCATTTGCGTGTGGGGGGTGCAAAATAGGAAACGTTACTAAGCATTTTTTGGGGGGTACAAAATAGGGAATGTAAGCTACATCTGGAAAATTGTAAAAAATCAGGCTGTACAAACTGACAGCACCATATATATCTGGGGGTGGAGGGTTGGGGTGTTGTTATAGTGTCCATATCCCAATATCCAGTCCTCAGTAATTACTTTTTTGTTGTTGTTGATCTATCTCCCTTCCCACCCCCCATTTATACTGTGAATGCTGCCTCACAAATTTAACAATGATTAAAAACAATGATTAAACCATTAAATACATATACAAAATTTTAAGTACGTGACCTAATGTTGTTCCCTATACACAATGCATTTTATTACAAGTATATGAATGATGGAGCTGACAATGCAATAGTGTGCATGCATGTATGTATGTATGTATGTATGTATGTATGTATGTATGTATGTATGTATGTATGTATGTGTGTGTGTGTGTATGTATGTATGTATGTATATATATGTATGTAAATCTGTGTGTGTGTGTGTGTGAGTGCATGTGTGCATGCATGCATGCATGCATGCATGGATGGATGTATGTATGTATGTATGTATGTATGTATGTATGTATGTATGTATATGTGTATGTGTATCACATTTAAGCAGCAGCACATAAGCATGACCCTGAATTTAGTGCCAAGCAAATGTTTGTACTAACCAATTAAAAACCTGAAATCCATTAGCTCATTTTCTGCTATACTGTGTATGTATGTATGTATGTATGTATGTATGTATGTGTGTGTGTGTATGTATATAAATAAATAAATATATATATATATATATATATATATATATATATATATATATATATATATATATATATATATATATATGAGAGAGAGAGATCTTATAAACTGAGGTGAGGAAGACCATTTATTTGGAAGGGTATTTTTGTGGAAAAGTTCTGATGTACCCAGAAAGCTTCGAAAGAAGTTTTCTTCCTTTATTATAAACAAGAGTCCCTTGATTGGACTGATGCTCTGGTCATGCATTTGTGCTAATGACATCATATGACAGACAAGGAAAAAGGACTATACCATAACTTCTGGTCTATGACCAGTAGAGCTAAAAAGGACTTCCTTACTCAACATTTGATTGGGTCTTGTCATAAAAGAGAACGGACTATCCTGGGTGCAGTATTTCAGAAGGGGTCCTCTGCATTATCTGAATAATTGTTGAATGTTTTCTTCCTTGCATGGCTTTATCTACCACATGCTTTTTATGTCAGTGCAAGAACAGACATTCCTGCTTACCCTTTGTAATGAAATGGATGCTACCCAAACGATGATTGTTTTGTCATTAATACCACCCATGTTGATATGGCCATCCATTCTGGAAAAGTAGCTATAATAAGATTTCAGGATGTAATGAATGTCAGGTTTGCATCAATTTCATTTATGACCAACTGATAGCATAGAAAGTTTTCTAGCCATAACACCATGTTCTTATGCTTTCCCTTTTGGAGTAGCAACAAATCTATTTTCAAGATAATGCCCTTTGTGGCTATATTGTATGTCAGATCGGCACTATTGTCATTTAGGACCAACCAGACTTGATAACAAATCTTTTGATGAAAACCAAAAATCAACATAGTCATCCATCTAGAAGAATTAACAATAACAATTTTCAAAATAGCTTCCACATGGACACTATATTGGGGGTCAGATTGGTACCATTTCAAAAAAGGACCAACTGGACATCATAAGATGCCTTCAAGTGAAAATCCCGTCTAAATGCCTTCAAGTAAAAATCTTGTCTAAATGACTTTCTGGTTATGAGCAATACTGATAACAAGATTTTCAAAACAGCTGACATGGTGGCCACATTGGTCATTAGATTGGCACCACTTTTACTGACTAGACATCATAAGAAGTCTTCCAGAGAAATCCCGATGTTGATATAACTGCATTCAATAGCAAGATTTTCAAGATGGTATTACATGTTGAATATATCAAAGTTAGACTGGTACCATATTCATTTAGTATCAGCCAGACATTAAAATATGACTTTTAGAGCAAACAAAAACATTCTGATGTAAGCATTTATTTAGAAGTAGCAATAACAAGATTGTCATGATGGCCACTATGGTGACCATAATGGATGTCTGACTAGCATTATTGTTGTTTAGGCCCAACTAAATGTATCTTAAGACCTGCAGTGAAAATCCCAGAATGCATTGCACATTCAAACTGGATTTTGAATCATGCAATCCCAGTGTACAGATGACTCCTATGAAATACAAGAGGAGGCATCGGATCTATTCTACATCCCTGAACCTGCAAGGGAGTTTTCCAGGTAACAGGTAGCCTTGTATTCAATGCAGTGTAGTGTTTAGAGACTGTCTATCAACAGCTCATTACTTTTCATACCTGACAGAGAATTCCCAGCTTTACCATACCAAATTGTTTACATGTGTGGCATTGGGACCTATCTCTTTACTACAGAAGCTTAGCTACTTCACAGTGCACACCAACAGGTAACACACTTTACTTGCTAATTGAATGTTTTACCGTAACTCCCCTGATAGGTGCATTAAATATTGCAAACTTTGAGGGAGAGAATGATTCTTTTTTTAATAGTTTTATTTTCTTTCCAAAAATTGTCTACTTTTTTTTTGTTTAAAACCATTTTTAGGTAATTGTTTTAATAAAACAAGTGATTGCAAAAGATAATCCCATTTTCCATGACATGGTAATATACTTGCAAATGCAAATCAGGGAACACCTTTATTACCAAATGAACAAAAATGATAGATCCTCTTCTTTGCAGACTGGCACTGCTGTAACTTGTCACCTCACAGTCCGGTCCATCTGTAACCCAGTCTTCTTTGCAGACTGGTCCCTCTGTAACTTGTCACCTCACAGTCTGGTCCATCTGTAACCCAGTCTCCTTTGCAGAGTGGCACTGCTGTAACTTGTCCTCCTCTGCCTTCTGGCAACTCTGTAAGCTGGCCCCTTCTGCGCACTGGATCTAATGTAATCCAGTCTCCTCTGTAAATTGGCCATTCTGTAAGCTGGCCATCTTTCCTGACTGGCAGCTCTGTAGCCTGGCCTCATCTCCAGATTTCCCGTCTACAGATTAACCCCTTTGTAACCAGGCCTCCTCGCTAACTGATCCTCCTGTAACCTGGCCTACTTATTAGGCCCATTCACGTTAACAAGAGTAATATTGTGGATGATGTAATATTCCAACGTAATCACACGAGTACACAGCTGATGGTTGAGCAACGCTGTCATGTTGAAGTACTAGGTCAACAATGAAATCAGTGTAGATAAGCCGATATTTGTTTATTTGTAACAAATTAGAATCATAATAAGGGCTTGTTGTTGTTGCAAAAGGTTTAATGCAATTTTTCAGCACAAGATAGGCTATTCATAGCAGCCAGTATAAATGGTAGAGGAAGAACCTGGGAAAACCCCAGAAAGAACCACTGACCCACGAGAATCTACTTGCAAGCTTTCTCACATACCTCTATTGGCAGAGCCCAAGACTTGAACCCATGCAGACAAAGGTGAGATGGCAGTGATCCATAACAGTGAGCGCTTTAGACCACTCAGCCACTCAGGGCCCCTCAATAAAGACTTGAAAATTAGAGGCATCTAGATATATCAAATGAGAAATATTTTTCTTTAATGTTTAAATTTTTTTTACATCCATTGAGACTGGCATGCTCAGGGATTATTTAGAGTCTGCAACACTAACATCATGTATTTATCTACCGAAATAGAGACCTCTTTTTTTTTCTTCCCTCAATTACATGTATCTATTGAAATAGATACCTTTTCATGTAATTATATCTTAATTACGTGCATCCATTGAAATAAATACCTCTTTTCAGGTCATTACATCTTAACTGCATTATCTATTGAAATCAATATCTGTTTTCATGTCATTTCATGTCATTCATGTCATTACATCTTAAATGCATCTATTGAAACAGATGCCTCTTTTCAAGTCATTATATCTTAATTACATGTGTATTGAAACAGATAACTCTTTTCAAATCATTAAAACTTAAGAACATGAATCTGTTGAAACAGATACCCCTTTTCTGGTCGTTAATCTTAATTACATCGATCTAATAGTATCTAAATTAAATATGTCTATTGAAATATATACCTCAATACAGGTCATTATATCCTAATTACTTGGATCTATTGAAACAGACACCTCTTAATTAAATGGATCTACTGAAACATACCTCTTTCAAGTCAATGAATCATAATTAGGCAAACGAATGAGTCTTTCCTATTGCACTGGTTTTAAAATTTGGGTAGGTAGGTTGATTTTATTAATAAAAAAACCTACACATTATAATAATTAGTATATATAATGTACTGTGTGCTTAAAGTACAGGCTCAATGATATACACAAATCAATTTTTCTCTTTTTACCGAGAGTGGGGGTGGCATGCTAGAGTTGGCATTGAAAAACAAGGACAGTTGGCCAACCAGAAACAGACATGGGGGGGGGGGGGGGGGCTTACATGTATCTATTTTGACAACCTTTTGTGGGCCCATAGTTTTATAATGGATGAAAATTTTGCACTAGTTGACCCCCATATGGGGGAAAAAAATGCAGACTCAGCCATGGTGCTGCTGATAACAGATTTTAAACATCTTAAAATCACCCTGTAAATGTGTGGGCAAACTGAAGAGGAGAAAACAACATGTCTGCTGTCAGAGCTTGGAAACGATTCAACAGTGCTTACATGTTCCCCATGTTCATGATTGGTTTTGTGGTTTTTCTTTTTGACTTCAAGGTCACAAAACAGGATCCTGGCCTAGTAACCTATCCGTATTAATATGGAGAATACTCCCTATCTTAGTGGGTGGTATTGGAAAAGACAATGAGAGGGGATCAGAGTTGTCTCAAAGAGGAGACTTGCATAATATTTGGTGTGCAAGGTAATAACAGAGGGCAGGGTTAATTTTTGTACAAATCAAGGTCCTATCCATAAAAGTGGTGACAAAACTGATGGCTTGGAGGATTCATGCAATACAGGATTTTTAATAATAATAATAATAATAATAATAATAATAATAATAAATAATAATAATAAATAATAATAATAACAACACTAATTGATGGCTTGGATAGATCAGGTAATATAACATTAAACAGGATGATAATAATAATGATAATAATAATAATAATAATAATAATAATAATAACAACAACAACAACAACAGCAACAACAACTGATGGCTTGAAGGGTTCAGACAACATATGTGGCACTCTACAATTTCGTATTTTTGCATAAGGTTAGAATTTCAAAGAGAAAGAATTTCCATGGGTTTCCTGACTGGTTATAATGGCTATTTAAAAAAGACTGTACATCTTAGATACTGTTCAAAGAACATTTAATTCCCTTTATTTTGGTGTATGATTGATGGGTGTAATATCGGTTATAGGGTATACAGCTTGGCCTTGCTCCAGATGTGCATCTTTCAAAAACGACTAGCTTCGCTTGGTCATTTTCACTTCCTGGACTTCAAAAGGTAAATTGTTAAAAAAAGAGGTGATAACTTTTTTACATTTTATATATGTAGTAATTCATCCGTTGCACTTTTAGAAGCTGGTATTGTCTAGTTAGGCAAAAATCTTTTTTCCTATTTTAATAAGTGCAAAAGATAGTGTATTTTAGACTAATTCAGGCTGATTTTTTAGCATACGGGATCAGGCATTTTAGTTACTGGTGTGCTTAAATCATGTACAATTTCAATAACTACAATATCCAGAGAAATGTCAGCCACATTACATCAAAGCAGCATAGAGGTATGCCAACATTCTCTCCAATGTGCATGTTTCAAATGCAAACAACTTCACCTTACAAACATCACTCTCTCAAAAGTACATAATAACTGGTGAGCATTAAAAAGGATTTTAATAATAATAATAATAATAACTCCTGCTTTGTTGGATTCAGGTAATACAACATTAAACAGGATCTGAATAATAATAATAATAATAATAACAATGATGATGATGATAATAATAATATTAATAATAGTAAAAAATAAATAAATTCAAAATATTAACTTCTGAGATATTGATAAACATGTTCTTTTGATGATGATAAACAAATATCTACATCCCTCTAAATACATGTAATCTTAATAAATTTTTCAGCAATATCACTACAATGTCTAGAGTGTTGCAGTTTATAGTGATGTCATGCACTGGGGCATCATGCCGCTTACATGTAGCATGGTGTCCCACCCAGTCACATTATCCTGACACCAGGCCGACCAGACCTAACACTATCCTCTTAATACTGAGTGCCTAGCGAGGCAGCTGTTAATAATGATGATGATGATGATGATGATGATGATGATAATAATAACTGATGCTTTGGCAGGTTCATAGATACAACATTAAACAGGATCTGAATAATAATAATAATAATAATAAATGAATAAAAAGATATTACTTGCAAGATATTGATAAACATTTATTTAGATGATGATAAACAAACGTCTACATCCCTCTGCTAGCCATGAAATGATATACCTTCAAAAGTAATGCTGTGTTGTACATGTACTGGGTTGAAAGCTGGAAATGAAATGAACTTTATGGTCTTCAATTTTAAGGCTGCTAGGTCCATTTCAGCCTATGCTTTCATTTATCAGTCCACACATTTTCAATTGTAAGTGTCCAAATGTGGCAAAGAATAATGATGGCTCAGTGGTAATTATTCCGAACTTGCAACCAAATGGGTCACAGATTCAAAATCTTACAAATTGATCAACCTTGGTCAGCTACCATTATGTGTCCTTGGGCAAGGCATTTTAAATGAGATGGCATGATATGTCCTTGGGCAAGGTGCTTTAAATGAGATGGCATGATGTGTCCTTGGGCAAGGCACGTTAAATGAGATGGCATGATATGTCCTTGGGCAAGGTGCTTTAACTGATATGGCATCATGTGTCCTTGGGCAAGGCACTTGAACTGAGATGGCATCATATGTCCTTTGGGCACGGTACTTTAACTGATATGGCATGATGTGTCACTGGGCAAGGCATTTTAACTGATATGGCATCATGTGTCTTTGGGCAAGGCACTTTAACTGATATGGCATCATGTGTCCTTGGGCAAGGCACTTTAACTGAGATGGTATCATGTGTCCTTGGGCAAGGCACATTAACTGAGATGGCATCATGTGTCCTTGTGCAAGGCACTTTAACTGAGATGGCATCATGTGTCATTGGCAATGTTCCCTCTAAGTTGTGTGCACGCATGGCCACGCAGCTGCTCAAACATCCCCATGCATTGCAATCAATGAAGATCTATAAATTTTGCTCAAGTCACCGTAATGGTTGCACAATGCAGCTTGCATAGCATGCACATCTACCATTTGCTCAGAGGAACTTTGGTTCTTGGGCAAGGCACTTTCACTGATATGGGATCATGTGTCCTTGGGCAAGGCACTTTAACTGATATGGCATCATGTGTCCTTAGGCAAGGCACTTTAACTGAAATGGCATCATGTGTCCTTAGGCAAGTTACTTCAATTGAGATGGCACTAAATAACCTACTTGCAATGCCGTAAAATACCATACTAAACCAAACCAGATGTGGCAAATACCAGTGAAGATCAGCATGCAACACATGTTCAGATAAGTCATTCATCTAAATATGCTAGAAATTACATACAATAGTATTTATGGGAAACTATATATAAGCTGAAATCTGCAACATCTGAAAAATCAACTTGTCATTAATCAATGAATGCTTCAGAAGCAGTTATAACATGCAAATGGAATCTATATGTACACGCTTTTAAGTCAGGTCCAACTACAAACTACACAGACCCTGATATGTCATCACATAATGTGCTGGAAGATCTGGGTCTATGCAGTTTCTTAGGAATAGTCAGTACAACAGTCAACAAAGACCTTGATTTGCCATTGCATTATGTAATGGCAGATCAGGATCTATGTTGTTTACAGTTGGACTCAACTTGTTGGCAAGTATATACAGCAGGTGTTTTTAAAGCATGTATGACCCCTCTGTTTACAGATGATAACTTTCTAATTGGAGTATTGATATCTTTTAATAACTGGTATTTATATGTAGATCAAAGTAATCCAAAATCATCAGGGGCCACAGGTGGCCAAGTGGTCTAAAGTGTTCAAATTTACAGATCACTCACATATCTCATACAAGTAAAACCAATATAGGTATCTGAGAAAGTCTGCTGGTAGCTTCCTATGTGTCTGTGGTCCTTCTCAGGTTTTCCCTGGGTTCTTCCTTCTGGATATACTAGCCAACAACTATAGCCTATCTTGTGTTGAAAACTGATGTTAAACCAAAAACAACAAACACTTTCATAAAATAACATTTACTGCAGGGCCTGAAATGATGTGATGACTAAATTGTGAACTGCTGTGGTGGCTATATTGGACATCAAATCAGCACCATTTTCATCTAGGACCAACAAGAGATCACAGTAAGTTCTCTGGTGAAAACTCCATGACAATATGACTTCCCATCCATAAAAGTCATAAGAAGTCTTTTAGTAAAAACCCCATGTTGATTATGACAATCTGTTCAGAAGAAGTAGCAATAACAACATTTTCCAGTTGGCATCTATGGAGTCCATATCTGGAATCAGATCAGCACCATTTTCATTTAAGACCAATCAGAAATCATAAGAAGTCGTCTTGTGAAAACTCTATGTCAACATGATTTTCCATTCCTGAGAAGTAACAATTACAAAACTTTGAAGATGACTGCTGTGGTGGCCATATTAGATAATCAGATCAGCACCAATTATATTCAGGACCATCTAGAAATGTTTTAGTAAAAAAAACAAAAACATGAGCATTATATGTCCATGTCTTCCAAAGGAGTAGCAATAACAAGATTTTAAGATGGACAATGTAGCGGCCACAACGGATGTCCAGGTGACACCATTTTCACTTTTAGGAACAAACAGACCATGGGATGAATGTATGGATGCTAAGTTTCATGGCCATCAATGTAGTAGTTTAGAAGGAGTAGCTGTGGAAAAAACGTGCTAACGGATGGATGGATGATGGGCAACAGACCATCATCATAAGCTCTCCTCACCAATGATCAGTAGAAATAAATACAGATGTTGAAAATAACAAAGATGATATCTGAATCATCAATGAAAAACCCCCTTAATTCTGAATGTTACTCCTGAAACATTTTCGTAAAGAAAAGTCCTTCAAAAGAGTTGATGCTCTACTGGCCTAAAAGAATTTCCAGGAATCCAAGACAATTTATTGGAATCCATGACCATTTCCAGGAATTCACAACCATTTCTTCTGCTCTTTTATTCTTTTTTTGTTGCTGTGTATATTTTTTTAAGAAACTTCAAATTCTGTTTACAACATTATTTTTTAAAACATTGTTTTTACATGTTTTGAGCAAATGTGCACAATATACCTGCTAAGTACACTACATAATTCTTCATCAAGACCACTGACCTTGACTGAACCTAATATTATGGATAGAAAATCGATGAACTTTTCTCAATGTCATTCTCAGACAATGTCAAAATATACCTGCATGTTACAATTGAGTCCAATCCTTAATATACTTCTAAGATATTTTTTTATACTTAAGCATCAAATCATTCAAAGTTTTCATTAGAGATAGGTAAAAAATGGGTTTGATAAAAATCCAGTCATACGGGTATGTGTTACTGTGCGCAGTTAATGACCCATGTCATGACCTTTGACCTTAAAATCAGCATCAGTGCTGAATATCGACTTATTTATTGGAATGCAACTAAACAGACATCTTAAGTATTTAAGTGAAAACCTAATTCTGCTACAATCATCCATCAGTATCTACGGGGGTGTAGAAATAAGATTGTCAAGATGGTCACTATGGTTACTGTCAGATCGATGTCAGTTTTAAATAGGACCAGCTAGACATTACAGGAAGTCTTTCAGTGTGAACCTCACACCATAATGACCAAACGTTCAGAATGTACAGTTGACAACAAGTAGAACTGGGTACCAAAAATGATTCTGTATCATGGTATACCATGGTATTTCCTAACATACTGTGATATGTACCATGGTATAGAACAATTATATTAGGGATCAACAGTTTAACTTTCTGGGGCAGGGGCATGTGATTTTTTTAAAAAAATCTGGTTCTCTGACAGCTGGCAAAAAATATCTTATTTGATTTAAAGCAAATGAACAATATATCATATCTGTTACATTATTTGAAATAAATCTCAATAACCATTATAGGATTTGAAAAAATCTTAATTATCTTGTGATAAAATAAAGTATATTGGTTCTAAAGAAAACTACCCCCCCCCAAATGGTCATTAACTTATAGCAGATGAATTTGTAAAAGGTATGTTAACAATTTTATAAGTCGTAATCCAACACTGTAACTTAAGTGGGATGATTAAGCTTATACTAATGCTGAAACCCTATAAAAAGACATTGATCTGATATTAGAGCACTTGTTGATAAAATTAAACAAAGTGTTGACACTGAAGCCTACAATTTACCAGCTAGATTACTGATATAATAGGCACAGAAACACAGAGTGGAAAACCAGCACCCAGACAAGAAAGGGCCAGTAAACATAAAACATACTGACTCAACAAATGAGAAAACATTGAGTGGACTAGAGAAATTATGTAAAATTCAAACAGAAAACAAATGCTCTCCTGAAAATAGTAGGATGATTCTTACAAAGGAAATTATACATGTACATATTACATTAATATATGCTAGTAAATAACTAAATGAAATCACATTTTCAAAACTTTGTTTCATCAAATTGTTTCAAGAGTTAGATTTGGCCGGAATATCTTTCACAACATCCCATTTGCCCAATATGTTGGCATAAGTGACACATGTCAAATATGTAATTTCAAGGTTCATAAATATACATGTATTTATAATATTCAAAATTAGTTGTGACAAATATAACTGTTTGCAAAAAAAGTAATATTTTTTTAATTATTTTATGACAAAAAATAAAAAGAACTTTTAATATCAATAAATTTCCTTACTAACGGAAACTAGTGAAGTAACATTACAGTAAAAATGTGCCATGATATGTACTACCAGAAACAAATACAGCAATAAACATACACCAATAATAACCTCTAATAACAATAAAGATGGGCATAATGGAAGTCAAGTGGCACCATTTTCATTTAGGCACTAACCAGGCCTTGGGATGCATGTATCTGTCAAGTTTTGTGGCAATCATCAAGGCAGTTCAGAAGTGGTAATAACAAAATTGTACTAAAAATATGACCAAGGAAAAGGATGATAAATGATGGAAGATAGGCAGTCACATAAGTTTTTCTGATCCAGGAATACAAGAAAATACTATTTCTTTATTTTTGACTCACAGGTCCTGAAACCACCTTGGACAATTTTACACAAGAAAAAATTTGAAATTAGCTGCTGTGGCAGCCATTCCAGATTTAACTTTGGCGCCATTTTCATATAGGACCAACTAGACAGTTAAAGGTCTTTTGGAGTAAATCCCATGTGATTGTGATCATTCATTCAAAAGGAGTAACAGTAACAAGATTTTCAAGATGGCTGCCATGATGGCACTACTGTATGTCAGATCAGCCACTATTATCATTTAGGACCAACTAGTCCCAAAAAAGGTTTTGGTCGTGAAAACCAATGTCAGTATGATCTTCCATTTAGAAGGAGTAGCAATAACAAGGTTTTCAAAATGGCTACCATGGTAGCCATAATGGATGTCAAAACAGACACTATTTTAATTTATAACCAGACAGATGTTGTGATTTGGACTTTTTAATCTAGCTTTAACAATTTTTCAGTCACATCACTATGATGTCCGCAGTGTGGCAATTTTATAGTGATGTCTAGCACTGGGGCATCATGCCACAGACATATAGCATGATGTTCCACCCAGTCACATTATCATGACACCAGGCCAACAAGTCCTAACATTAAATTCTTAATGCTGAGCACCAAGCAAGGCAACTGTTAGTACAATTCTTGTAAGTCTTTGGTATGACTTGGCGGGGGACAGAACCCATGACCTCCTGCATCCGAGGCGGACGCTCTAACCACTAGGCCACCGGAGCGGTTGACAGATGTTGTAAGAAATCTTCTGGTGAAAAGCCAAGGTGTATATGATTGACTTCTTAGGAAAAGTAGCAATAAGATTTTCAAGATAGCAACCAAGATGGCCATAGTGGATGTCAGATTGGCACCATTTCAAAAATTCTCATGAGGAACCACAAGAAATCTTTTGGTAAAAATTCCATGTAATAATGAACATCTGTTCAGGAGGAGTAGTGATAAAAATGATTTTCAAGATGGCTGCCATGGTGGCCATAATGGAGATCAGATTGGCAAATTTTTTATTTAGGACCAAAAGGGCGTGAAATGAAGAATTATTGATAACTCAATGATGATGTGATTTTCCATGCAGTCATAGTAACAAAAACAAGATTTTCAAGTTGGTCACTATGGTGGTGTTACACATTGTATGTCCAAGCAGCACTATTTTCATCTAGGATTAACTAGATCATGGGATGAATGTTCTGTAAAGTTTCACGGCAATTCTCCAAGCAGCTTAGGAAGAATTGTAATAACATACATGTGTTAACAGACAGATTGACAACAGATGAGTCAAAAGCTCTTCTGATCTATGACCAGCAGAGCTGAAACATCATAAAATTGCAACCATGAACTTGAGAGCAGCTGAAAATGGCCACTGGGTACTTTCGAGGTCTTTGTCTAACATGTAACAGAAAAGGCAGAGGATTTTCCAATTGAGTTCATCTGTGGAAAGCATTATAAGGATTGTAGCTTTTGTGCTGACACAGGCCAGAGAGAAATCCAGCATGTCAGGGACTAAACTGTAGGCACATTGCAATATAGCCAGTGATATAGAAGATATATTATTTCCCTTAAATGATGATCCACTTGTCAAACTATTTGTTTAACAAGGATCCATATCGTTTTCTTCCCTCCTTTTATCTGTTTTACCATATCTGGATAAAATTTTGTTTGAAAGATAACGATATAATGAATATGCACCCTCTCTAGCTCATAACCAAAGTCATGAATGATCTTAATAATATAAATCAATTTACAAAGTTGTATAGAAACTATATGTAAAATATAGTCTACAGCTCAAGGGAGGTAATGAGTTCATACAAACAGATGCAAGGTATCTCATCAATATAGCCTACATCTGAAGTTTGATCAAAATCAGATTGAAAAAAAGATATGGTTTCTATAATAGCAACAAGCTAAGCCAATCAAATGCCAAATCATTTCATTAATATGCATGGTTCCTATTAACTTTCAATATTGTCCATGAGATTCAACATATAGATTAGTATTCCAATTTTGATTTAAAAAAAGAATAAAAATTATAGCTCCTAGATTGGTATTAGGCTCAGCCAATCTGATACAAGATCACATCAATAATATGTATGGATCTTTCTCATTATAAAAACAAAATGCTGAACATCTTGATAAGTCTATTTTTCAAGTTTGATCAAAACTGGATCACAAATACAATGTCTAGAGTAGCCACAAGCTAGGGGAATCTGATTCAATATCACCTCATAAATACGTGTGGATCTTGTTTGTTAGTGAAACTGTACAAGATCTTGACGATATAGGCCCAAGTTTGATCCATCAGATCAGAAATCTGGCTTCAGGTGGGGTCGAAAGTTCAACCTATTATTAGCATGCATGGATTTCACTCCTCAACAAATTTTGTTCCAAGATCTTGATGAGATAAACATATATTACAAGTTCTGATGAAACTCGTATCAGACACAGAACCTCCAGAGTAGTAATAAATTTTGCAAGCACCTATTCAGTATGGGTCTGCTCTATGTTGAACTCCTCCAAGATCTTAATAATAAAAGCAAATCTTCAAGTCTGATCGAAATCCAATCAGAAGTACGGACTCAAAGTCTGTAACAAGCTCAGCCAATCGAATGCAGAGTCCCCTCATTAATATGCATGGCTCTAATCTGAGATATTAATGTTAAAGGCACACTGAGAATGCCTTCATTGCCAATGTCACTGTTACGACCAAAAAAAGTGATATGTGTCTCTCACCATTCACGAACGTGACAACTATACATAAAAGAGAAATATATAGAAAAAATTTACACTTACCCTCAATGTGAGTGTAGTCATTATTCTGGTTAACCTTGTCTGGGTCCAAGTTGAAAAGCCTGCGAAAAGATCGAACAAAAAAATCAGCAAGGTAAGCCAATCTGAGCCACACCCACAGAACAATGATGGCAGATATCCTCACAGCTCGAGCTGAACCGAGAGCCACCCACAAAATAAAGTTCAGTACTGCTAATATTGCTATCACAGCTGGATTGGGACTTCGCTGTTGTAAATCCTGCAGTGTTAAAATTCTGGGTGAACTATTTGAACGAGTTAATAATCTCAATTGGCGATTCAATGATCGACTTGGAAACTGACTTGAATTATTTGTTCCTAGACGTCCAAGAGATACAGAATGAGCCAGAGATTGAGTCTGACTCATCTGACTTGGTCTCGATGGGAAAACTGACAACTGCGTTTGTGATTGATTTGAACTGTTTGATCCCGGCTGTCCTAGAGATACAGAACGCGGAAGAGAATGAGTTTGATTTATTGGATCTGACAGACTTTCTCTCGATGTTCTTGATTCAAAAAGAGTTTCAGAACGAGATGATATCAAATTATGCGATAGACTTGATGCACATGTTGGTGTTTCCAAAGCTGCTGCAAGCCTACTTGTAAAAACACTGGTTGGTGTGTCACATGTTGATCCACTTGAATCAGAACCAGCTACAACCTGACTTGATGAACGCTGTCCTAGATGGTTCTGACTTGGTGAAGCTGACATCATGGTTCCCGAGTTGGAATCTTTCAAAGCAGAACTATTTGATCTAACATGCCTCCTGCTATCAGACCTGGCACCTTGAGACAAACTTTGTGAAGAATTATCTGATGAACTTGACTCCTGGTGTGTGAGACATTTTGGTCTTGTTGATAGTATTCTTTCGGCATGTTGAGGCCTCTCTTGTCTCATTAGTGGTCCCTTGTGAGGTCTGACTGGTATAGAGGATGCAGCAGATGCTGCTACTGGTGAGATTTCTGGGCTTGCTCTAGGCCTTAGGGAACTGAAAATTTTTGGTCTCACAGAAGACTGTTGCCCTTCAGTTTGATGGGAAGACTGACCATTTATCATCTGAGCTGAAGTTTGATTATCACGGCTAAATGACAACCTTTCACTTGAATCTTTGTTCCTTTCAGGTATTGGATGTGGTGGTTGACTTGATGACCGGTGAGCTTTTTTCAGTACTTTAATACGAAAAAGGGACTTCCCTTTTTGCATCTGTTTTGATGTCGGTTCCGGAACAACAGGCAAATGACGCAGTTGACCATGGCTAGAGGATCGTCTATGTGGTGTTAATCTCTGATAGCCATACTGATTTGAAGACCTACTACTCCCATGCCATGATGACCTATGACTCAGGTCTGAAAAGGGGTCAACTTCAGGATCAAGGTCAGAGCTAAATGACCTTGACAGCAGACCTCGATCATCCTCCTCAATAGAGCTGGAATCTTTGCGGTCAGTGGCTGTTAGCTTCTTCCTGCGTTTCATTTTTGAGGTTTGTGAAGTACAGCTGCACAGTAACACCATGGATAATCAACTGTATATATAAGTGTTTGCTGTTGCCACGGTAATTCTGTATCTAAATGAACCTATTATTGCAGCACACAGATCCTATGTTCAAAGGCTACATGGAACTGGACAATTAGGAAGACAATTTTTGAATCTCTGTCATTGGAACTGTGCCCACATCACCTGTAAGTAACAGACCACATGTCAACCATTGCCTTAAGTTATTGAACAGGCGTCAAATGTCACCTGCAAGTTATAGACCACATGTCAAACACTGACATCAGAAATTGATTTTGTTTTTCTCCTTACATGATAGAAAAGAACATGACTAAAACAAACAAAAAAATTCAGATGCAAATTGAAACAAAACAATCTTGCAAATGACTGGATTTAATACACAATTTTGAAAGACTAAGTGGATAAGAAAAAAATTTAGGCCACCTTCCTTTATTGCAAATAGGAAACAAAATGATCGACCACAATACACATATCTGCTGTCAACCTTAAATGTTCTGAAAAATAACTGACAAGATCTCAAACACATTTCCCGTATGCAAAATGTTTTCTTCAGATGCAAGCAATTAAATCCAGAGGAGAACATGTAGCAGTAACACAAAGCCCAAGCTCATGGCAGCACAAGAAAAACTTCAACATGAAAAGACTTGCCACTGTCTAATACCAAAGCTGATCAATTAGAACTAGCATTTTTACTTGTTTATGAAATGCTATTATACTAGAAAATCTTCACACCCCATGGGATGTTCTTAATGGATACCAGCAGAAAAAACTAATTTACTTTTTGAATTGAATTATAGATGATGAAAATATTTTTTTGCAAGCCTACAGGCCATGACAGTTGCTCTCTCACCTCCATATGACCTCCAAGTGTCCCATGGGATCTGCTTCACAGGTAACAGTGGGAAAAATAATTTACTTTTTATCTGATTAAATAATTAAAATGTTACATTTTTATGCATGCTGGTTAACAAGCTTTTAAACTTTCTAATCAATGAACAAGCCTACAGCCCATGACAGTGTTCTCTCACGTTCATATGACCTCTCCTTCAAAATTTCCACATGTCCTGCAGTATGTTTTACCTGTAATGGTTGGGGGAAAAATCAGCTTTTAAATTAATCAATCATTATATTTCTTTTGCAAGCTTATTGACTCTGAAAGTTAAAATGAGAGCACACTCACTTTCACATGACCTCCTCTTTGGTAACTTGGTTCATTGTATCACTGTGTATCATAATGCATATCCATATTATCTTTAAATTAGAAAGCAATAATGCACACCCACAAGACTTAACATAAATTAAACAGCAATAACACTCACCCACTAGGCTTAACATAAATTACACAGCAATAACATTCACTCACAAGACTTAACATAAATTAAAAAGCAATAACACTCACCCACTAGACTTAACATAAATTACACAGCAATAACACTCACTCACAAGACTTAACATAAATTACACAGCAATAATTCACACCCACTAGACTTAACATAAATTAAACAGCAATAACACTCACTCACAAGACTTACATAAATTACACAGCAATAATGCTCATAAGATTTTACATAATTACAAAGCAATAACACCCACCCAACAGACTTAACATAAATTACACAATAATAACACTCACCCACAAGACTTAACATAATTACACTCACAAGACTTAACATAAACTGCACAGCAATAACACCCACCCACTAGACTTAACATAACTTACACAGCAATAACACTCACTCACAAGACTAAACATACATTACACAGCAATAAGTCACACCCACTAGACTTAATATAAATTACACAGCAATAACACTCACTCACAAGACTTAAAATAAACTGCACAGCAATAACACCCACCCACTAGACTTAACATAAATTACACAGCAATAACACTCACTCACAAGACTTACATAAATTACACAGCAATAATGCTCATAAGATTTTACATAATTACAAAGCAATAACACCCACCCAACAGACTTAACATAAATTACACAATAATAACACTCACCCACAAGACTAAACATAATTACACAGCAATAACACTCACCCATTAGACTTAGCATAAATTATACAGCAATAACGCTCACTCACAAATTATGTAGCAAAAATGCACATCCACAAGACTTAACTATTGTAACATAAAGTACATCTTGCCCACATTGAAAAATTGCTATGGTCATCTCCAATTTTTCTGCAGAAATTTTGTGATTATAACAACATTTTTTGGGTGCATTTTTCGAGTACAACTAAGAACTCCTTTGACTCAAATGTCTGAACAGCAATTGATGGAAACTGATATTGTCTTCAATCATTAGAAGAAATTTGTTTATTCAAGTTCCTGACTAAAAGGTTATGAACAAAAATGTTAGGATTAACAAGGATTCTCCAAATTAAAAGTTTATTTCATCAATTATAAAAGAAATAATTCATAACATATATATTTTGCTAATAAGTCAAGTCCAAATGCAAAGTATAGAAATCCAGATATTCCTGTCCATTATGTGTGATTGTGTGTGATTTGAATTTTTAATGTAGCTTTAACAATTTTTCAGTCATATCGCTACAATGCCTGCAGTGTGGCAGTTTATAGTAATGTCTAGCACTGGGCATCATGCCGCAGATATGTAGCATGATGTCCCACCCAGTCACATCATCCTGACACCAGGCCAACCAGGCCTAAATGCCGAGCACCTAGTCAGGCAGCTGTTCCCTGCCCATAATGCGATGTCAGATCTAGGTCTCTGCAGAATGTATGTAAATACAGTAATTAGTAGTAGAATAAACAATACAGACCCTGATCTGCCACTGCACATTATGCAAAGTTAGTTCACAGTTTATTTTGTTTGCAGTTGGACTCCACTTACAAGTGAATACAGAATTATCTAAAGGTTTGTGGCTCGCACATTCCTGTACTTTCTCTTATCAATATATGCCTATCAGACCCCTAGATATTTTTTAATTGTTTAAATTATGCAAACAATTTTAGAATTTAGACAAGTCATCAGCAGACTGCCCTTGCCTGAAAACACAGCCTGTTTTATGATCGCATATTTGATCAATATCACTGGTCAACAGTGAAATCATTACTGACTTGTAAAGGCCCTAATCTGTAGTATTTTGGTGTGCCGAACACGAATATAACCGTGAAAAATTTGTATTGGCTCTCGTTTTGAAGATATTCATATACCTCATTTTCTATGTTTCACTGTGTAAATTTCTCCAGTAGGACTGCAGCAACATCCGGAATAATGATGTAACATTGCATAATACCATCATGCTCACATCATCCACAGTTGATTGCATCATTTTCTGATGCAATGCAATACTAATGCCATGCGGCTGCTGAAGTAAGTTGACGTCAGCAGTGTACTATACATGTGTAGGCCTATTATACTAATGCCAGGCGGCTGCTGAAGCTGACGTAAGCCGTGTACTATATAAAGCCCAATCAGATAGGTTCAGCATTTAAAATATTTTAGACGTTGTGCGAGACAGTTCAAGCTACTGTTACATAAAACTTATTATTTTATCCATTTACGTACAATAAAGAACAGTAATGCCTCGAAAGTGTGTTAATACCGCGGACAATTTTTGCTATATTTGTGGGGAAGTGACATTTGCCAACCAGAAGAAAAGTATCAATTCTCAAGTGAAGAAGGCATATCATCTTTACTTTGGATGCAAGGTTGGTGACCAAGACAAGCCTTGGGCTCCGCATATATGCTGTGCTACATGTACAACACAGCTTTTACAGTGGTTGAATTGCAAAAGGTCATCAATGCCGTTTGCAGTCCCAATGGTGTGGAGAGAGCCAAGCAACCACCTAAATGACTGTTACTTCTGCTTGGTTCCTCCTCTTTCCGGCGGAATAGCGAAGCGAAAGAAGTCGAGAATAGTCTACCCAAACATTCCGTCTGCACTGAGACCAGTTCCACATGGTGAGGGACTTCCTATTCCAGAACCTCCAGCAGAATATTCTCTTGATTCATCTGACGAAGACAAAGGTGAGTCGACCTGTTCTTCTCCTGGTCCATCAGCATGCAGTGATCCAGATTTTCACTGTGGTGCATCATCAACCCCACACAGAATAACACAGGAAGAACTAAATGACCTGATTCGTGATTTGGACTTATCAAAGAACAAGGCAGAATTGCTAGGATCAAGACTCCAACAATGGAATCTTCTAGAAGAAGATGTCACAATTACTGCATATCGAAAGCGCCACCAGCAATTGGAGCCTTTCTTCAGAAAGGAAAGTAATCTGATATTCTGTTCCGATATTGAGGGCCTCATGAATGCTTTAAAAATCACTCATGACCCACAAGAATGGAGACTATTTGTGGACTCTTCGAAACTGAGTCTCAAGGCTGTGCTTTTGCACAATGGAAACATTCTTCCATCTATTCCAGTAGCGTATGCTGTCCACATGAAAGAGACATACGATAACTTAAGGCAGCTACTGAATTCCATTGAGTATAACAAGTACAGCTGGCACCTCTGTGGTGATTTGAAGGTAGTTGCCCTTTTAATGGGACTGCAGCAAGGATATACAAAATACATGTGTTTCTTATGCGAGTGGGATAGCCGAGCAAGGGAAATGCACTACATGAGGAAGGAATGGACTCACAGGCAGAATGTAGCCATTCGAGAGAAGAATATCCAACACCCAGCTCTGGTTGAGGCTCAGAAAATCTTGCTACCACCCCTTCACATCAAACTAGGTTTGATGAAGAACTTCGTGAAAGCCATTGACCAGACTTTGCCAGCATTCCGATACCTGCATGAAAAATTCCCTCGACTCAGCGAAGCAAAGATTAAAGAGGGAGTTTTTGTGGGTCCTCAGATTCGAGAGCTTTTCAAAGATGACCGGTTCAACATCTTGCTGGAAGGTGACGCGAAACAAGCCTAGTTTCTACAAACTTCCTCGGAAATGTTAGGGCAGAAAACTATAAGGAACTAGTAGAAGACATGTTGATGAAGTATAAGAAACTTGGCTGCAATATGTCTCTAAAGATTCACTTCCTTCATTCCCATTTGGATTTCTTTCCTAGCAACTGTGGTATTGTTAGTGATGAACACGGCGAACGTTTTCATCAAGATATCGCAACAATGGAACAAAGATACCAGGGAAAATGGTCCACTACAATGCTGGCTGACTACTGCTGGACACTCCTCAGAGATGCTCCCGAACAGCTGTACAAGAGACAGGCGAAGAAATCTAAGATGTAGTCAATGACTTGATTTTTTATAGGTAGGCTATTACAGTTGACCTTTTACTATTGGAATGCATTTCGTTATGTAAACATTAATTTCTTGCAGATTACAAAAAAACTAGAGCCAATTTTGCAATTTGACTGTCATATTCGTGTTCAGCACATAAAAATTGATAAGAATTGACTAATTTTATTTCAGTAACATGACTTTTGTAAAAATTTGTTGTCCAGTGATATTCAGATAGGTTACTCTGTGTGTTCGTGGTTTTTGGATTTTTAACGTAGCTTTAACAATTTCAGTCATATACCATTACGATGTCTGCAGTGTGGAAGTTGACAGTGATGTCCGACACTGGGGTATCATGCCATAGAAATGTAGCATCATGTTCCGCCCAGTCACATTATCCTGACACCTGGCTGACCAGTCCTAGCACTAACCTCTTAATGCTGAGTGCCAAGCAAAGCAGCTGCTAGTTCCATTTTTATGTTTTTAGTATGAGTCTGCTGAGGCTTGACTATGCGACCTCCCACATCCAAGGCAGATGCTATAACCATTTAGGCAACAGAATGGTCGGACAGGTTACTAATGTGGATATATGTAATACTTGATCATTATGATAACACTCATTCAAGCACAGTCAAATAGTCAAGTGCACCATGAATTAGTCTTGGTCACCAAGGAGTATGGCACATTCCTAAAGGCTTAATTAACATCTTGATGATAAATACCCAGACAGGTATTACAAATGTGTATTCTGCAGTGTTAATGCTAAACCGCATCAAATGTAAAAAAATAAAAATATTTTTTTTTTTAAAAAAAACACAAAAAACAAAAAAGGCAACTGGTTCCCAATCTGGGAGTAAAATAACCCAATTTATTCCATTCTTATGTAAAGCTCAGTCTACTGTGCCAATTCAATATTTTTTCTCACTTATCAAGCAAAAAATGCAGGTTTTAATACTTTTAATCGATAAGCCATATAAGAAACATTTCAAACATCTTTGCAGCCAATCCTCTAGAGTAACATTAGACACACACATCCCTTTATCTTCAAATACTATCTACTTGAAATTCAACGAATAAAAGCTTAAGATTTTTTAACAAATATTTAAGGGGTCCTGGGTGGTCAAGTGGTGTAAGGTGCTTGCCTTTATCAATCACTACTGTGTATAGCATATCATGTGCTAAAAAATGGCCTTAAATGCACAAAACCCACAAACACAAAAATTTAAACTGCAAGGTATCACACTCAAAATGTTATGTGTTTCTTCCTTAGGAGAATAAAGAAGACTTGTACATTTTCTCTTGATTGTATCACTCTTGCTTCAGGGATGTTAACAACCTGTTATAGTCAGCCAATCAATTTAAACCAAATTCAATAAATTTCTTACAAGTCACATTGACTGGACAAACTGAAAGGAAAAGGGATGTTTGCGGTGCACATCTTCACATGTTATTTCAGCACATGTTACTTCATGATGTTTCCAATACTTGTCCATGATTTAATACATGATGGTTTCCAATACTTGTCCATGATTTAAATCTTGATGTTTTCCAATACTTGTCCGTGATTTAATACATGATGTTTTCCAATACTTGTCCATGATTTAAATCATGATGGTTTCCAATACTTGTCCATGATTTAATACATGATGGTTTCCAATACTTGTCCATGATTTAAATCATGATGGTTTCCAATACTTGTCCATGATTTAATACATGATTACAAAGATTGCTATCTTGTATTTAAACATGTTTAGACTTGAATGTCATCAATTACTTATTTTATTAAATGCTTTTCGGAAAACAAGTAAAATAGATACATGTAATTCCATCAGCAATATGAACAAATCCAACACAAGAAAACTATTCTGAACAAGTCTCTAGGACTATAAATATTCAAAATTCTTTGTTGGACCCATAATGATTCCCATGGTATTATGACACCTTCTGCCTGTTTGTTCATCTCCCCTTATGTCTGTGTACCTTTCTGTTTAAAACTATATTTCCTCGTAAACCTCCAGGTTGATATTCATCGAACTATCTCGATAGTTTTTTTTTATGTGATAACGATTAGTGAGAGAGGTACAGTTTTGAAGGTCACACCTTAGCAGACCCTCTGAGAAAGTCGGATGTCAAATACACAAAAATTGCAGTCACAGTGCAGTGGCATTTTGAAAATATCTTTTTGATCAAAATTTAAACATGCGGCCACAGTGAGAACATGTAATGTATTTCAGCTATGCCTTGGCAGAGGACGAGTGTGTTTTGGATTTTTTATGTAGCTTGAACAATTTTTCAATCGCTACAATGTCTGCAGTGTGGCAGTTTATAGTGGCAATGTCTATCATTGGGACATCATGCCACGGAAATAGAGCATCATGTCCCACCCAGTGTGTGTGTGTGATTTGGATTTTTAACATAGCTTTAACAATTTTTAAGTCATATTGCAATGATGTCTGCAATGTGGCAGTTTATTGTGATGCCTAGCACTGGGGCAATACGACGCAGACATGTAGCATGATGTCCCACCCAGTCACATTATCCTGACACCAGGCCGACCAGTTCTAACACTAACATCTTAATGCTAAGCGCCAAGCAAGGAAGCTGTTAGTACCATTTTTTATACAAGTCTTTGGTATGATTCTGCTGGGGTTCACCGTGCAAAATCCCGCATCTGAGGCAAGTGCTCTAACCACTAGGCAACAAGAGTGGTCTGGAATAGGAGGAGAGATGTGATACAAAAATAAAAACACACTGAGATATCCAATAGTAAATCAAATCTAATAAAATGCGGATATTATGTTCAATGGCCACTGTATATTCTCACATAAAGTCAGATCCAACTTCGGACTACACAGACCCAGATCTACCATTGAATAATGTACCAGCAGATCTAAGTCTCTGCAGTTTGTTAGGAATATTCTGAAGAGCATATTAAACACAGACATCAATCTGTTGGTGCATTGTGTGATGGCAAATCAGTGTCTATCTTGCTTGCAGCTGGACCCAACTTACAAGTGAGTATATACGGTAAGCGCTTTCACCCACCTTTAACTATAAAGCCATTATATTCATGTACAAACAAACCTTGCTTGGGGGATAGGGAAAATACATGATAATTATCTGTACTGTCATCCTAAACGTTTGAGTGTAAGCATGTTTACTAAACATTAATATTTTTATTATCTGTATCAGGGAAACATGGTTGCATCACTGCTCCCAATTTTGGTTATTATTTCTTAACACAATTCCAAACATCTGCTAAGCAGACAGATACAAATAATTTAGTTTCAGAAAACTATACCATACTAATTATAATTATTGTTCTCTGACAGAAATTATTACTCTCCCTTCAGATTGTTATATAAACTGCAAGTGGTAAAGTTATTTATATATGTTTGACATTCTGTTTATTCCCCTTCCCACAAACAGGCATACTTGCTACACTGTTGTTTTGTCAACACAATGGCTGGCAGGTATCAGAGCCCTCCCCACCCCACCCCAAGAAAATAATTCTGCAGATGCCCCTGCTAGCAGTTATGGACCCCAAATGCCCCATTATAACAGGATTCCCTTCATGTATATGTAACATTTTTTCTTTTAAAGATGTTAAAAATAAATACTGGATAAGTGATAATGGCAACCACCAATGGCATGCCATACCTTGCAGTTTGGATGGGAGTCATTTTGAGGAGGTTTTCTTTGTGCATTTTCTTTGACACCTGTAGCACCATTTCATCCAATGCACTAAAACAACTTGCAATGACCCTGGTTGTATGGATATATGTATGCATGCATATATGCTAGCATGCAAGTAGTTCTGATCAAGGCTTTCAGAAAACATTAAAAAAGATTATAATTCAAATTTCTTCTAGGTTCTTGTAGCATTTAATCACTTTTAGTCTTCAAAGTTCAAAAAGCACCATTCAAAATCAATGTGTTCATTCAAAATTTGGACCTAAATCTGGACACAGATATCTCAATGAATCGACTTTATTTACACAGCCTTGCTGGAGCGGGGTCTATTCTAGCGATGGAAATTTAATGGGGAAACTTCTCACTGCTTTTGAAAAAAGGAGGCAAATCTTCTGAATATAAAAGGGATTTATTATCATTATTATTATTATTATTATTATCAAAGGCAGAGCTTGAAAATATGATTTGTAATTTTCATGCAATTAGTCATTTTTCTGGCAAATTTTGTTTAAATAAATTAGTGCAAATCCCACAATCAGCTATCCTTAGAAAAGATCCTGCTTGGGTGAAGCTGGTGCTCAATTCATGCATGCAGATATTGGGGAATAATCGCAGACAATTATTTTATTAAATGTACATGTAGCTCATTGCTAAACATATATCTAAGAATTAAATGTAAGATACATTATGTGTAGCAATGGATTTATTTTATGGGTAATGTCAACTTTATGTTATTTTATATGTGCATTTTGTTAGTGAAATGCATTCAAAAACAATAATTTCAAAGTTTCAAGATCCAAGCCTAGCAATAAAATTTAACAACTTACTATACAAATATGACTGATTAAAGAAAGAAGGGAGATGAGAGAAATGAAATCAGAAAGAGGAAAATAATATCATCATACTACTACTACTATTATTATTATTATTATTATTATTCTACAAACATTATTGTTATTGTCATTATTTTATTATTATAATTATTATTATCATTATTATTATTATTAAGACATCATCATCATTATTATTATTATCATCATATAAACATTATTATTATTATTGATATTATTATTATTATTATTATTATTATTATTATGCTAATCCCCTAATAAGGAACACAATAGCATCAAACAAGCAAAAGGTTTAGTTCTCAAATTTGTTTTCTTTTCAAGAAAGGTTTAGGCAGGTTTTCTGCCATATAAATACTGGTGGGCCCATATGTGCTTACCTACCATGCACATTTATATTCACCAATGCTTTGATTACCCCGATTCTGAAGTATGTTGATTATTAACAAGGACCCCAAAATTCATGTTTAATAATGGACTGATGCTTACAGTTAAACACAACTTGCCAATTCAAGCTGAACAAGCTTCGATAACATTCCATTTCAAACCAAGTCACAGTCAGTGGGCAAAATGAAAACCAAGGATTATTTATATTACACCTACACATTGCCCACCTTAATACATCACAACAACTTCAAGTCGATGAATACTAATTAATGTATCTAAATACACCAGCTCTCACCTGTGATTAAATATTTTAAACTTAAATTATTGACAAAACAACATACGCTACCTATCACTTTCACAAAATTCCCAAACACATTTATAACAAACAAGTTTTGAAAGGGTTGTCATCCGACTGATTGAAGCAATAAATCTGGGCATTTACTTTTCTCATGTTGGTGACTAAAACTACAATATTAAAGTCAGCCAATTTGATAAGGAAATAAAAAAAATGTATACTTGCACCTTTAAATATTGAGACCAAACTTTGACCATTCTGAAATTCACTTCTTATTAAAGGCACTGTTTAATTAGTGAAGGTCTGATAGTTTCCTTGCTGGACAGCGGTATATAAGTGGACGTAACTACTGAAACAAACATTTTGAATACAGATTCTTTGTCATCTAACATGTTTTAATATTTTATATTATTCAGATTTTTTTAAAGCATGTTTCTGCAGAGCTTTGACAAACAGCAGCAAATAATGTTGATGAATCATTACAATATGTGTACCATACAAATCTATTTCAAATTACAGCCTAACTCATGCACCTGTATCATTATGTACAACATAATTATTTCTATTTTGCTTCTCTTACTATCTGCATCTGCAACATATCACAGTATCTGGACCAGAATTGCATTCCTAGAACACAAATGCACTTTTACTACCACCTGTAGAAACCTTGGCCTGGGGCCCCGAGTGTCCGAGTGGTCTAAAGTGCTCAACGTTACGGATCACTGCCATCTCACCTCTGTCTGCGTGGGTTCAAGTCCAAGGCTCGGCTAGCGTGGGTACGTGGGAAAGCCTGCCAGTAGCTTTCGTGGGTCGGTGGTTCTTTCCTGGGTTTTCCAGGGTTCTTCCTCCACCAGTTATACTGGCTGCCATGTATAGCCTGTCTTGTGCTGAAAAATGGCGTTAAACCCTAGAACAACAACAACAACAAAAAAAAACACAAAAAAAACTTGGCCTTCCTTCCATACTGACTCAATGCATAAATTAAACCAATAATTTGATAGGCGACCCATCCACACACACATATTTATGACCAACTACAAACTGAAACTGTTTCCTCAAAGCATGAAATATTGGTCACAGCGACCTATTTCTGGTTGAAGGGTACTGCAATTGCTAAGAGCAATTCATGCTAAACTGTTTAACTCTTCCCCCAACCAAACATGCTTGAGAAACACGTATACACAAATTTTACAAAGCTGCCATGGACAGGCAGAGAGATGGATGGATGGATAAAAGTAAAACCACATTAAAACCCTTAAACATTCTTGGCAGAGCATAAAAATGTATTCAGTCTTTCAAAGTGGCATGCACTGCATGCAAACACTCACACAGATGTACTCAAATTACCATGCTGGTCTGGAACTAGCCAAAAAATGTAAGAAAGCAATCAACATTTTCTGACAGTCAAATTAAACTAGGTTATAATTCTACACATAATTGGCATTTATTCCATTGCATTTCTTCTTAAAATTGGTCAATGAATTGTCAAACATTGTACATGTAACTATTCAAGGATTCCTGTCTAATATTAACTAATCTAGGACCATTCTGGTGGCCTAAATAGTAACAGTGTCAACCTTTGATGTGGGAGGCAGTGAGTTCGAACCCCAACCAAATCATACAAAAGATAAAAATGGTACTGGCAGCTGCATCGCTTGGCGCTCAGCATTAAGAAGTTAGTGTTAGGACTAGTCAGCCTGGTGTCAGGATAATGTGACTGGGTGGGACATCATGCTATATGTCTGTAAATGATGCCCCAGTGCTATAAACTGCCTCACTACAGACATCATAACAGTATGACTGCAAAATTGTTAAAGCTACATTAAAAATCCAAATCACACACACACACACACACACACGCATCACATTTTTTACAGGGTGGTGGGTCTTGTACAATACTCACATCTAAAAGTAATCCTCCTTTATAGTTCCCAATAAAAATAAGTACCCAGTTTTATAGTTGCCAATTAAAATGAGTACCTTGTTTTACAGGTGCCAATTAAAATGAGTACCCTGTTTTACAGGTGCCAATTAAAATGAGTGCCCTGTTTTATAGTTACCAATTAAAATGAGTACCTTGTTTTACAGGTGCCAATTAAAATGAGTACCGTTTTAGAGTTGCCAATTAAAATGAATTCCATGAACAGTATATTATACACCTAGCTGATGTTTAATAGTCCTTTAGTTAGATACTGAAATCCGTTTGCAGAAACTACTTTTCTTCTTTCTGTTGAAATGACCTTGATCTTTGTTCTTTTAATTCGTAAATCAACAAGTTTATTGTTTGCCCCAATTGTTGTTGTAATTGATGTTGCAGATTTAATGCCATGTTTCAACATGGGATACATGGCAACCAGTATATCTGTTGGAGGAATAACCCAGGAAGAACCACCAACCAATGGAAAGCTACTGATAAGCTTTCTCACAAAGCCATGATGGCAGATTTGAACCCACATGGAAAGAGGTGAGATGTCAGTGATCTGTAAAGGCAAACATTACAGACTAATCAATCGCAAGCACTATAGACTAATCAATCATCTGAGGACCCTGCCACAAGTGTAAACTATCGACTAAGTTTGGTCAAAAGTCTGTGATATAGAAATAATGTCATTGTGCAGAAACCTTTTTCTTTCAGTCACATTGACCTTTGTATCTGACTTATTGACACAGTAACCAACTGATCTTCTATCTTCCGACTCCAATTTTTACTGGTTTCTCCCATATGCCAAGTGTAAACCATCCAAAATTGTGATGAAGAACAAATGGTATTGTGTGGGAACCACATTTCTTCTGTTAGTCATGGTGACCTTGACCTTTGACCTTTTGACCACAAAATCAACAGAATTCTTCAGTAATCCCAAGTGCAAGTCATCTACAAAGTTTGGTAACTAGAATCTGGAAAACTATAGTTATTACAAAGAAACCTTTTTTTTTGTCAGTGACCTTGAAGTTTAATCTTTCAGCACCAAAATATATATGGTTCTTTCTTAGTCTAAGTGTAGGCTATTCACAATGTTTGGCAACTGTGGATGGTGGACAACTAGAGTTTTGTGCTTTCTGATAACAGACAGATATCTGGATGGACATCACAAGATAATCTGCTTCATCTAATGACAGATGTATAAAAACATGTCTGTCTACCTTCAACAGTTAGAGAGGCTTGATAAACTCTCAGCCTACCCTACTATATATGGTCAAGTTACGCTGGCAATGACTCAAATGTTATCTTTAAAGTTTAGGAAAAAATAATCTAAGCCGGTACATGGCAAAAATGTTTCTTTTAAAACCTCAGTTATCTCTCCGTCAACATTGGTCTTATTTGGCACAAAACAGATGCAAAAATAAAAATACTGCCGTTAGATACAAATTTGTACACAAACACCCCAAAAGTTAAAAGTTTACTATCAGATGCTGTAATTCAACTTGTATTCAGTTTTGATCACAGCATACATCGGAATAAACACCAATTTCATATTAAGAATCTCTCTCTCTCTCTCTCTGAATGCGGCATTGACTTGTTTTTGTTAAAATTAAAATGACTATATTTACATATCAATGATTCATAATATTCAAAGTTCAGATTAACTCTAGATCCATGATACCAAATCCCATCTTGAGGTCACATCATCTGCAATCCATAAAATGTGAAAGATCAACATCTTCATGTCTAACTCCTTATCTGTCTCACAAAATCTCATTATGAATTTTAATAAATCCACAATCCACTTGATGTGTCTCATAATCCTTGAACTAAAGAACAATGTAATGCAAAACCCAATATATTTTAACACAACCCCCCCAATCCTCATAATGTGAATGAAAGTTGTCCTTATGCTCAACTCCAAATCTAACACTATTCCAATATAAATCAAAATCCACAATCCACATGACATGTATCAAAATCCTTGTATATGATACCATATCCACAATCCACATAATGTAGATGACATGCATCCTACTGCTTAATTCCAGATCTGACACTATCTCATTATGAATCGATACAATCCTCAATCTTATACATAAGGTGGATTAGGATCTATGTGCCAACTCCAGACTAATTTGATATATTAATCCCAATGTGAATCCACATTTCAGTAATGCAATTAATGTAAATGATCAGCATCCTTTTGATCTCTGACTGCATTCAAATCGACAGTGGACACAAATCATGTACAAATGGTCCTACAATTACCTACAGAAGGAATGATTACAACAGACCACATTTCAAAGCAAAACTTTTGAATCTGAAAATTTGTCAAGTTCTCAAAATAATTTACTTGTTAAACACGCTACTGATTCAAATGATAAAATCAAAAGCGATTCTGCAAGATGATTAATAAACGTCATGGGTAATATAAAGGTCTCACATTTTTATATACTTTTATCACACTGATGTATATCATTTTATCAGCCAATGTGGGTAAGTGAGAAAGCTTGCCAGTAGCTTCTCATGGGTCAGTGGTTCTGAAAAATGTTGTTAAACCCTACAACAACAACAACTCACTGACAGAAAGCCAATTAATCCAATTGTGCAACAACACTGATCCCCATTTTAAAAAAAACGTAACTCCTTAATAAAGATTTTGTACACAATGGCAAACTATCTCCAATAAATTCAGTTGACAAATTATCACTAAAGAAACAGCACTTTCTACCTGATCCCAATCCATATAATTTCACTCATTTTTGTTACCAAGCAACCTTTTATTCGATGTGCCAGAATGTTTTTCTTTACTTCTTCCCTTTCTTCCAGATACTCATTCAATCAACTCTACCAATTGTTAAAATTCATTGTTCCAATAAAAATCTGTTACAATCACATGCCAAATCAAGCCCCAATAATCCCTGACATTCATTATACAATTATCACTCAATGTAACCATACCTTTGCCAGATTTATTATTTCTAAAATCTATGTCAAACACACAGACTCATTCACCTATATTGATTTCATTCTAGAAAACAGTTTCTGGCCAAATGACCAAGCTTTATTCATTTTCTGAGTAGCACAGCTGGCATTTGGCTAACCTGGCAAATTCAAGATCCTGCTGATGAGGCTGAATTGTAATGAAACAAAATATTGAGCTTCAGGTGTCATTTTGTGTGTTCATATAATTACAGTTTATTGCAGGTAGCACATCAGAGCTGCCAAGCATTACAAGACCTCAGTAATGCAGTCAAGTTTTACTTTCCATTAGTTAAACCAGTTTTCAATAAGGTTTAACAAAATATCATTACTGCTAATGTCAAGCTGGGAAACATGATCTGTTCATGATTGTGTTCAACTAGACATAAAAAATTGGTAAAATAAATCTGAACCTTAATTATCTCCAGTACAGTTTCACAAACTGCAATTCCAAAGCCTACAGAGTTCAATGGCTTCTTGCTATCTCTCAACTCGATGTAATCCTTACAAAAATTCCATGTGGGCTGTGGTTATGGCAATAATCTTTCCTACCATGTGCCATACTGAAATCAACATATTCTTGTCCTTATTGCTTTGTCTCCCAAGAATCTGAAAATATATCACTTGATAGATGCCATTTTTTAAAAAAAGTAATAGCTTGATCATGAAGACATTTGGCATCACAAGTGTTGTTTTTGTTGTTGTAGGGTTTAACGCCATTTTTCGCACAAGATATACATGGCAGTTTTTCAGCACAAAATATACATGGCAGTCAGTATCAATGGTGGAGGAAGAACCCGGAAAAACCTGGTAAAGAACCACTGACCCACGAGAAGCTACTGGCAGGCTTTCTCACATACCTACAGTGGCCAAGCCAAAGACCAAAATAAGTATAGTTTGAAGCATCTGAGGTAATCCTGTCAAGTTTGTCTGATTACCTGACCAACTTCACTAAATCTGATGTAAAAACTAAGATACAAATTAAGCACGGACAAGACAGATTCCGGATTTTACTGCACTCACATTTCCATAATTTGTGCCTTTATTCCGTAACTCTCTGTATCTTTAAGGGTCATTTCTGTTAGACTTAAAGCAAAATCGTATGGGTTGACAGCTATGACACATATATTTGCTAACAAATCATGTCCAACTGCAAACAACATAGACCTTGATCTTCCAATGATTAATGTGCTGGTCAAACAGCTGATCAGGGTCAATGTTGTTTGTTCTACTCATTAGTCCTTAACAAACTCTATACACCCAGATCTGTCAGTGCTTTATGTGAGGGCAGATACAAGTTTGTAGTTGGACTCCAACTTATAATTGGGTATATATGGTAAAAATAATTTTGTACACCTGGATTCAAAATTATAGTTTACAAGTCAGCTGCCTGTATGATTGGATAACTTTGTTTTAATAATTCTTCAATACTAATAGTAGCAATTCAAACTAGGTATAAGAGAAAATTGTATAATTAAGCACTGCACATGTTCCAATTATAAGTCCTAGCTGAAATTTTCCTCATTTATTTAGATATGCCATACAAAAGAGACAGAAATGTCATGGATGAATGACCAATTTTCGGGTGTTCACCAATTTGTACTTGTTAATTCTGGGTTAGTGTAATTGAATCAGCTTAATATCATATGGTAATGGATCAAAACTTACTGATTATGAATCCATAACCCGATTATTTGGATAAATTTTTTTTATATTAAATTCATCTAGTCTTTTCTTTCTTTCATGCTGGGTAAAACTGACATTTTGTCAAAATATTTAGCAAGCTTTTGCACATTTTCCATCCAACAATGACAGATGGCATGCCAAAAAGACACTTTACTGTTTGTAACTTTATAAATAGCATCATTGACAGAAGTCAGCTATTTTATAAATTTGTTTGTACACTGAAACTTTCTCACAAAAGCTGCAAGTATGTACAAATGAGATAAAATTATTATCTATTTATAATTATAAACACATGAAGAAAAAACCCAAGAAAAGTTATGAAATGTAAAAAATATAAAACATGTAGAGTAATACAGTATTTTGCATGAATAACAAGATTCTGAAGTGTGATATTAGAGTGCCAATAAAACCCAAGTTACCATAGGTGTGTGACTAATAGTAGAGTAGTGGTTCTCAAAAAAAATTCTCTGACCAGTTGTACACTGCTGAGGGTCTTAGCAGACCCCTTAATGATTGCTGAGGGTCTCAGTGGACCACTCACTTAATGATTTTTCCAAGTGTTGATTGTACCATTAGATACTGTAAATCTTTCCACAGACCACCTAAATGCACCTTACATCACTCCCCCCACCACATACCAGTTCAAGAACCTCTGATATAGAGTACATATAATATTAACAAATTTCTAGTGTACTATTACTGACATTGTAAAGATTTATAAAATTACTGGTACATGATGAAACATTTCCAAAAAATTATGTTAGAAATATACATCTGGAATTGGAAGATTTATAGAAATATAAAAAGGAGGACAAAACTGGTATTTCAATAATCCAATAACCTCCATTAAAAAGACAATTAGGAATCCAGTTGCCATACCTTTTTGTTCAAATTCATTCTGTGTTAGTGTACATGTAAATATGAGACTTAATAGATGAATTCTGAAACACCAACAGTTGTGTCCCCTATTTGACTCTTTTGTTAGCTTTGGCTACAGCTGATTTGTACCAAGGACCAAAAAAGTAATTTAGTTGGACAACTTGTCAGCTGAATTTGAGATTTGCATTTAAGAAAGAAATTAGTCAATTTTCTCTGCAGAAAACAGGCATATAAAACTAGATTAACGTAAATCAAATTATTTTGCAAAAATTCAATCTGGTTCTGTTTGTGTTGTATCCTTCTTACACTGCTGCCCCACCATACAAATACATTCTGATGTTTCTGTTAACAAAATGGTCAAAGACCATGTGAAAAGATGGGGCTTACATTAAACCAATTTTTGTTTTAATCAGTTAATATTTAGCTAACATGCACCTATGTTTTTCTCCACTGGAGACTGGCAAAACACCTCAATTGTCCTCACAACCCCACCAACTTTTTAATGTTTAACAGAGTACACTGTACATATGAAACATTAAAAATATCAAACTATGGTGTACACTGTACATAAGCAACTATTAAACAGCAAAATTATTCATAATCTCATTGAAAACTACTTTCATATAAGAGGAGTCCAAATTTAAACAACAGAAATCCTAATCTGCCGCTGCATAATACACTGGCAAATTAGAGTCTATATTATCATTGTTGTGATTTTTTAAACTTATTACTGGAAACAAGCTGCAGAGATCCACTTCTGGGCCTGTGCAGTTTGCAATATATATATATATATATATATATATATATATATATATATATATATATATATATATATATATATATATATATATATATATATATATATGGTATATGTTCATCAAGTCACAGACATGCATCTCCCAGTAACAGACAAATGCTCCTTTCAACAAGTTTTTCTTGCATAACAAATTGCATACATTCTCCACCTCCCAAGACTTTTTGAGTAATAAAGATCAGGAACCAACCGTATATCCAGCCTAAAAAGTTTTAATGAAAATCTCCAAGTTGAAACTGTTTTAGGGTTTAACGCCATTTTTCAGCCCACGAAAGGCTATACATGGCGGCCAGTATTAATGGTGGAGGAAGAACCTGGGAAAACCCCAGAAAGAACCACCGACCCATGAGAAGCTACTGGCAAGCTTTCTCACATACCCACATAGGCTGAATCCGAGACTTGAACCCACGCAGACAGAGGTGAGATGGCAGTGATCTGTAATGAAATTCTCCAAGCAGTGTGGGAGAAGATGCAATCAACTAACTCTATTCCCAGAATGGAGGATTTTAAAAATTTTAAGAAATGTCCACAAAAATGGGCCAGAGGAAACATTTTTTTGAAGCTTATTGAACACACCTGCCAAGCACATACCTCGTAAAACCGTTTCATCAATATTATCAAAGCAGTGGGGGGGGAGAAGCAATGATGAGCTAAATACACAAATGCATTCTTCTTTGTCAATCATTGGAGACATTTCCACAAAAATGGGGCAAGAGGAAATGAGACTTTACTGTACATTTACACCAACCAGATATCTAGCTAACCAAGTATTAATGAAATCCTTCAAACCATTTTAAGTAGAAGGTGATGATGGACTCTATTTCCAAGAAAAAATAAAACCTCACTGTGAATTTATATCTACTACATATCTATCCTAGCAAGTTTTAATAAAATCCTTGATGCTGTTTATCAGCACAAGTGATGACGAATTCAATTCCCCAAATGCCCACTCCCTTTTTTCTTTACAAGAAATTTGCTAAAATAAGAACCAAAAGACAAAAAGTTAAACCTGACTGCACAACTGCACCAAGTAAAAACTTGCTACAAATGTTTAATAAAATCTGAGCAGTGATGCTGGAGGTAAAGCAATGAATGACAAGTTTTGTCATGGACAGACAATATCTGATGGACAGACTGACATATAGGAGCAACAAAAACCCTGCTTTGATGAAGGGTGGGGTTACAAATTACTCCTTTCCATTGGTTTTCCTCCATTGCTGTTACTCCTCTCCTGACAAGATGAAACACAAGATACACAATTTTGCTGAGAAATATTTGTCTTCTCCATTACAATGCATCTCCTGAATGCTACAGTTTAAATAGTTCTGACAGTGCTTCCATGTACATATTGTTCATAAAAAGAAACAAGACATTACTCCCAATCATACACATTACTCTGATATACGGTGACTTGATATTGTCCCAATAATATGCATAACTCTGATACGAAGTGATATTGTAGTGTCCCAATCATACACATTATTCTCATATGAGGAGACCTGATATTGTCCCAATCATATGCATTATTCTAATATGAGGTGATATGGTAGTGTCTCAATCATGCACAATACTCTATGAGGTGACTTGATACTGTCCCAGTCATACATATTACACTAATATTAGGTGATATGGTAGTGTCCCAATCATACACATTACTCTGATATAAGAAGACTTGATATTGTCATAATCATAAATATTACTTTGATATGAGGTGATATGGTAGTGTCCCAATCAAACACATTAATATAAGGTGACTTGATATTGTCCCAATCATACACATTACTCTGATATAAGGTGACTCGATATTGTCCCAATCATACACATTACTCTGATATGAGGTGATATGGAACTGTCCCACTCATAGGCATTACTCTGATGTGAGGTGATATGGTATTGTCCCAATCATAGGCATTACTCTAATATGAGGTAATATGGTATTGTCCCAATCATACATATTACTCTGATTTGAGGTGACATGGAACTGTCCCATTCATAGGCATTACTCTGATGTGAGGTGATATGGTATTGTCCCAATCATAGGCATTACTCTGATGTGAGGTGATATGGTATTGTCCCAATCATAGGCATTACTCTAATATGAGGTAATATGGTATTGTCCCAATCATACATATTACTCTGATTTGAGGTGACATGGAACTGTCCCATTCATAGGCATTACTCTGATGTGAGGTGATATGGTATTGTCCCAATCATAGGCATTACTCTGATGTGAGGTGATATGGTATTGTCCCAATCACAGGCATTACTCTAATATGAGGTAATATGGTATTGTGCCAATCATACATATTACTCTGATCTGAGGTGATCTAGTAGTGTCCCAATCATGCACATTATTCTGATGTGAGATGATCTGGTATTGTCCCAATCATACACATTACTCTGATATACGGTAATATGGTATTGTCCCAATCATAGGCATGTGCAGTGTAACTGCCACAAATGAACCAATGAACCAAGTGCAAGTGCATCGTTACTTGATAAAAGAAACCAGCACAGTGTATGCATCACTTCTTGATTACATAAATGATGATTTAAATTTAATACTGTAACAAGTGCCAAGATATGTCTGCACAGCTTCATGAATGTGTGAGAAAACAGCAATGCATACACGGCTCATGTAAACAACTGAGTCAGTCAAAGACCTGTTCTGGTGATAGAACTGTGCTTCATTTCTAGGGTTCCAAAATGTTAAAAAAATGTCTTACACTGATGTTATCAATGTTCACACTGCTCTATGGACAGAGGGCCTTTGTACCATGGGGTGGTAAAAATGGAAGAAAACAACAAAAAAAAACCCTTTGTGAAGAATTAAGTAAAAAGTATTAATGCACTGTAAAAAAATAATTAAAAATTTCATAATTTGTTTACTTCAGAAATGTAATTACATTGTAAAGAATGATTCAGCAGCAAATATTATAAAAGCTTCCTTTTTTCATCTTTCTTGGAATAAAATTAGTTTTATTCTTCTTTAATATAAATAAGCCGAATGAATACCAATGCTGCCATAATTTTAAAGAAATCCCACATGCCACTCCAAATTTTGTTTTATCTCCATGTTTTTTTTCTTCTGATTTGAAGAGTACACTAAAGTAGAGGCGAGGAACCAATCCATTCTTCACAGCCAATATGGCGAATATAGCAGTTACCATTCACATCATAAAATGTATACATATCAGCCATGTTTGATCTGGTTTTCTTTGTTGTTGCTGAGAAATTGGTAGAAAGTGAGTAGCGCTCATACCCAGCTACAAATACTTTCTTAGGCTTAATTTAGTACATGCACCAGGCTTCAGTTTACATACGCAAACTGCATGTCAATGTTTTCCATGTCCCAAGTTCTGTTTAATGTGAAATTGATACACATGAATGGCAACTCTGATGCTACAACATGATTCTGCGGAGAGATAATTTTTACATACTACGTGACTTGCAATAATTCATTATACTGTACTAAAGTGACATCATGACACGAATATGACATCATAACACATTTATGGTGACACTGTGCATTTCAATCACATCTGACTACTCTAAAGCATATTAATTTTAAACTTCAGCACTAATTTATGTAATAAATTCTGGAAATTGTGGCGAATATAAAATCTGTCATAATCATCCTAAAATTTCAAATTCACCGCACAAAGATCTCTATAACTGAATATAATCATTTTCAATTAAACTTTGGAAAATAAAGATCCTGGAGGAGGGAGTAATACACCTAGAAATATGGTTCTTCAAATTTAAATTTTTGATCATTTCATGACTTGATCTAGCACCCAAGATTGTACATATCTCTATCAATCAAATACGCATCATTTCATTATATTATATCCTGGGTTTACAAATTGAGACCAACTGTAAATAGCATAGATCCTTATGTGCCACTGCATAATTTGCTGGCAGATCAGGATCTGTGTTCTTTGTTCTACATTATATGATGGCAGATATGGGTCTGTGCAGTTTGCAGTTGGTCTCAGCTTGAACCCATGTATACAATAAGCCATCTATGCATTATTTTATTGCAAATTATCCCTTTAGTGTCATAATGATTTATCTTCAGACTAATTTACATTTCTTTTATATAAAAGCCATTTGCTATGCGACATAACAAATCATAATCAGCATTAAACAGGAAAACTGCCACCTAAATATCACCACGCCCAATTTATTAAAATCCACCTTGTAGAAAGAAAACAGTTAAAAAACAATCTGAATTTACACATAAAGCCAGGAAAATATGTATGAAGATTAAGAAGATGCAAGACTCACCTTTAGATCAATACATCTAAAAACAGGAAATCTTAACCATAGTGACTCCACAAATACTAGCTAACATGTCAAGAGATATACAAATCTCTCTCTCTCTCTCTCTCTCTCTCTCTCTCTCTCTCTCTCTCTCTCTCTCTCTTATAGTTTAACTCAATCAAATGATCAATTAGCAAAATTAGACACATGGGTAGCTCTCTCTCCCTCTCCTACTTTAACTCAAAAAAAGATCAATTAGCAAAACTAGATGGGAGGGTAGGTCCCCCTCCATCTATCTGTCTCTCTCTTAAAGTCTAACTCAATCAAATTATGAATGAGCAAAACAAGACTCAAAGGTAGATCTCTCTCTCTCTCTCTCTCTCTCTCTCTCTCTCTCTCTCATAGTTTAACTCACTCAAATGATCAATTAGCAAAACCAGACACATGGATAGCTCTCTCTCTCTCTCTCCTAGTTTAACTCAATCTTAACTAATCAAATGATCAATTAGCAAAACTAGACACATGGATAGCTCTCTCTCTCTCTCCTAGTTTAACTCAATCTTAACTAATCAAATAATCAATTAGAAAAACTAGATGTATGGGTAGGTCCTTCTCTGCCTGTCTATTTGTCTCTCTCATAGTTTAACTCAAATGATCAATTAGCAAAACTAGACACATGGGTAGCTCTCTCTCCTAGCTTAACTCAATCTTAATCAAATGATGAACTAGCAAAACTAGATTAAATAATGAATTAGTAAAACTAGACACAACTCTCCCCCCCCCCACTCCTTCTCTCTCAACTCAGTCAAATGATTAATTTGCAAAACAAAACAGTAGGGATAATTCACCTAAAACTGATTGAGGGTAAAACAAATTATCATGGAAGGATCCTTACAATACTAATAAATCCTTCAGATATAAAAAGCAGCAATACTGCTCCTTCTGTAATATGAATCATTCTCTTTATGAATTCCAACTCAGTATCTTTTCCGCTATCACTGATCGCTCACACTTTAAGCAATAGTCTCAAACAAATTCTACATCACATGAACCCATATACAAACTTTGAATTTCAAAACCCAGAGGAAAACATCAAAAACAGCTTCTCTGAATATGTTACTAATATAACCTGACTTGTAACAGCAAAATAATCCTGTCTTCCCCGTTTTATCACACATGAATCAAACAGGTAAATGTGCAAGTTAGCTGATGTGCTATTACATATATTTTGTCAAATCATGCAGGTAAATTTACCATATGGCCTCACATACAAGTCAGTTCCAATTGCAAACAACAGAGACTCTGATCAGTCACTGTCTGCAGATCATAGTCTACTTTATTTCTGTCATACTGATCACTCCTATAAAAAATAAACTGCACAGACCGAGAAATGCTTATGAATTGTGTTATGACAGTTCTGTTTTTATGTCTGCCGTTGGTTTCTATTTATGAATGAGTATATACAGTATTATATTTTCACCTCCCATTGGCTTCACATTCCAGTTTGAGTTTTACACCCAACTTGTTACTAAAAACTTGTGACAATAAATCAAAATAATGAAGGATTGGTTCAATATAAATGATCAAAGTTTTACATGCAATTTTGTTGTTGCACTGCATCATTATTTGGTTTAGATCTTTGAATGTAAAGCCTCAAACCAAATTTTATTTCAGCTCAATAAGCCCATTACAAGTTACCAAGCAGAAATTAAATTTATGACAGGTCTGAATAAAGACTGTGATTATGGCAGATGCATACAACTGTGGTCTAAAAGAATAAAATTACAAGTTTTGCTGATCTGAATGCATACATATTTTAAAACAGATTTATAGCCAAAGTTTAAAATACACAAATAAGCAGCTGTAATAAAGCTCTGTTAATAAACAAATCAACTTCTTTATTCACTTTATCTTCATCTTATTTCAGGGGTCCTAGGGGGCCAAGTGGTCTAAGGTGTTCTCATTACAGATCACTCACATCTCGCCTGTCTGTGTGGGTTCAAATCATGGTTCACCCAACGTGGGTATGCAAGAAAGCTTGCCAGTAGCTTCCTTTGGGTTGGTGAGTCTTCCTAAGTTTTTTCTCCACCAAATATACTGGCTGCCATGTATAGCTTATCATGTGCTGCAAAAATAGTGTCAAATACACAAAACACAAAATTACCTTATTTCTAATGTGTTGTCTTTAACCTAAATTACCTTATTTCTAATGTATTGTCTTTAACCAAAATTACCTTATTTCTAATGTGTTGTCTTGAACCAAACTTACCTTATTTCTAATGTGTTGTCTTTAACCAAAATTACCTTATTTCTAATGTTTTGTCTTTAACCATGCTATAACCCTGTCAGATGTTCTTTATATACAGTGGGACCGCTATGAGGGCCTTGTGGTTAGAGTGTCCACCTCAGATGTGGGTGGTCACAGGATTGAACTCTGGCTGAGTCGAACCAAGACATAAACATGGTACTAACGGCTGCCTTGCTATGCACTCAACATTAAGAAGTTAGTGTTATGACTGGTCAGCTGGTATCAGGATAATGTAACGGGGGGGGGGGGATTCATGCTACATGTCTGCGGCATGATGCCCCAGTGCTAGATATAACAATAAAGTGCCACACTGATAACAGTGATATGACTGAAAAACTGTTAAAGCTACGTTAAAAATCTAAATCACAAACACACACTCTATATACAGTACTTTAGGGAAATATGGTCAGGAGTGTATTGTAAGAGTGTGCAACCCAAAGGTAATTTTTCATTGGAAGTTCATTTCCAAATTAGAAGGCAAAATGGAAACCATTCCAGCAAATAACAAGAGTACCGTGACCATAACATTATACAATCATGTTGAGTTTAACTGTCCTCTATGTAGATAAATTAATTTTTGTTGCAAAAACCCTTTATCTTCTTTCAGTCACATACCTTTGACCTTTTGATTCCAAAATCCATATATTTCTACCCTTCTTTATGTGCAAACCATCCAAAAGTTTAATCCAGGTCTAAATCGCAATGAATAGTATTGTGTGGAAGCCATTTTTCTTCATTCTGTCAGTAACCTTGACCTTAGACTTTTTGACCTCAAAGTCAACATGCTTTTTCTGCACCCCATGTCCAATTCATCCACAAAGTTTGGTAACTGTAGATGCTGGAGAAATCACAATTCTTTCAGCAATGGCGATCTTGACCTTTGACCCTAAAATCAGTAGTGTTCTTATTGACTCTAAATACAAGTAATCTACAAAATTTGGTAACTGTAGATGATAAAGAACTTGAGTTATTATGCAGAAATAAAATTGGCTGATATATAAAAAGAAGGATTCCTCTGCCTTGCAGCTGACATGTACAAAAGAGCGACTTCTCTATCCAAAAGGAATTCTAGAAAGATACACAATGTATCAGATGTTGAAGATCTTGTTCAATCAACATGCATAATAAATATGTTTCCTAAAATGGAACTTTCTACATTTTAAAGTAAAAGGAGACCCCATAACTCAGTCCTATGGAACATTCTGTCTGTTAAAGCAAAATGAGATTCCATAACTCAGTCCAATGAAACTTTCTGTCTGTTAAAGCAAAAAAAAAATGAGACTCCATAACTCAGTCTATGGAACTTGCCAACTGTTAAAGCAAATTTAAACTCCATAACTCAGTCATATGGAACTTTCTGTCTGTTAAAGCAAAATGGGACTCCAGAACTCAGTCAAATTATGAATGTAGAATAATACAAATCAATGAAGTCTTTCATCTTGTTGCTATAAATCTGTACAGCATATTTACTTGAAACCAAGTCATACCAACATGAGATTTTGCGTGGAAACCACATCCTGATGCAAAAAGATAGGGTATTATCAGCACAAAATGGGCTTATGATGGGACAGATATGGTACTGGATTTTCTGGATCATCTCCAACCTAAGACATTTCGTAGATTTCTGTCATCTTCAGCTTTCATGCTACACTAGTCATTGTCCATCTTCAAAGCAAATACCATGTTTTCAAACAGTCAAATTATGTAAACAGCAAGCTAGCCTGTATAAAACTTATGATAATAATAATAATAATAATGTACAGAATTTTCTGGATGGATTCCAATTAATAACACCTTGCATATTCTAGTCATTCTCAACTGTCCAGCTACACTAGTCAGTGGCTGGCTTCAAAGCAATTAAGGGAGCCATACAAGCTCAGCTGGTGGAGCCCCAGATACATGACCCGAGGATTGCAGGTTTGATACCTGCCCAAGCAAGCCCAAGTCAGCTGCCTCAATGGAAAATGAAAATTCCCATTCCTCTACAATATAACAATTGATACATTAAAAGTGCCTTTAAAACCCAAAAGAACAAATCACGTTCGTTTCCTTGAGTTAATCATGATTTTCTCACACAGTTTCACTCTTTTTTTTTTCTCTTCAGCAATGTTAATTCTGAGCTTAATTTTTAAATGATTTTTTTGTTGTTATTGCTGCTTTAATTTGGTGAATAAAACAACCTTATGACAAGGTATATTTAGTGCCATAAACTGTATGGTTTGTGTATTGCAATACAGAATGGATTATTTATTGACGTGTTAATAGTTTTAAAGGTCAAAAGATAAAATAAACAGGTATAATAATAATACAAGCAAATGAATCTCACTGTGATACTACTACCTGATTTCAAGACTGTTCTCAGTTTGTAATTAAGTAAAAATGATATTCGAAGAGTAACAGAACAGGTTCTAGAAAACAGCATTTCACACAATAAAAATTTTGTTTTGGTTAAAATTTCATTAACTTTTATTTTTCCATGATAGTCAGATCAGTAAGAGGTTATCCCTGATGAACAAAAAAATGTAGTACATGTCTCTAAGGGTGAGTGAATTTTTTCAAGATTTTATCACCCTCCTGTACAAAATATGATTGTATTTTTGTAAGATTTAAAAGAACAGGTGGTCTCTCAGGATAGGTCATAACACTAATATATTCAGCAAATGTGAAACAATTAGCAATGTATACCAAAAAATCCCCACGGACTGTTAAGGATAGTGGTTCTCCTACTACTATAGGAAAACCTTAGACCACTGCTTCTGCCCCCCAAAAAGCATGGGTTCTCAAGACAGGTGGTCTCTCAAGATAGGTCATAACCCTAATATAATTAATAAATCAGTACACTGAGAATCAGGTCTCTCAAGACATGTAGTCTCATAGCAGTGGTCTTTCTAGACAGGTTTGACTGTAATGAGAAAAAAGTGAATTCAAGAAACACCACCAATCTTCGACCACAGAAAACAAAGAGTCTTACCCAAATTTAAATAGCAACACATGAAAAGTGAAGAAAATAATGGTAGATATTTCAAGTTCAACCCAAGAGCAAATATTTAAAACATAATTAAGAGACTAATATCATCTTTTAGGTTAAATGAATTAGCAACAAGAAAAACTGTTGTTTGATATATTCCAAAATATGGATTAACCCGATGGAACACAGCTTACACAAGTCCTGATTCTGTGGTTTTGTGAGGTTCAATGCCTTTTTCAGCATATGATAGGCTGTACTTGGCTGTCAATACATTTGGTGCAGGAAAAATGCTAACGATGGTTGAGCCGAGACTCAAACTAACATGGATCTAGGTGAGATGTGCGAGTCGTGTGAAAAGGTGAATGCCAAAGACTACTTGGCCAACTGGGGCACCTACTCAATTCTTTCATTTTGTCGCAATTATGGCAAGAATTATTACTGAGGAATAAGTATTAATACGGAATGTTTGACCTAATTCATACATGTCATTTCGCATCAAACCAAACTAACCACCCTTTGTTCATCACTAAATTAGGAGGCAATCGTAACTCAACTGGTAGAGCATTCAACTCGTAAACCATGTGTTGTGGGTTCAATACCCATAAAGACAAGCTAGGCAGTACAATATTTATTGATAAAAGATAAACTGACATGGCAACAGTTGTAGTGGTGTTAGGGATGATGAGAATGAAGATCAAATAGACAATTATGAGCAAGATGACAACAAAGATGGCCACCACTAGACAGGAGATGATTGTAAATTATGGCATCATAATTGTTTTTTGCTGTTATTGTTTTGGAAGAGGAAAATGAGAACAATCACAAAAATGATGATGATGATGACAATGATGAAGAAAATATGATCATGGGTGAATTTTGTAGTGGCAGTGATGGTACATAATGGTAAAATTATTTTGATTGCTGTTATTGTTATTGTTATTGCTGATGGTGATGATGATGATGATGATGATGATGATGGTGGTGCTGCTGCTGCTACTGATGCAACCACAGATGCTCTAGTTAATGCACTTATAATGGTAAAAGTGATAGTACACTGGTATCTACTATGAATACAGCAAAAATGTAATACTATATTTTACTTTTCTACACAGAATGTATATGGATACATTTGTGTGAAATTGCATGTGTGTCTGGTTACCTGCACGTCTTTTGAGAGGCTGAACAAGTTAAAATGTATGTGTCTGTCTGCCTGTATGTCTTTTGATGGGTCAGACAAGTTAAAATGTATTAATGTCTGGTTGACTGCATGTCTCTTGATTGGTCAGACAAGTTATTTTTTTGCATGTCTGGTTGACTGCATGTCTCTTGATTGGTCAGACAAGTTAATTTTTTGCATGTCTGGTTGACTGCATGTCTCTTAATAGATTGGAAAAGTTAAAATGTATTTGTCTGGTTGACTACCTGTCTCTAGATAGGTCAGACAAGTTAAATGTATGTATGTCTGGTTGGCTTAATGTCTCTTGATAGGTCAGACAAGTTACAATGAATGTATGTGTCTGGTTGGCTGTATGTCTCTTGATAGGTCAGACAAGTTAAATGTATGTATGTCTGGTTGGCTTAATGTCTCTTGATAGGTCAGACAAGTTACAATGAATGTATGTGTCTGGTTGGCTTAATGTCTCTTGATAGGTCAGACAAGTTACAATGAATGTATGTGTGTCTGGTTGGCTGCATGTCTCTTGATAGGTCAGACAAGTTACAATGAATGTATGTGTCTGGTTGACTGCATGTCGTTTGATAGGTCAGACAAGTTAAATGTATGTATGTCTGATTGACTACATGTCTCTTGATAGGTCAGACAAGTTAAATATATGCATGTCTGGTTGGCTGCATGTCTCTTGATAGGTCAGACAAGTTACAATGAATGTATGTGTCTGGTTGACTGCATGTCGTTTGATAGATCAGACAAGTTAAATGTATGAATGTCTGGTTGACTACATGTCTCTTGATAGGTCAGACAAGTTAAATGTATGTATGTCTGGTTGACTGCATGTCTCTTGATAGGTCAGACAAGTTACAATGAATGTATGTGTCTGGTTGGCTGCATGTCTCTTGATAGGTCAGACAAGTTACAATGAATGTATGTGTCTGGTTGGCTGCATGTCTCTTGATAGGTCAGACAAGTTACAATTAATGTATGTGTCTGGTTGGCTGTATGTCTCTTGATAGGTCAGACAAGTTAAATGTATGTATGTCTGGTTGGCTGTATGTCTCTTGATAGGTCAGCCAAGTTACAATGAATGTATGTGTCTGGTTGGCTGCATGTCTCTTGATAGGTCAGACAAGTTACAATTAATGCATGTGTCTGGTTGGCTGCATGTCTCTTGATAGGTCAGACAAGTTAAATGTATGTATGTCTGGTTGGCTGCATGTCTCTTGATAGGTCAGACAAGTTACAATGAATGTATGTGTCTGGTTGACTGCATGTCGTTTAATAGGTCAGACAAGTTACAATGAATGTATGTGTCTGGTTGGCTGTATGTCTCTTGATAGGTCAGACAAGTTACAATGAATGTATGTGTCTGGTTGGCTGTATGTCTCTTGATAGGTCAGACAGGTTACAATGAATGTATGTGTCTGGTTGGCTGTATGTCTCTTGATAGGTCAGACAAGTTACAATGAATGTATGTGTCTGGTTGGCTGCATTTCTCTTGATAGGTCAGACAAGTAAATGTATGTATGTCTGGTTGGCTGCATGTCTTCTGATAGGTCAGACAAGTTACAATGAATGTATGTGTCTGGTTGGCTGCATGTCTCTTGATAGGTCAGACAAGTTAAATGTATGTATGTCTGGTTGGCTGCATGTCTTTTGATAGGTCAGACAAGTTACAATGAATGTATGTGTCTGGTTGGCTGCATGTCTTTTGATAGGTCAGACAAGATAAATGTATGTCTGGTTGGCTGCATGTCTTTTGATAGGTCAGACAAGATAAAATGTTCAACTAAATCTTACAACATTTAAGATTCCATGTAACCATGGCAGCTGTAATAGCTGAATTTCACATTATCTCTTCATTAATTTGCCTGGCATTTACAAATTACTTATTTCCGACAATAAATGGTGCCCTTCAACAACTGCACTTCCAAAATTATGAGCATACTTTACCCAAACACACATTTCTAGGTTCATTTATCTTCATTGTAACAACAAAACTATCTAGCTTGGTTGAAGTAGGAAAAGCAATGCACTAACACTGACTGTGTATTCCTCATCATTATCCCTCTGAACATAACTACACAACGTCAATAGATCCACAGACACAAATGTCATGCTGTGGCAGCTGCAAAATATTATTCATTTAAAATCCATCTGAATGGAAAGAAATCCTGTATCCTGCAGAATAACTCCATAGAAATATTTTGAAAATCACATAATAAACACTGGAATGCCTCCATTGCTGACTGGCTGCAGCAGTTGAACTAATCATGTGTATGAGGAGTTAGTGAATAGGGAATTCCCCATTTAGTGCATAGAACAACAGAGAAGCAGTCAAATCCTGTAATGTTGCTGATGATTGAACTATGCATCATATAGAAAACCAGTCTGACTGTCTTGACAAAGAAAGGTATGCTTGTATACTTGGCTAAGCTACCTGCTTCATGATGGACAGCTCAGGTGTAAAGGTCATAGTTGAGATGGGAAGATCACAGGTGGAAATAAAGTCAAACCCTAAAGGGCTGGGGATGAAAGCTATTAATAGGATTAGAAACAAAGTTCTATCTAAACTAATGTATAGAGTCTAAGTATACATGCCTTCAAGTAAGATTTCCTTTCAAAAACTTTGATTTATTGAAATACCCAGCTTCCACACCTGCTGCATGTGACAGTTCATTCTACAATAAATACCCCTCTCTGCTTAAGGTAACTCTATCCATCCATCCATTAATCCCTCCCTTCCTCTCTCCCTCCATCCACCCAACCATTAATCACTGCTTCCCTCCATCCCTCCCTCCCTCCCTCCATCCAACCAACCAATCAATCAACCGTCCATAACTCTGTCTCCTCCTAAACAGCTAGGTGGAAATTCATAACACCATCAATTAATCCCTCCCCCCTCTCTCCCTCCATCCACCCATCCATTAATCCCTCCCTCCGTCCAACCAAACAACCAACTGTCCATAACTCTATCTCCTCTTAAACAGCTGGGTGGAAATTCATAAAACTTGGTAATATAGTAACAGGTCCCCCATGTGGTAAACCACCTGTAAGAGGGGCATGATTTTTTGTAAGGGCCATCTTCCTTGGTGCCCCTTGGAGAAACAGGAGTATACACAAAACTGCAATTATATGAATAGTACCATCTGTGATATTTTCTTGTACAAACCATATGGGTGCATCTGTACCTGAATGCTACATCACCTGATACATGTAACAGCTTCTGGGTTACAATCTCTGGGGTCGTGTATAGGATTTTTTATATAAAAAAAAAGGTGGGGGGGTAGGGGAGATGAACAAAAACCATAGAGATTTGTTGTTTTGAATTTAATGTCATTTTCTGTGCATGATAGCTACACATGGTGGCCGGTAAAATTAGTGGAGGAAGAACCATTGAAAACACCAGTAAGAACCACTAAGTGACAGGATTTAATGGCAAGTTTTCTCATATACCCACTGTGGTCAAGCCTGAGCCTCAAACCCAAGCAGAAAGAGATGAGATGGCAGTCATCAATAATGGCAAGCGCTTTAGACCACTTGGCCACCAGGGGCCCCTGCTATGGAAGTAGTTCCAGTCCACTCAATCATAAACTGTAAGTACACTGGCTGATTATTCATTTTGTGTTAACACATTAACCCCTGTCAACGAGTTTACGTGGCAGGAAGCAGTAGCCTTCTGCTGAGCTCTGTAGCATCATAGTCATGCATGATACACTAAAGTGGGTGGTATTATAGAAAGGTAGACAGATGTAGCTCTACAATGATACCAAATACTTTACAAGGCAAATTTGTATTTATAAATGTATACATGAAACCTATGGAACTTGGCATTTATACAGGTGTTTGTTATATGCTGGTGATCCATGCAGCTGGTTTGATTGTACACAATACACATACATGTGCATCTTGAAACAATATAAAGACTGGTCCAAAATCCAATTTTGTGCACAAAATTCACGGTGCAAAATTATTATCTTTACAGTACAAGAATCCATAACTGGTTATATATTGATTCCACTCCATGCCTACAAGTCTCATAAGCATCATGGAACTAGTCATCACCATATTTACTCCAATAAAAGAATTGTTTCCTTTAGTAAAATCAGCCCTTGATGATGGTGGTGGTGCTGCTGCTGCTATTGATGCAACCACAAAATATCCTTTTCATTAAAGACAAACACTGGACACCACCAAATTAGCACTCAACCACTAGAAATTTGCATTTCAAGTAGAACTCCCAACTCCTGAAGCAAATTTATCATTTATCCTTATTATCTGCACTGTACCTATCATTCTACCTTATTCATTGCAGCCAATCTATTATTTCACTATATTCCTTGAAGTTTATCTATTACCTTATTCCTATTTTTGATAATCTTAAAAGTTTCTGCTTCAATTATTCTTATTGAAAATCAATTTAAAATGTCTAGGGTATGAAATGTCAATAAATGTCAGCAGCTGACCATGTCATATAATTTAGCTTTTGCCAATTTCACCAGTGATAATCAAATACCACCATCACTTATTTTATGACCCACTGCGGATTAAGGAATGGTGTGTGTGTGTGTGTGTGTGTGTGTGTGTGTGTGTGTGCATGTGTGCGTGTGTGTGTGTCTGTGTGTGTGTCTGTGTGTGTGTGTGTCTGATTAGGAGTTTTAATGTAGCTTTAACAATTTTTCAGTTATACTGCCACAATGTCTGCAGTGTGGCAGTTTATAGTGATGTCTAGCACTGGGGCATCATGCCGCAGACATGTAACATCATGTCCTACCCAGTCACATTATCCTGATACCAGGCTGACCAATCCTAACACTAACCTCGTAATGCCGAGTACATCTGTGTCTGCTGTACAACTGTAATATATATATATATATATATATATATATATATATATATATATATATATATATATATATATATATATATATATATATATCTCTTTCTCAATGCTAGTCTGGCATAAAAGCAGATGGACATACCACTTGCAAATCAGGCATGTCTACTTGTCTGTCTTTTACAAATCTCCTCCCCAAAATAAGTATCATAAAACAATCCTTCATCATAGTTTATAAAAAATAACAGATCATGAACTGAATATCTGGACCTTGCATATGTCTGTATCTAGGAAGGAAGATTACAAATGTATTTTGGTATGTATTTTTCTGTGATTCTGTATTTTATGAATTTGGATTGCCCCTCTCTACATCATAAACATAAGTATTAAATATAACTACTAAACAGTCATATAACACACAAATGAAGATACAATACCACAAACAAGGTTTATGTATGTATCTGCTCTCTCTCTCTCTCCTCTCTCTCTCTCTCTCTCTCTCTTTCTCACACACACACATACACACACACACTGCATCATAAAAATATGCATTAAAAACAATTACTAAAGTCAGATAACACATATCATGCCTGCAATGCTACAAACAAGGTCTGTGTATGTTCTCTCTCTCTCTCTCTCTCTCTCTCTCTCTCTCTCTCTCACACACACACACACACACACACAAAGTGAATGAAAAGTTCCTTTGAGAACTTGGGGGACTTAAATTTCCTTAACAAATTCCCAGCATGCTTCAATCTGGAAAGACTTTTTTCTGTTCTCAAGACTTTGTGACCATGTCAAAGATAAAAAGGACAAATTTACAGCCACTGCAGAAAGCCTTATATAAAGGCTATCCTATTCCTAATTTCTTTGTGAGATAAGGTGGGAAACAGAAAAGCTGCTAAAATGATTTGATCAACAGGGCATATTGTTTTTATCAGGCACAACAGCATTAACATTTCAACCTTATCAGACAGACCACTGCTGATATTTCAGTGACCAGGCAATGTTTACAGCATTGCAACAATGAAAACCAGATTTGACCATGTTTACCAAATGAATGGAGGAAAAACCTCATACATCAAGACAATATATGCACAAACTTCTCCAAGCTTTTGAGTCTTCTTTGCTAATCGACACAATGAAGAAACTATCTGGAGTAAACAAAAATATTTTATCTTCCAGAAAAAAAAGAAAAGAGAAAATTGGTGAGGTTTTGGAATTTTGTGGCACAGCAGAACAAGTAAATTACATAGTACTGAGGCAAGCGCCTTGCTTAACCTGGGCTACTTTAATGGTAAGATTATAACCTGCACCCTTACAGCATGATAAATGGAAAAGAGTGCTTTGCCCAAGGACACACCACTGTAGCCCAACCTGGGCTAATCTAATGGTTAGATTCTAACCTGCACCCTTACAGTAGGGAAAATGGAGTAGTGCTTTGCCCAAGGACACACCACTGTAGCCCAACCCGGACTAATCTAATGGTAGGATTCTAACCTGCACCTTTTCACTGAGGCAACTGGACCAAAGTGCCTTTCCAAAGGACGTATCACAGTAGCCTGACCAGGTTCTGATCTGATGGTAGGATTTGAACCTACACCCGATCACTGAGGCAACTGGACCAAAGTGCCTTCCTCAAGGATACACCACTGTAGCCTAACCAGGGCTAATCTGATGGTAGGATTCAAACCCATACCCTTTCTATCATAAGTGCTGCATTCTAATAAGTTAGCAACCATAGCTCCTGCCTCCATTAGTTGTCTATTACAATATGCATGTTGGTACAACAGGCTTTTCTAAAATCGTCTTGCCTATAGTCTGTTGAAATGCCCAGATTTTGTTTTAACTAGAAAGCTTTCAATAATATTTTTAAGATATTTAAGTGATAAATTGAAGAGCATTACAGGATATTGTTTAGTTCCTGTCATGTTTCAATGACAATATAAAAAATACTGTAGTTTCTATCCTTGGACTTAGAATCTTATTGTACTAGGTGTTTAACATGAACAGTAAAACCTATTGTTAAAATTAACATAGAAAATTGCACCCAAAAATCTAGGTCAATGGCACAACCCAAAATAAAAAAAAAAATAAAAAAATTACTGTACATGTAAAAAAATAACTGAATCTTCACAATAAACTGAAATTGTATCAATCCTTGCAATAAAAAAATGAAAAAGTGCTTGTTCTCATCAGTATATTACCATGATTATAAAAGTGACTAAAAAATTGAAGATTTTATACAACTTTAGGGTCAAAGTAACACCACCCTAGTAGCTTAGTTGATAGAGTTCTAGACTTGTAATACACATGGTGCTGGTTCAATACCCATGAGGCATCAGTTGGCAAAAGCATCTTTTAAACAATACTTAGCTCCCATTTCCCTAACCTGATGTTCCCAATAACGTGTTCATAATAAGTACAGTTAAAAACATAACACATAAATTAAACCTTGCACTTGTATATAGATGTATATACATTCATATTTTAACATATTACTCAAAATAAAAATAAAAAAGCACATGCCTGATAACAAGCCAATCATTCTACCCTACTTAAATAACTTTGGTTCTGCCTAAATGTATATTCTATTTCTAAAAACAGTATAAAAAAATTGTTTAAGGCAAAATATATCCTAATGAATATTTCTTCTCCATTATACCATTCTGGGAAATTTTTATTTCAGAGAATTTTTTCCAATTAAAAGCCAAAGCCATACTTATCAAACTACAGACAGTACTCCCTCATTATAATGATGTCATGGAGTACATGCCTTATACAATGACAACCTTATCATGAGGTATATAATACATAAAAATTTTGTGTTACAAAGTGTGACCCATGACTGTACCTGCCTTAAACCAGGAAATGTGTTATAAATTAGAGATTTTACAGTGAGGGAGTGCTATAACAGGCATGTTCCAGATCTTATTATACAAAAAATACTGTAATTACCATCTTCAACTCCCCTCACACACACACACAAAACAAAAAAACCCACAAAAGAATGATGGGCAGAAAAGAAGTGAACTCAGACTCATTAAGTGTGGACAACCCAAACAAATCTTGCCTCAGCAGATAATGGTAAAAGTTGTGCCACACCTGAACTGCTTGCAGTAATTTGACTTCTTATCTTTAATAACTGTAACCAATAATGGATACTGAAGCTTTGTCCTGACTATTGATGATGTCAAACTTAAGTACTCTCTCTACTAAACTGAACAGTGAAGATCAACATATGCCCCAATATCAGCGAAATAAAAAATCAAAGAACAAAGAATTAACTGAGTCCCTCACAAGGAAAGTTGCTCTACTTGCTGAAGTGAATTTCCAGGAATTGAAAATCCAATTTTTTCTCCCTTTTGACTGCTGATCCTATCTCTGATATTTTTCAACAATTACAAGATTCTCAAACTAGCTGTAATTGATGTTAGATTGGCACCATTTCCATCCAGAACTAACAAGACACCATAAGAATCTGTCTGGTGGCGACTCAATATTTATATGACTTTCCATTTTGGGGAAGTAACAATAACAAAATCTTCAAGATGGCTGTCACAGTGGCCATACTGGATATCAGATTGGCACCATTTCCATTTTAGACCAGCCAGACATCATAAGAAATCTTTTGGTGCCATCAGCAGCCATCTAGAGAAGTGGAGCTGTCAACCCTCAGGACCAGACTTACAATTTGTGAAAAGAAGGATAAAAATTAGTGAATTTTGAACACAATTAGTGCATTATATTGAAATCCTGAGAGAGAAAAACTAAAACATATTATTTACACTGATTTCATATGTACAAATTTATTTGCATACAAATTTACTGATATACACAAACTTCACACTATTTGTCATGACATGTAGCTGTGGCAGACTTCCTCAACTGAACTATGGTAGATTTGTTTTAAAACAGTTCAAGCTTCTTGCCTGCTCTTTAATCTTGGTGACCAAAATTCATGCAAATTTTCAGCACCTAAGGAGGTGCCAAAGTTTGCTTTATTTTTCCTCATAATAGGAAATACTCTTTCACTGTCACTGTTGCTGATCTTCAACTGAGAAAGGCAGGTTATGTTCAACAAGAAACTCACAAACAATGCTTCAGCATTGGTAGCTTGCAGGGCTTAAGTAGGTGGCTTAAAGTACTTCAGAGCTGGGTGCTCTTCATTTTTTCCATATCTATGTGCTTTTTGGAAGCTGTGTACTTTTCACATGGTTCTGCCACATGCCAACAGGGGATATTGCTGCTTACAATTCAACTGTCATACAAGTACTATATAATAATATTATTATATAGTACATGTATAACAGGTACATTGTAAGCAATGATATAAGCCTCTGTGCACATTCCCAATTCTAAAATTCACGGAATACTACTGTACAAAAAGCATTATGTACATCGATGTTTGATGGCTGAATGCAAGGCCAATTTTTGGTGCAGTTCAAACTATATTTAACTTTTGTGGAATACATATGTTTTTCAGTGGAGGTGAAAACATTTTAATGCTGTATAGCTTGATTACGAAATGGTATTAATCCTTTAGATGAAATGTCGAACGATTAATGATTAGTGGTGTTGGCGCATGCGCAGAAAAATATGAACTCGAGTAAATTACGATAAATGCTAATCTTACAATATCTCAGAAATTCCTACACTCGAAAAAGCTGTCATTTGGTGTTTGTCTTTAAAAAAATACAGTTGCTATGAGTATGTAAATGTGCCATTTAAAAAAAAAAAAAAATTTTAAGTTTGGCCACGGTTTTCTTCATGGGTATTTGTACAATTTCTAAATTTAGATTATACACTTTACAATGCTTGCTACAGGGCAAACCAACAACTGAAGATAATTCTACTAGCATCTTAACTAGCAATACATGGACCATTATGGGTAAGAGTGACCACTGCTTACTTGCACTTAACAGGATAAAATTTATTTTATTCATGAATTAAGCCATCTGAGAATTTGGGAATTCATTATTTTTTTAGCATGCGGCATGAATCCATGAATCGCTATCTCACGTCGTGAAAATCATGCCAAAATCATAAGGGTTGGCAAGTCTGGAGAAACAGCCATAAAAAGATTGTCAAGATGGCCATTGCGGTGGCCATATTGGAAGACAGATCAGCACCATTTTCATTTACGATCAACCAGACATCATATCTTTGAAATAAACACCATTCTGCATTCTGATATGATCATTCATTCAGTCTAGTGATAAGATTTTAAAATGTCTAGTGACAAGATTTTAAAATGGCTACTGTTGTGGCAAGTGCAGTGACCAAGCATCACCCTTTTCATTTAGGACCAAACAGACATCACAAGTAGTCCTTCAGTGAAAATCCCATGTTGATATGGCCATCCATTTTGGAAAAATGCCAATAACAATATCATCAAGCTGGCAGGACTTTTCATTTAGTATCCAACTAGACATTGGGATGCATGCATGTGTGTAAATTTTGATGGCACTCCTCCAAGATTGGCACCCTTTTCATTAGAACCAGCTAGATATCATAACAAGTACTCTTGTGAAAACCCCATTTTGACATGACTATCCATTCAGGGATAGTGGATGGTATGTCAGATCAGCATCAATTTCCTTTAGAACCAACTCGACTCCATAAGTAGTTTTCTGGGGGAAAAAAAAACATGTCATTGATTGGCCAATTAGGAGTAGCAATAACAATATTTTCAAGATGGGTGTTATGGTGACCATACAGGATGTCAAAACGGCACCATTTTCATTCAGAACCATTACAAGAAGTTCTTTGTGAAACGCCAAATAAACCCACAAGACCTGTAACCTAAAAATGTTACTTGTCCTGTCCATAACTAATTGGTCCTACATTTTTTCATACAAGAAGGCAAAATGTAGTCAATGACTCCATGATAAATACAACTAGTCCTGAGTATCAGGGAAGATAAATGACTGTTTGGTTGTGGAGGCGAACCCTCCCATCTGCTGGGGTGTCCTAGTCATCCCCTGTCTCTGAACAGTTTCATTACTATTGTAACTCATCAGAGGGAACAATATGGGTTGATTCATTTGTTCAGTTGTTCCAAAGTCATGAATATAAGCCTCTGGCATGATGACTTAGATAACGAAATACAGAATATAACGATAAACACAAATAAGGTTCGCATCACATAGTCAAATTTATTGAATTTGCTGAATTCTGATAAACATGGATCTATTTACTGACCAGGACGATGATGCTTACTGTCCAGTTGATCCATATCCAAACATAACTCTTCTAGAGGATGGGCATCAGAATCACTGATGACCATCCTGAAACAAAGAATGAGAAACAGAATCCACATCAACTGATATGTTACAAATGACATTATCAGAACCAGACCCAGCCTCCAAAGATGAGGCTCTGGCATCCAAAGTGCAGCTGCCCAAGAAATCAAGTTTGCAGAAAGATGAATTCCAGCAGTGGCTTCCTGGAACTGAATAAAATGCATCTACATCAGCAGGGTGCAGCTGAACAATTAACAGCATTGTCCCAGTCTGCATCCTGTTTCTATATTCCACACAAATTCTGTAATCCAACTATTTTCTAAACATCGTTTTCATTTGACAGTGTCATATTCCTTTTGAAAAGTTCTATTTCCATTGTCCATGTTTGGTTATTAGCCTCTGCTGGCTTGGGGGGGGGGGAATCCAAATGCCTTTAGACATCCCTTTGGGAATCAAAAGTAGCACGTGTCATTAAATATATCATAGTGTAAATTAGTTTTTAACAGGAGTTTCAAGCATTTATTGAATGACTGAATGAGTGAGTTATTTATCTTCTCATCTCACACAGATTTGCCCAATCTCAGCTCTGTCTGCGTGGGTTCAAGTCTCAGACTTAACTAATGTGGGTATGTGAGAAAGCTTGCCAGTAGCTTCTCGTAGGTCGGTGGTTTTTTCTGGGGTTTTCCCGGGCTCATCCTCCACCATTAATACTGGCTGCCATATATAGCCCATCGTGTGCTGAAAAATGGCATTAAACCCCACAACAACAGCAACAACAACAGATTTGCCAGTGGTCATTAGAACAAATCCTGTTGTTTATGTGCAACTTGGTTTCTAATATTGCTTTTAATATCATACTTGTACTCAGTATATGATGTACAAATCTAATTGGTCTGCAGATAGACTGGCTACCTATTTTATGCCCCAGGATGGACTGGCTACCTATTTTTTATGCCCCCAGGATGCCATGAAATTAGCTGGAATCGGATCAGCAGACATGTGCTAAATTCACATGCTGTCTTGGTGCAAGCAATGGGGGCATACAAAAGTAGCATCATCTTCAAATCTAAGGGTTATCTGAATGTATTTTATTTCAATTAAAATTTTCCATAACCTTGTCCCAAGTATATTGGTTGTCTCCCTTCTTTGAAACAACTTTCCTTCAAACCACTTTCTGTCACACCAATCATAAATCAATTTTGATAAACTGTTAAGTGGGAAAACAACTGCAATAGCTAGTAAACACAAAGGTTTCAATTTTCTCAAAGCAAACAATTCAGAGGTGTTCACAATCTTGGCATATACAATACACCATACACAATACAAGCATGTTAAATCCCGATAAAATGTGCAAAAGTCTAGACACCACATTTTCTCCTGTGAGAAAATTGGATTTGGCCAAGAGAAATTACCTTAAAAGATTTGGCCAAGAGAAATTACCTTAAATTTTAACTACTGGATAAAGATTGCCAAGTGAAAGAAAATCATATACTGGTGTTAAAATTTGGCACAGGGCCTGTTCAAATTTTACTGGCTTCTAATTTCTTCAAGATAACCAGCCATATCTCACCATCTATAACATGTGTATTTTGTATTGTAGCTTGTTAACTGGCTGATACATATACTAACAGATAAGAAGGTCAAACGTACAAGAGAGAAAATCTTAACATACCCACACACACAAAAAGCAGCAAAATTTGAAATATGTATTGTAAAAATACTAAATTTGTGTTTTGTAAAACATACAACAACAATGCAAAAATGTAATAAAAACAAAAAGTCTTCAAACTTCATAAATTTGCAAACATCATCTAACAGCAAAAAAATCTTATCAGGTAATCTTATAAGCCCATAAAACCAACCCTCCTTTGTATAGATTTAGCACTTTTCCCTAATTGTGCAAGATAGTTTGGACTGAAAAATCCAAGACCAACAGTCAGGAAAGCTAATGAAAATTTATAACTAAACAATTGCAGTGGCATCTAATCTGCTCAGAATATATGGATGAAAACACACCTAACAAAGTTCATTTGTCTAGGTCAAATGCTGTTTCATAACTGAATCAAGAAGGCTTGATATACGTAGTAAAAATAAAAATAAGTTATTTTTTTTATAAAAACTGACAAAGATTCAAAAATCATGGAATCAGGTCAAATACACTATAGTGTGTGTGTGTGTGTGTGTGTGTGTATATATATATATATATATATATATATATATATACACACACACACACACACACACACACACACACACACACACAATTCTATCGAATATCATCTATCTCTGCCAAGTCATGCTAATAAGTTTCATCGGAGACTGGGATGGATAAAATACAAAATAAAGACAAACAGACTGTGAGGATGAAATCAAGATGCCTTGCTGCAAGTGGTGGTTGTGGGGGGGAGGACTAAATAACAATGGTTCCATAAACACAGCATCTCATATATGATCCAGGAGATCATGTGTAACTCCTTTAGCTGACCTGAAAAAGTTCAACACCAAATCTGCCATAACTGCAAAGAAATTTATTCCTTTCATATCCTGTATACTGCATCAGCCGAGCTGGGTCCAGATAAGACTATAATGAAGTATGACACCAGGGATGAGTACCAGTATGCTTCTTGCCAACGGAGTGGCAAATTGAGGAAACTCAACGATAACACATGATTCCTTAATAAGAAAACACATAAATAAAGGTGCAGTCCTTAACAATGAAAGGTTCTTGCTTTTATATAAAGCCAGAATATCATCATTGGCTTGAGGTACAGGTCTTTATAGGACAAAAGGTAGGGTATATATCAGCACCATGTTATTAATTCATTATATGAATACCTCTTTTGATGGATGGAAATTATACAAGATTTACAATGTTTTCATTCATTTACAATCTAGTTCACTACAGAAGAGTGTGTGTGCATGTGTGTGTGTGTGTGATTTGGATTTTTAACGTAGCTTTAACAATTTTTAAGTCATATTTGCTATGATGTCTGTAGTGTGGCAGATTTTAGTGATGTCTAGCACTGTGTCATCATGCCACAGACATGTAACATGGTGTCCCACCCAGTCACATTATCCTGACACCAGACCAACCAGTCCTAACATTAGCCTCTTAATGCGAATGCACCTTGTGAGGCAGATGTTATTAACATTTCTATAAGTCTTTGGTATGACTGCAGGGTTCGAACATGCAACCTTCCACATCTGAGGCAGATGCTCTAACCACTAGGCCACCAGAGTGGTCCACTACAGAAGCCAACAATATTACTTGATTGTAAATTTGCTAAGTGTAAAATCTGAAAAGAGAAACTTGCTCGACTTTACACTTCAACTACAGCATAATACTTATTTGAACTGAATTGATATAAACGGCATAAAGCCGTGTATCAAGTAAGCAAGGACAACACTCGTAATGACTTGGAAAACTAGTAAATTATTATTTAAAAAAAATAAATCATGCTTTTAGGGTGCTAGATTAGTCAGGTACTAAGTTGAATTTAGAATGCCAAGTTGGTGAGGATAATGACCACAATGACTTCGTTATCTGAGCTTCTTATGACAATGTTAGAATTGTGTTTATAGATTGAGTAACGATTAAAATGGGTTGAGAATGTCAAACTGGTGAGGATAATGCTCACCATGACTCAGACATTCTACTTCCCTATGAACATATTTCGACCTATAATGTAAGAAAAGTATTATCTATTTGCTGTGTAATGAAAATTCTCAGGTATGCATGTAGCATAATAAAAATGCATAAATACAGAAAATTAATACATAAATAAATGAAAGTATTGGTCTGCGAGGAGAACAATCACTTGGTTCATAAAGGTGAATTCTTTTAACAAATGATATAACAATCTATACTTTGCTTATAAATATATGTTATAAATGAATAAAATTAAACAATTTGGAAGCGAGAAATTCAAGGAAAGTTTCCTTATATAAACATTGCTTTGTGCTTAAATAAACTTTAACCAAACATTTACTGTCCAAAATATTGCCTAAAGTTCCAAAAACTTTATACAGAAAGTAAAAACTAATCTTAAATAAATAAATAAAACCCACAATAATTGTGTTGTGTCTAGTTTGAAAGCTGCCGAGCTGACTGCATATAATGCCTTATAAAGTTCTTATGAAACCAACAAAAGCCATTAACCCTGAGAGCCCACAAAGCCCACAAAGTTTGTTAGAACCTTCTACCAAGCATTAGCCAATATGGAAAAAGTGCATTTAATCAGTTTTTACAAGGACTATATAAAGAAATTAAAAACTCGAAATTTTGCTAATTACTACCTTATGATTATATTGCCCAAAAATACATTCAGTTCATTTTTCATGGCATATACCATTTTTGCTGCTGCGGCTCATAGCGATGGTTCAGAACATGTGTTTAAGTCAGGCACTCATCCAATACTACCAAGGTATACCATATAACAATGTTAGCATGATTTTGTACCAAGTAAAATAAAGAAGAGGTAATAAAAAATTAAACATGATGACATAAAAAAACTAACAATAGAGGGCTATTAACACAATGAGTATGTACTGTATAGTCTGAAATGGTTAACTAAAAATAATTAGTCAAATTATTAAGGATGCCAGCTGCCGGCATTGATACTCCATATTTTCATCAATTCAAAACCTGTAGACAAAATACAGGACCAGAGAAAATATTAATGTTAACTGGTGAGGCAAATTTGCTAGTAATGCACTGTTTAAAAAATATGGAGACCAATATGATTAGTCATAACAAGCTACACAGACTCAGATCTGTAAGACGTATGTGATGGCAAATCTGGGTCTATGCAGTTTGCTGTCAGATCTGACATCTGTTCGAGTAACAATGACTTCATAGCTAAAATGATTAAGCCTCACCATGACTTCACAAGCAAGACAACTGTCTCACTGTGACTTCACAAACAAGACAACTGTCTCACTGTGACTTCATAAACAAGACAACTGTCTCACTGTGACTTCATAAACAAGACAATTGTCTCACTGTGACTTCACAAACAAAACAAATGTCTCACTGTGACTTCACAAACAAGACAATTGTCTCACCAGACTACCTAAAAAAGAACAATTACCAACTATATCTGCTGCAAGAGCCATACAAAAGTTTTACTTTGCATGAAATGTGTGCTGATGGTCAATTAATCTTAACATTTCAACGCTGAATCTGATGGTTGAGGATTTGAAGAAAGACATGAAATGATGGAAAAATAGATGGAGAAAAGGTAGGTACTATGCTGTGCTATCACTAATTTTGACTGGATAAAAGCAATTTAAAAAAACAAACATTTTACCCCACAACTGCTTAAGTAAAATAAAACACACAACAGTATTCATTATTGCACAACATTCCAACCTTTATTTTCTATTGCAAAAATTTACAATCAGAGCTTACATGTCAAGCAGACAATTTAAAACCTTTTACCAAAACTTTAACCAAACAACTGATAAAGAGACTCCACCATCAGAAAACTTGTCGCTGTTTCTTGCTTTCCTTAAACAAAGGTACGACAAAATCATCTTGGTCTTCACCTATTCTGAAGACAATTCAAGATCCATTTCTTTATGTTGGCTCCTTTTCCTTTCCCTGTCAAGACTCTTATAAATAAGGATGTCAGCAAAACTGACATCTTTTTATAAATCTATAGCCATTAAGGTATGTAAGGCCAACGACTGACCAATTTGCTGGTCTAGTCCTTTCCATATAATGGTATATTTTGTGGTTTTGGATGCAAAGGTTTTGGATTTGATGCTTGGCAGTGGGCATGTTCTCCCCTTTCCTGTATAACGTGTTTACCAACCATCCATTTTTTAGATGGTTTTGACAATCCTGAAGCTGTGCCCGGATTATTTGGAGATTTTTCTTGCAGGCAAACCTCAACAATCTGGTAAAAGATTGCAATCAAGGTACGTCTAGCCAATGTCTGACTTCCTGTTCCAAACGTTTAAGTAATGTGACTTCGTCACATGGTTGCTAAACTTGAGTGCAGTTCCTTCTAAATTCAATACTTGGCAGCATTTTTGCTTTCTCCTTTCCCATTATATCTCACGTCTTGAAAAATCATCCAGTGTCTGTGGCCTTGTGGATTCTTGAGATGGCTTTGACCAATTGGACTGGGTGTGTCTGGACTGTTAAATATTTCTGAGACAAATCAAAAACTATAAGACAGAAGTATGGCAGTCAGGGAAACAAGGCTACTGATTAACCATCCTAGCAAGTCTGGACCTTTCAAGGTCAGAAATAGGTGTGCTTGGCTTCAGTGAAACAATTCCTTGGGTGATACAATTCTGTGTTCAGTTCGGTGAAAAAATTTTCCATTTTCCATTCTCATAACAGTATTCTACAACCAACATCCAAGTACGAGGACAATCCTGGGATACCGTATACACCAGTCATGTTCAACTGCAAACAACAAAGACCCTGATCTGCAGTCGCATGATGCACCAGCCGATGAGAGTCTATATTGTCTGTTGTACTGCTTACTCATAACTAACAGCATGGACCCAGACCTACTGATGCATCATGCAATGGCAGATCTGAGTCTATGCTGTTTACTTGACTTATATGCGAGGAAAGATGGTAGTATATCTAAATCTTTCCTGCTGGTTCTCATTTTCTTTGGACAAATCTTTCCATTTCGTCTCATTTGTTTCAGAAACTCTCTCCATTAAAAGCCAATTTTCACTTTCTTCAACTTTACTGCACTCTCAACAATTTCTGACCAATGTTTGTAACCCAAACTTCTTAAATATATACCTACCATATGTACTGGGATACAGATAGGGGACAATTTCTTTAACCAGACATACTATAAATCTTTGCAATGACACAGTTTCATGATTGATCATCAAAAATGTGTCATGTATATTTCTGTCATTTCCACCACCAGCTAAACACATTACACATATTAAAACTACAAGTCAAGCAAATTTCTGTGAAAAAATGGACATACCACCTAAAAAGAAAAAGGAAAGGACAACAAAAAGAACCCCTCAGAAATTACACAGTGCCTGGCAAGACCTGTGTTGGCCTGGCTGTGAAGATCTGAGAAAGGTAATTGCAATTTAGATTGCATGACTTTCCCAAAGAAAGCAACACTGGATGGGAAATGTCCCATCCTTGGGTGTATATTGCTAGATTGGATGGTAATTTTTCCATATTGCAAAATTTTTGTTTAGATCAACATACCTATAACTGGTGAGATCGGGTGGGGGTGGAGGGGGTGGGGGTGCAATTATTCAGGAACTATTACTATATCATTTTTGTTATTACAGCAGTAGCAGAAGTTGTTATTGTGATTGTTGACATTTTTAATAAATTCCGGAACATGTGACAAAGAATGAAAGTTGCATTGTATCCGAAACTTATTCTTATATTTGCATCACATACTCTAGAGTGAGAGAAAATAGTTAGATCAGTAAACCTTGACTTCAGTGAGTGCCGCCTTGTTAATTTCTATTTGTCTTTGCTGTCTATCCAAGTAGGAAAAGGAAGAAATTTTATCTTACATTTTTACCTGTTTTAAAAACATGCAAAAGGTCCTGAATTGTTCCCTCATTTATGTTTTGAATATTTCTCCAACCCCAAAAAAACCAACTAGTTTGCAACTGGAACGCATTACATCAAAAATTAAGTGGTGGTGTTTTTTTCAAATCAGGAAATTGCTGCAATAATATGCATCATCCTGTTTATTTGCCAGAATCGATGACAAAAACAAACTAACCTGAATCAGAGATCTATTTTCTACCAGCCTTATGACTGCCACAGAAGAACTTCTAACCACATTGTATCTTTGACATTTACAATAATTGAATAATTTCATCCATATCATTACTCATTATTTAGACAAGTCATGACGTTGAAAGTTTTGTATCATTTTGTACATCCATTAATAAATGTTATGTTCCATTTTGTTTTTTTAGACTGTGAAAGGCTGACACCAAGGGTACTGAATTACTTTAGAACAATTGTTACAAAAGGACTTTGCCTAAAAGACTTCAATTTTAATGTGGCAATCAAAATATATGGAAAAGTGAAGAAACAAAAGCTATCATTGTTTTAACTTCAAAGACACACAAGTCTAACAACAAATCAAGTTATAACACAGAGAAATAAAGAATAATATGTAAATAAATGTACTTCTTTTATACCATATTTCATTTATATAAAGTTTTTTTTTAAATAATTTTATGATGCTAATGTGAGCTTACAATCACAAATTTCTGGAGCATCTGCATAAATAGCACTAATACAGCCACCTATTTTTATGGCATATTTCATGGCAAGATTTACACAGACTTATAAAAGGGTCATACAAAAGTTACTATTGTTGCATACCTAAATGGGGTGGGGGTGGGGATGGGGAGGGTGAAATATATTCACATTAATTTATATGTGAATATATACAGTATTTCACATATTCCTGAGAATGCATCAGAACAGTGAAATCTATCCATACGGCAATATTCAAAATTTTGTCCTTTACAGACTAGTGTCATTTATGTGAAGTTAAATACATGTGAAATTTTATAAGGGGGGGGGGGTATAAATTAATAGATGTTTGCAAGTGGTTTTCTTTTTTGTAGATGTCCACTATTAAATGTTTTAATGTAGTTAACTTAAAATCAACTTTCATCTGTAACATAAGTATAATACATGTAGTAACTTATAATTTTTTTTTTAAATCAAATTTTTTGTGTATTCTGAAGATAAAGACAACTTTAGGACAAAAATGTGTGACATTCAAGTGCCAAAAAAAAAAACAGTGATGCAAATATTTCTGTATCAATAATTTCTCTAATGTTCTAAATACAAATGAATAAACTAATTTATAACAAGAGTACCTTGAAGGGACTAGTGCTCTAGTGGGCAAAAATAATCACCAGGAATTGAAGAATAGACCATTTCTTTCTTTTTACTATTATGTGTTGAAACCATTGTTGATATTCTTCACTGTATTCAGGACAGGCAGTGATTAAAAGATTTTCAAGAGGGATGCCATGAGCAGCCATATTGGACATCAGATTGGCACCATTTTCATTCAGGACCAACTCGACACCATGTAAAGTCTTTTAGCGAATATACCATGTTGATAAGTAATTTTTAGGAGACACAATAAGAAGATTTTCAAGATGGCTGTCATGGTGGCCCTACTGTATGTCAGATCAGTACCATTTTCATTCAGGACCAAGTCTTTCACTGAAAACCCAAGTCGCTATGATGATCCATGCAGTAGGAGCAGAAATAACAAGATCTTCAAAATGGCTACTGTGGCTGCTTTATTGGATGTCTTAGCAACACCATTTTCATTTAGGACCAACAAGATCATGGGATGAATGTGTACACAAAGTTTCAAGGCAATCCTACACATAATTTATACAAGCAGCGACAATAAACTTGTTCTAACAGACGGATGGATGACACACAACAGACAATCCCACAAACTCTGTTGGTCTATCAACGGAAGAGTTTCAAAAACAAAAACAAATGAAGAACACTAAACAGAAGATACAGGAATCATCCCTACCTCAGCTGCTCCAATAGATTCTCCCCTTCCTGTACAGTATTCATTGCTGCCTCAATGGTTGTCTCCCTTTGCTGATTAAACTGCTCCAACAGCTGTTGTGCCCCTTCAACCGAATCAGCAATTTCAGAGCTTTGTAGTTCCTGTTGCAATTCTTCCAGCCAACAGGTCAGCTAAATGAAACAGCACAGATTTGTCAGCAGAAAAGTAAATGATATTTAGAAAACTGATCAAGAAAACCTAGCATACTTACGTTTGATAGCAATTCCATCAAACCTAGTGTACACTTGGAAATCATGGGCTAACATGACCAACATTCATTTCAACACTCAATTTTAGATATAACAAGTAAAAAATTTTTAGGAATTTCACTTTGTCTTTTAGTTCCTGGCATAATGTCTTGTACGTTCAGAGATAAAATTTAGAATAGAATAGTGCTTGCAACCGGCCAGTCTTTAAAGTCTGCAGATACAATTATATGCTGAACTCTTCTTAAGTAGGACCATGTCCTAATAAATACATTAGATTGGACATATGATCCCCAAGAATACTCCAGGTTCAATGTAATTATGAACAGTGTGTGTGTGTGTGTGTGTGTGTGTGTGTGTGTGTGTGTGTTTGATTCAAAAACTGGTTACTAAAAGCAGCTCTGCCTACTTTATTTGCCCTCATTACCCTTAATACAGTGTGACTATGCAGTCAACACTAAAGAATACTCTTTGAAAATTTATGGAAATGCATGTTTCTTTAACTCATCTGGCCCCAAACATTTTTGTCATTTTTGCCTGAAATGTGTGTAGGAAAGACATTTGTGGGGCTATTTCTGAATACATCGTAATACATCGGCTTTCAACAGATCTTCCAAGAGACTAATGCCTAGTTGTATTAGAAACATCATTTTACATTGATTATTTTGCTTGCACATGAGCAGAAGGGTAAAAGTTGAATTTTTTTTTTTTTTTTTTGCCTAATAGACCCGTCATTTTCATATTGAGACCGCAGTTTATTCCAAATGCCCACCTTATCCTAGTTTTTGCAAAGGTTTACCTGTCTGTGTGCAGTTAAGACCAGTATGCCTTAGGTCTGAGGCCAAAAGGTCTAAAATCTGGATCCAAAACTGCATTCTGATCTCAAGCGAATTTTGGGTGAAAAAAAAAACGGGTCCAAAAAATGAGGTTTTTCTCTCTGTATTTTGTAGTGCAACTAGAACTTCCAGATTATTTGGTATCATTTTAGAGCTATATCTGTCTGCTTTTGTTTAATACCACCCACGTTGGTGTATCTTAAATGACCTTGATGCTGCTGAGCTTGGAAGTAGGGTACAGCCTCATCACGCCTACAGATGGGATCGGGGCCAAATCGGTTAAGATATGGGTAAAATAATAGGAAGTCAAATTTACAAATTTATAGCTTTAAAGGTTTTCAGTCTGGACAAGGAATCCAAAACAATGAAAATTTTGGATGATGAAAATTTTGGGGTTTTTTTAAAGAGGTTTTGATGTTCCTCAAAAATTTGACCACAGTACAAAACTATTTGCAGTAAAACTGAAGGCATTATCTGGCAACTGGTTCAAGATGATGTCATGGAGTTTAGCAATGCCACCTATAACCTTGTCCTCAACGTCTGAACAATCTGTATACAGGAACATATGCCCATAATAAGAAACTCAGATTTCATCAAATCAACTCTGTAATAAGCCAGCATAATGGTTGAGGACTTTTTATAATACAAAGATAGAATAATATTTTTTTTTGTTTTAAATAACCAAGGTAATATTTTGGGAAAAGAAAATTCTGCAATATTTGCAAGACCCATATATACAACTTATCGATGATAACGAAATTCATATTCCAAAGGGTGGAGTTAAATTTTGGTTTCTAAATTCTGGTTTCTAATTCTATATGGTTTTGATATTTCAGCCTCAAGACAGATAAAACAATGTTTGCTTGACCTCTAATAGAGGCTTTCCAAATGATCCCAGACAAATTCTGTGTCCCTGACTGTACATCAGATTTAGCATCTGCATTTAAAATTTGTGAGCTCAACCATACATAATTGAGTCACAACTGATTCAGAGCTTACAAAAGTCCTGTATGGTCAAGTAGGTCCAATCAGTGTTTGCCATGACTCATAATAACTACAACAATTTCTGACATTTGCCACAGGAATGTCATATATATAGAAGTAAAGTTAAGTTTCAGTCAAAATTAAGTCATAAAACTGTGGTTTCCTCCACAACTGGGATTTTAGAGCTAAATGTATTAGTTTCCACACAAAATATATGAAACCAAAAGGAAGTACTGCTGAATAATGTCAATTCATGGGATCCTATATATAGTGTATAAAGCATTTAAAGGAAAAAATGTACATGTACAGGAAATCTTTATGTTGTAACGCTTTCACAAATCTATTAAAATTTTACAAGTATAGCTTGTGCAATATGATAGCTTTAACTGCTTTGCTCCCCAAGTTTCCCCTGGTTTGAATGTTATTTATTTTCTACTTGGCTGCAAAAGTTGTGAGAACAAAACCAAAACGTTCCAAGATGAAGCGTATCTCTGCACATTAGTTACATGGTTAATACTTCAGGAGTGACAAAGATCCATACATCAGTGAACAATTTCACTGCATCATTATAGACATGTGACTTTTTACTATAACAAAGATTGTGATGATGTGCTGGCAAAGTCTACACAAACCTACCCACGCACCTACCTATATATTTATATACATAATATAAATAGAAAAGTAATTTAGCATGCTTTTCAGTTTTCATTAATAGAAAATTAAAAAACTGCATGTATGTATGTTGTTTTCACCTTGGGAAAATAAACACTTAATACTAACTGTGCACAGGACAAAATATTAATGGACAAAAAGTCTATAATAATGTAGACTAAATGTCACAGACCAGACAACATGGCATTTGCAAGGATATGAAACAGGCCCCATTACGTCCAATGTGAGTCCCAATACAATGTGCACAGCAAAGATGATTGTCATATGAATGATAATTCAATATTGATTTTTTTTCTGCGATGCAGAAATTCAAATAATCAACATTATGCAATTTCTTTACAAACAGACTTTACATTATCTGCATCTAATTTATACTGTGTACCTGATTTTTGTCATATTGATGGTTGTGCCTACCTGATTTTTGTCATATTTTTTAAAGCTATTTAGTAAAATTTGCATCAAGGGCACAACCTTTTTTATGAGCTCAGAATGTTCTGAAAGTGAGTTTGCCGACAATTTCATGGAATTTTCCATTAGAAATGACCCATATCCTTGGTATTCTGTTGCATCACAGATCATGTGACAGTTTATATATAGAGGTTATATCAACAAAGTCTTCATTCCTATCTTAAGATCAGTCTGAGGAATCATTTTTAGCTATGTTCAGATATTTCTTGAGAGGAATCATTTATTTACATTATTCATTGAAATTACAAAGTGCTCACTGATGTTTTGGACTTTGGGATTATTGAGAACTCGTTCAATGACATTTTATATTGCATCATTGTAGCACATCAAGACATTCAAGACTACTGGAATTCATTTGGAACATTCTGTACTTTTGGACTCATGATAGAACATTTAGGATTATTTGGGATTTAATTCACAATACTGTAACTTTTGAATTTTCACACTGTATTAGAGGGAAATAAACTGACTGTTGAATATAAATTGTTGGTTTCACTCCTTTCTTTTAGTTTAAAACCTAAAGTTGTAACACTTATATTATTAACTCCTCCCATTTTAATACATGGGTAAAGTTTGAACAACGGTACTTAAATATGCACCTATACAATATTAAGCAACCAGAAAGTCACATATTCCCATACTTCTGGCATGTCAATTCTCTGAAGTTCAGCATCAAAATCTACAATCTACAACCTTCAAAATCTATAAAGTTAAATAAATTTCTAGAGTTTAGGAGAAGAAATAACAATCCTACACCTGAAATTCTGTTTTCTGTTACTCCTTTCATTTAAAACTTTTATGAAATTTACAAACAAAAAGCCTCAAGAAAATCATAACATATCTCCATAACCACTGACCCGGTCAACACAAATTTTGGCCTTTCTTAGTTTGACAAAGTCGTTATGTATTAATTCTGAAGCATATCAATCTTAAGATTTTAGATTTCATTTGTCTGAAATGTTTTAAATAAAGCCAATTATAAAACCAACTTCTATGTACAATTTAGTTTTAATTAAGAACATATAATTATAATTTTCATGACTCAAATGGGGGTCCCCAAGTGGTCTAAAGCGCTAACCGTTACGGATCACTGCCAACTGATCTCTGTCAGCAAGGGTTCGAGTCTCGGATTCAGCCAATGTGGGTATGTGAGAAAGCTTGGCAGTAACTTGTCGTGGATCAGTGGTTCTTTCAGGGTTTTTTCCCAGGTTCATCCTCCACCATTAATACTGGCTGCCATGTATATCATGTTCTGAAAAATAGCATTAAACCCACAACAACAACACCACCAACATGACTCAAATGTGTATGAAAATATAAAGGAACAAAAACTTCTATGAAAAATGACAGTGGAAAGACTAAAACAATGTTGTACATCTACACCTTATTTATTCTGGCTACAACGCTTCAATAAAATCCTTGAAACTCTTTAGAAAAACTGATGACAAGCGTCTCTCTAAAATTCAACTTCGAAAATTACACCTTTTCTCAAACAATTTTCCAGGAAATCACCCAAAAATGAGATATTGTGAAAAAATGTGAAGCCTTCTTGTGCATCTTATTACAAATTTTTTAGCCAGCAACAGTTTCATAAAATCCTTCAAGCAGCATGAGAAAAGCGACGATAATCTTCTTCTCAAAGCTAGACTTCTCCAAGTACATGTATGTACCTTTTAGAAAATTTTTCCAAATAATTACCCAAAAGTGAGGTTTCTAAGAACGTAAACCCAACTGCACATCTACATTAACTATATATACTTCCCTCTCAATAAACTCAAAAGCAAACCATTAATATATAGCCACTACTGAATAGGGAAGGGCATCAGATACTGAGGTAGACTCAAATTTCGGTTAACAGTTGCAAGAAAGTAGAAGCAGTGACAGCAACTTTCATTAATACATGTATATGGAAATTTTAATCTCCACTATCCTACAAAATATTAATCTAATATTTATCCAAAATATTTTAATATTTTTTATATTAGACCTCAAGAAGTTAAAGTCAATAAATTGAGGAGAGACATTTAGTATAAATTATGCTGATACATCTTCTGTGCAGTAAAGGTTGAGTTGCTTCCGCTTAAAGGTCAGATCCTGTATATTAATTGTAATACAAGAGTAACAAATTAAAGCATCAATGCAATAATTATGCTTCTAACCCACCAAAGCCAACCCCATCAGTATGTTTACACAGGTTCAATCTATACGATAACAATTTTAAATGTCAACGATTGTCAATAATACATGCAACTTAGCAAAAGCATATATCATCTGTACAAAAATCAAAATCCTTCAGTACATGGCATGAAAATGAATAAGACGTGTGCGTTTTATTTGAATATGCAAGTTAATTTCAACTGTATCGATGCTATTTTTATGAACCATCTGGTGGACCACCCATGAATGTTACTGTGACGTCTGCACCTTTCATGTATTTCAGTTAATTTAGACAGTTAATCTATTAATTAGCTTGTTTCATTCTGTCAAAGGACAATTAAACTACCAACAAATGTCAAAATAAATTCTATTAGCTGTGGATTAATTAAAACACATATTTCACTTAACAAGACTTCAGTAATTGGTATCCAAAAGTAGGCATTTCCCAACATTTTCATTCAACCATGTCATTGGATATAGTTATGTATTGAGAGAATTTTGTTAAAGAATAACTTACAAAATATATGCTCTCTTCTTCAAATGTGCAAATTTATAATGTAGATTCCAAAATGTCCATGCACATTCCATCGTTCTCAATGATAAAAGATGCAATAAGTTAACCATGCATTTACCACTTTTAGGAGCCTATTTTTTTAAAACACTGAGTAATAAGCAGGTTTATGAGTTACCTGGCTGTGCTAAAATAAGCAGGTTTATAAATTATAAGGGTTTGCTAAAATAACCAGGTTTATAAATTATAAGGGTTTGCTAAAAATAAGCAGGTTTATGAGTTACCAGGGTTTGCTAAAATAAGCAGGTTTATGAGTTATCAGGGTGTGCTAAAAAAAGCAGATTGATAAATTATAAGGGTGTTCTAAAAAAAGCAGATTGATAAATTATAAGGGTTTGCTAAAATAAGCATGTTGATGAGTTATCAGGGCATGCTAAGAAAAGCAGATTTATGAGTTATCAGGGCTTGCTAAAAAAGCAGATTGATAAATTGTAAGGGTTTGCTAAAATAAGCAGATTTATGAGTTACCAGGGTGTGCTAAAATAAGCAGGTTTATATATTATAAAGGTTTTCTAAAATAAGCAGGTTTATGAGTTATCAGGGTGTGCTAAAAAAAAAGCAGGTTTATAAATTATAAGGGTTTGCTAAAATAAGCAGGTTTATGAGTTATCAGGGCATGCTAAAAAAAGTAAGGAGTTATCTACAAAGGTAAAGTTTCAATTAAAACCTTGAAGCAATAAGGACAATAAGCCAATGAAAAGTTGAATTCTCTAAATTCCCATAGTTTATGATAATTTTTCCAGAAATTAAAAAAAAAAAGGGTAATTGCCAACAAATTAAATTTTTTGTGCATCTACACCAATCTTATATCTAGCCCAATAGATTCAATAAATCCTCAAAAAGCTGTTTAAGAAAATCCATGACTAGCTATATTCTCAAAACAAACTTTTCCCAAATACTTTTTAAATATAAATTACACACCAAAACGGGCAAAAAGAAAAAAAGTAAAACCTTTAATATCAACCAAATATCTAGCCTGCAGTTTCATTAAAATCTTCTAAGAGGTGAGCTGTAGGTGAAAATGCAATTACGAACTAAATTCACCAAATGCCCCCTTTTTGGACAGTTTTTCATTAAGTAAAAATTTCCCCCAAATCGGTCAGATGAAAAAAGAATGAAAAAGAAAAATATCTGTAAATCTAGACCAAACACATATTTAGCATACAAAGTTTAAATACAATTCTCCAAGCAGTGTGAGATGCTTAGTGAATACATGCTATATCACATATGGACAGAACAATGCAATGGAGCAATGACAATCCCATCACTACTATTCACTAAGTATGGGAATCACAAAATTAGAATTACTTTTGTATGTGCAAAAACAATTTGAAACCTAAAAAAAGAATTAACTATCAAAACTTAAAATCTTTCAACCGGCAACATTATTGGAATCAGTCTTTTGATGTGCAATACAGAACAGGTGCAGCACAGGAAAGTTATCTCACAACCCTCCTTAAAATCTCTTATTCCCTATTCTATGATCTGTTGTTCATAACAGAGAAATGTTAATACTGGCATGTAAATAATGTTTTTAACAAAGCAAACATTACAAATCATTCACAAAAGTGAAAATCAATTATGCAGGCAAATGTTACAGTCCCTCTATGCATTAGGAAACTTAAAGTCCCTCTAACTTACTATGCATTGAGAACCCATACAGTTTCACTAATTTACTAAGCATTATGAACTTTACAGTCCCTCTAACTTACTATGCATTAAGAACCCATACAGTCTCACTAACTTACTATGCATTAAGTACCCATAGTCTCACTAACTTACTATGCCTTGAGAACCCATGCAGTCTCATCAAATTACTATGCATTGAGAACCCATGCAGTCTCACCAACTTACTATGCATTCAGAACCCATGCAATCTCATTAACTTACTATGCATTGAGAACCCATGCAGTCGCATTAACTTACTATGCATAGTTTCACTAACTTACTAGGCATTATGAACTTTACAGTCCCTGTAACTTACTATGCATTATGAACTTTACAGTCCCTCTAATTTACTATGCACAATGAATCTTACAGTCCTTCTAATTTACTACACAATATGAATCTTGCAGTCCCTCTAACTTACTATGAATTATGACCCTTGCAGTCCCTCTAACGTACTATGCATTATGAACCTTGCAGTCCCTCTAACTTTCTATGCATTATGAACCTTGCAGTCCCTCTAACCTACTATGCATTGTGAACCTTGTAGTCCCTCTAACTTCATATGCATTATGAACTTTACAGTCCCTCTAACCTACTATGCATAATGAATCTTAGAGTCCCTTTAACTTAGTATGCATTAAAAACTTTACAGTCCCTTTAACCTACTATGCAGTTCCCCAAACTTACAATGCATTATGAACTTCAAATCATTTGATTCAATGTACCACTGAGTATTATATGTCTCTCTCTCTCTCTCTCTCTCTCTCTCTCTCTCTCTCTCTCACACACACACACACACACTCACTTTAACACATTACAAACAATATTATTATAAGAGAGTGCTGTATGTCTCACCCACCAACCTGTATTGTGACAGATTACAAACAGTATGGTCAATATTGTGAATATTGTAAGAGTTCAATGCTAAATTTCAAACACAAAGCCTTTATCTCACACTATTTTTTAAATCTGCCCAAGATCACTCCATTTCATTCTGTGACAATGGTATGGTGCTTTACAGAAGGGAGAGTAAAAATATACCTAGGTGAATAAAATGAAATTTAGTTAGGAGTCCCTGATATTTAAGGTTGGAATTTTAGTCTAGCTCTAGTTAGATCAAATTTAGTTTGGTCAATTCAAAGATAATAAAGTTTCAGAAAAGCAACAATTTATACAAGTTTCACATCTGTCCAAAGGAAGAGCAGGAAACTAAAATCTAGAAAACCTCCAAAATAAAATAAAAGAATTGTGTTTGTAAAATCCACAGCCCAAACAAGTCTAAATAAAACATACTTTATTACAAACTGCTAAAAGAGAATGAAAACTGAATCAACATCTATATTTGCCTATAAATAAGCATGCCAAATTTTATTTTACTACCTTAAATAGTTTTTCCAAATTTCACTAACAATGATTTTGTCAAAAAGTCGCTAGTTTTGCTTTTAAAATTGTAATGGCCTGAAAATCTAATTAAAATATATACATGTGAATGCAAATATCTAGCAAACTACTTATTAATACTAATACTAATAATCCAAACAAATTGTATTTGCCTCTTTAAAGTGATTTATCCTTAATCATGCTTGCAAGGTTTTTGTCAAAAATGTCTAAATTCCCAAAAGATCTGTAACTAAATTGGAAAAAAAAGTTTTAATGACATCAGTCTAATCTGATTATCAACATATTAAAAGAAGTATGCATGCCAAATTTCTTCCTCCAGTAGTTTTGGCTTCAATGTTTCTCCAAACTTGTGTACAAAACTGAATAACAAGGGCACAGTCACCAGAATCTAATCAAGTCTTGGGATGCACCCAAAGTATTTAAATATAAATTTGGGCTTGGCTTGACTCAGTAGTTTTTGTTACATTTTGCTCATAATATATATATATATATATATATATATATATATATATATATATATATATATATATATATATATATATATATATATATACACACTAATGGATGGACAGAGAGACAAATGTGTGTGTGTGTGCATGATTTGAATTTTTAATGTAGCTTTAACAATTTTTTAGTCATATCACTAAGATGTCTGCAGTGTGACAGTTTATAGTGATGTCTAGCACTGGGGCATCATGCCGCAGACACGTACCATCATGTCTCATCCAGTCACATTAACCTGACACCAGGCCAACCAGCCCTAACACTAGCCTCATAATGCTGAGCGCCAAGCAAGGTAGCTGTTAGTACCATTTTTATGTCTTTGGTATGATTTGGCTGGGGATCATACCCATGACCTCTCGCATCCAAGGCGGATGCTCTAACCACTAAACCACCAGAGTAGTACGAGAGATAAATGACACACATAAATGGGCAGACAGCACAAAACTAATATATCCCCCCTCAGCCCCTACATTCAAATATGAAATAATACCATACTAGTTATATTTACTATTACCATCTTTCCTTACATGTCAGGTCCAGCTGCAAACTCAACAGGCCTAGATCTGCTGTCACATAATGCCCTGGTAGATCTGGGTCTATGCAGCTTATTATGATTAATCAGTAGAACAAACAATAAAGACCCCAATAAGATGCCCCATTATTTGAAGGCTGAACAGGGTCTATGTTGTTTGCAGTTGGACCACAACTTATAAGTGAGTATCTAGTAAAAATCTGTCTTCTTTTCAAGCAGGTGGCTGTTCATGGGAAAAAGAATTTAGCAAATAACATTCACCTTCATTAGCATCAAGATGTGACATCATAACAAGTGACCCTAGAGGCTCGAGATCACTCAAATGGCTGACATTTGTCTCAAATCATATGGATAAGCAGTTTGTCAAGAAATCTGATTAGAAGGATGCCTACTGTAAAAACTTCTATATATCTGTTAAGTGGTTATAAAAACAGTCATTTGAAGGTTCATCCATTTGTTTGTATGTACATCATTATTTGACAGTAGTATGCATGTAGTGGGTTATGCAGCACATCTGTAAAATAAAGGCAATATGACGCCAATTAAAAGATAACTTCTATAAATAAAAAGATAAATAAATAACTGCAAAGAAAAAAAACTAAGGAAGATAAATGGTTTCAAATAACTATAACTTTATCAGCATCTAGACCTTCATGTCAGGATTCTTTCTGTATAATTTGGTTTGATTTTGTTAAGGTGATTCTGATAAGCTATTAATGGTTTTTCTATTTTTAGTAAGTGACCATTTTGGATACAGGAAAAACATAATACATGTATTTGCAAAACCAAAACATTTTCATACCTGGAAGTGTTGTCAAATTTGGTAAATTTTGTTTAATGGTTTGCGAAGGTTTTTCTATTTTCAGTAACACTGGCCATATTAGATTGCACTTTAGTTTGTACAAATTGTTGTTGTTGTTGTTCTAGGGTTTAAAGCCATTTTTCAGCACAAGATAGGCCGACTCACGAGAAGCTACTGGCAGGCTTTCCCACATACCCACGTTAGCCGAGCCTTGGACTTTGTACAAATTGTAATGGCCTTCATATCTGAATGCTGTCAAATTGGGTCAAATTAAAATTTAAAAGTCAAATTGGGTCAAATTAAAATTTAAAAGTAATGTCAATTGTTTCTTTTTGCTGGATCAGCACAAACTGTATAAAACTGAAAGGATTTTAAAACAGAATGTTTCTGTTCAATTCATTTTGAGAAATAATTGGAAGAGTTCATAGAGCAATGGCTATCATATCTGAGTGTTGATCAACATCATTTTTGTATCAAATTAAAAAGTATTTAGAACAGTCGTCTTTCTGTCTATTTTGGTTTAATTCAGATGCAGTTATTGAGAAAGTCATTTTAATGGTTTTTTATTTATTTGGTAGTGTTCATATTTGATGGCGGAGCAGAATCATTTTTTTATCATTTTGAAGGCCTTCATATCAGGGTGCTTCCTGCCAAATTTCACAAATATGTAATCTGGACAAATGGATGCTAAATATTACTGAGTGGTTTTGGAGAAGTCAGAAATAGCAAATGTTGACAGATGACCCCATGGACAGATGATATAATGTATGCAGGACAGTAAGCACATACCAAGTGAGATAAAACATTTTCTATACACAGTGGTGTAACACACAGCACAGGGCAATGTTAATGAGAATGCAAAGTCTTTAATATTGTGTACTAAACTGAACCTCAAACTCATGTTCTTTGGATATGAAATGTATGAAACTTACTGAATAAGTAACACATTATGCCAATGTATGCTGAGGATATTATTCAATTAAATTTCGTATCAAACTAACATGTGCAGAATCGTTTGTGCATAACATAAATGCTAGGAAAATAAGGCGCTGGTTGAATATAAGAGGAGATTGTACATGGTAGGTATCCAGTATGTTTTCACTGTATACATCTGTAAGGGACAGGAGATTTTGGTTGAAAGTTATCTTTACCTTTAAAAATTCTTTAGAATTTATGTATTCCCAGTCTTCTGATCTGAAATATGCAAGTCATGTTGATCTAATTTTGAAACAAAATAAGGTCAGGGTCAGATTTCACCAACAGAACCTTAAGTCTGGACTTAAAACTAAGGACTTTGTTCATCATTCCAATCATATGATTTGTTGAAATCTAACTCTGACATAAAACTGACCAATCGGATGTCACAAATCAAGACCTAAATTTTAGATTTATGTTGACAAAATTGGGCCCTGATCACTAAAGAGAAAATTTATTCATAAACCTTGTGTGTTGTTGTTTTCAGCTATCGGAACCTGTTGAAAATGACTGAAAAACAGCAGCCCTATTCACATAGGCTTAAACACACATACATAAACACAAATGTAAAAGCATGTCCAACTGCAAACAATGTCGTAACACTGTATAATGTATATTCTGCTTGATGCACCTTGCCAGGTCATCAAATTTAAATATCATGAAATTTACAAGACAAATCTAAAATATTTGATGCTAATTAAAGTTTGATCACATGTACAAAGTCTGCCACATGCATAATACAAGTTCTTACATTTTTACTTAAAAAGTTTCATTTTCTGTCATTAGCATTTTAACACAGGATATTTTCATTGTCTATATTAACAAGAGGTATATTTCATTGTGTGGGACCAAAAACATGATATTTTAAGGAGTGGCAAACTTGATCCAGAATCAAAATTTAGATGGTTCAACTCACTGGCAAAACACACATCCCCACCAATGTTTAGTAAATTCATCTCACTTTCATAGGCTGATCATATAAATATAAGATTAATATAAATTTATTTGACTTTAGAAAGCAGCAGAATTTGTTTACCTCATCTGACACAGTAAACTACATTCTTGTTATTCTGAAACTATCTGACCCTATCCGAAAACAAAGTCTGATTCAGCAATCCATCACAGTGGGTTCTTCAACGTTATCATAGAAGTAAATGAAAATAACTTTCAAAGAGATGTGAACGGCATTTGGTCAAATTTCTTTATCAAAGATTAATTTCCATGTCTGAAATGAAAGGCCGTTTCTATTTATTTGTTCAAGCTCATAAAGTACTCACTTTTGTTGTTGCATGTACAACTTTTGTAGGCAAACACAATCAAGCATGATGGGAAATTTTTCACATGTGAATATATAGGAATGAAAAAAATATGATAATTATTTTGTCAGTGAGTCTTTATATTTAATATATAAGCATATCATAAATGCATCTATTACTACTTGTTCTCCATACAGATAGAAAAGAAAAAAAAAAAATTAAGAATTCTTATAATGGTAAATGGTATGCCTAATGAATGTGTATTGGTAAAATGATTAAAGCCTGTAAAAGATCCTCAGAATTGTCATAATGAGTTAAATGTTAAATCTTCTAGGAAATATCTGTGTGTTATTCATTCAAAGTGCACGATTTTGAACTATTAATATTACCCGTCTTTGTTAAATCTTTGGGGAAACGTCTGTGTGTGTATTATTCAAAGTGCACAATTTTGAACTATTAATATTAGGCACAAATTCAAACCATACCTAATTAAAAAAATTACCAAAATAATTCAAACCATACCTAATTAAAAAATTACCAAAATAATTCAAACCATACCTAATTAAACAAATTACCAAAATAATTCAAACCATACCTAATTAAACAAATTACCAAAATAATTCAAACCATATCTAATTAAACAAATTATCAAAATAATTCAAACCATACCTAATTAAACAAATTACCAAAATAATTCAAACCATACCTAATTAAACAAATTACCAAAATAATTCAAACCATACCTAATTAAACAAATTACCAAAATAATTCAAACCATACCTAATTAAAAAAATTACCAAAATAATTCAAACCATACCTAATTAAAACAATTACCAAAATAATTCAAACCATACCTAATTAAAAAAATTACCAAAATAATTATTCAGGAGCTCATCTAAAGATAATCTAACAATAGAGTTGGCAGACTATAATCTTGGAATTAAAAATATTATTTATGGCCTGTCATGGGGAACCAGTTAGACGATGCCAACAAATCTTATGTCTACATTGTTAGTTATATCCATGATTTTAAACAGATGGTGTATACTGATTTGCCAATGAGACCAAAACTCTACCAAATATCAGTTCAATTATCTCAATAATAAATTTTTTTAAACTTTTCAGGAAGTTCAGAAAAAGGAAGCATCATTGCACTACAAGGTTCACACAGTACACCACCCCATCATATACCTCTCTAATTAAGCCTTGTACATGATACCATAGAACCTACAATTGGCTACACAGAGTGTGTGCATGTGTGTGTGTTATTTGGATTTTTAACACAGCTTGAAATAATTTTCAGTCATATCACTATGATGTCTGCAGTGTGGCAGTTCATAGTGATGTCTAGCACTTGGGCATCATGCCGCACACATGTAGAATGGTGTCCTACCCAGTCACATTATCCTGACACCAGGCCAACCAGTCCTAACACTAACCTATGAACACTGAGCGCCATGTGAGGCAGATGCTATTACCATTTTTATAAGTCTTTGGTATGACTCAGCCGGCGTTCAAACCCATGACATCCCAGACAGCTAGAGAGATTCATGACAATATTTGTCCATAAAAAAAAAACATTTCAATGAATTTTCATTACATGCTGCATTACTGAATGGTAAGATAAACAAAGATGGCCAGTTACCATCTTAGTTCAAACATATGAAGGCTTCACTAATGTTATTTAGCAATATAAGATAATATCTATCAACTAAACATAGGCTAATCTATTACAAATCCTATTTTCAACCATACCTAGACTACTGTAATGTTGTCTGGGGAAACCCTTCTGACAAGAATATTTACAAATTATTCCGCTTTCAAATAATAGCTCACATACTCATCTTAGATAATGCTCAAAACATCTCAAATGCAATGAATATTAAAATGCTAAAAGTGAAAAAATATTTTTGAGAAAGGTTAGTCTTATGCCTAAAGTTTCAAACAATATGGCCCCATTATATCTCAATGAACTATTTCATGCTAGAAAACAAGGTAACACTTGTTAAGATCAATTTCAGCTAACCATCTTTCCATCCCAGAAGCAATAAAAGAACTCTAAAGAAAACTTTTCAATATTCAGAATCACCAATCCAGAACAGAATCCGAAATGAAATCAGAGAAAGTAAAAATAAAAAATGCATTTAATTCAGTGGATGAAAAGTGTAACCTGTTCAACATGACAGATACAATACAAATTTAAGTATAAATTCATTAATAACCTTCCACTCTGTTGTCTCACTATTGTATATACATAATGTACCTAGCATGTTCATTTCAATTTTCTGTTTATTGTGTCGTTACGACTCACAGGTCACAAACTTAAGTAACAGAAAAGAAGCAAACTTTGTAAAACTCAACAAACAATTTAAATATTAAGTGATAAATCAAAAATGTGAGAGGAACTTACAGGATAATGGAGGAAATCCAAATCAGACCTTGTAAAGGTCTTTAAAGTCCTAAACGAATAAAAAGTATCATATAATTTCAATACTGGAAATGTACCGGACCTCCAAAAACCATGACATAGTCAAGATGGCATTGTCCAGAATTCTTTTGAATAATTTATAAGTTCCAGATTAATATTATTAATATTATTGTCCAAATAATGAGCACTTTCTATCACCACTGACCAGTTCTAACAAATATTTTTCCTCTCTAAGTACAACATAAAATAATCTCCAGACATCTCAGGAACACAAAAAAGTGAATGACTCGAGAAATCGGAATGAAACTGAATGCTTAACTTTCTCCTTATGTACATTGTAAATTGCAACTGTATTTCACAATGGACCCCATATGACAACATACACTATTGATTTACAACATACTAAGTCACGACATACTATATTCACATGACCTCACACAACCAATGGGGAAGCCACAAAATTCTTCCCGAAAGTCCATATCCCATCAGTCACAGCGAAACTATGCCATAGGTGCCATTTTAAATCTTATTAGTATGAATATCATTAATAATTGTTAACATGTACGTAAACAACTATTTATTGATCCTTCATGATTTGTGTTTTCAGCAGAGCAAAATTATGCACACAACTGATATAACAAAAAATATTCTATACAGTTTATGACCAATGAAAAAAAAATTACGAAAATTAAATCAAATCAAATACCAGAAGTTACAGAAAACAGAGATATACATGATAATGAACATATATAAATACAGCTTATTATCTGTGTGTGTGTGTGTGTGTGGTGGGTGGGTTGGATAGGTGGACATGTACTCTGAATGTAAATATTCATATAATATGCCACAAGGAGGATTAGTTTCATGCAACTAATTGTGTCACTCTCTTTAAATAAAGTCATATTACTATTTCATTATTATTGTTGTTGTTGTTGTTGTTATTATTATTATTATTATTATTATTTTACTGGTGGGTGTAATTAAATATCAAATCAGCATCATTTTTTTTCTCCAAATTTTACTTTAAGTACTGATTCTAAATATGACCTGTCAGCTGTGAAAGAGACATTTAGGGCTCAGGGAAAATTTCCCAAGCACTTGTCCCCAAGATGAGTGAGTTGCAAGAATAACTCATCTTAGTCCTCATCCTAATCAACACAGAAAACTAAAGAACCAGATACTTGATGCCAGCTTGGTACTAAAATGGGTCAAAGCCATGAAAATATCATGTTCTAATGGCTCTTTAGATAAATATGATAACAGATTTGGTTGGTTTGCAGCTCAAATTGCAGCTGCACACATAGTCCTTGATTTCTTAGAAGGTTTTGTGTTTACAGTAAAACCTCTCAGTAACCTTGATGCCTTAAGTTTCATTTTCAACAAACTATCACAGATCTTTATGAGCTAGATATGACAGGAGGTAAGAAACTGATAATGTAACAAAGTTATGATTTTCGTCTAGTCAGACACCATTACATTTCCCCCTGATCACCAGTATTTCAAAGACTACAACAATGTCAATACAATATCAGGCCAAAGTAAAGACTCCAGCATTTATTTATATAAGTATGTAATTATTTTTCACAAGAAAAATGTCATTAACTTGCATTTGAAAGAATTTTTAACCATTCCAATTTCCACCAATTTTTGTATTGAATGATCCACACTGGTCAAACCTCCTTTCTAGACAGATACGTACAGGTGCCATGAAAAGGGAATATTCTGATTGGCCAAAAGAATTAGTATATTTCTAGGTCCTTACCACAACTAGATTTTGACTGATGTATAAACAGTGATGAAGGAGGTATTTTTTATTTGAACTTCCTGAAGCTAAGAAGGTAAACAAGTCACTTATGTACTTGATTTAATTTGAATATTTTTTATGATCATAAGCAGCAGTAAACTCCAAAGTCCAAATTTAGACGACACACTGTGTAGCATGTCAATGCTAAATAATGCCACGTGGTGATGGATAAAGAAGGTCTTCATTAATTGGAACTGAACAAATCACAGCAGAGTTGCTATAATTAAAAAGATTATCTTTTCCAACATGGATTGTCCATCCAGCCAACGGATGGGTATGGTCAATTATGTCTATTCCAGAATGAAATGTCTCTTTCAGGCAATGGCAGGGCACGGTCAATTTTGTCTTTTTCAGGCAATGGCAGGGCATGGTCAATTTTGTCTTTTCCAGCATGAATTGACCATCCAGATTTGGCTGGGTATGGTCAAATTATATCTATTCCAACACGAATCTTTCTTCCAGCCAATGACACAGTATGGTACAATTTGTTTATTCTAAAGGACATGCCAATTATTTTCCACTTTAATATCCAAGAAGTTAGAATAATTAACATGGGCTAGCAATACAATGAACATGAACCTATCTGAAAGACTGCTTTGTTCTCTAAAAATTTCTGACCAGTTTCTACTGATGCCAGTTAACTCATTAACTCCTGGAGGTTTGTGTCGTTTTTCCTGAAATGCAAGTAGGAAACACATTTTGTGGGCTATTTCTGAATACATCCTAATACATCAACTTCCAAGTGATTTTCCATTACCCTAATTCCTAACTGTGTTAGAAACATCGTTTTTCATTGGCTTTTCGCTCACGCATGAGCAGAAGGGTAAAAGCTGGGGGGGTTTTTTGTTTCGCTTAACAGACCCATCATTTTCGTATTGAGACCACTCTTTATTCCAAATGCCCATCTTATCTTACATTTTGCAGAGGTTCATCTGTCTGATACCAAAAAGTCTAAAATCCAGACACAAAATCAAATTCCGACCATGGGCAACTTTTGGGTGGAAAATAAATTGGGTAAAAAATTGTTTGGTTTTTTTCCTCTTTATTTTGTAGTGCAACTAGATATTCCAGATTATCTGGTATCATTGTAAAGCTACATCTGTCTACTTTTCTATAATACCACCCACTTAAGTGTATCATACATGACTTTGACGCTACAGAGCTCGACAGTAGGCTACTACCTCCTGCAATGTAAACGCTGCACCAGGGGTTAAGGAGTTAATAATGTAATGACACTCATGTACTTTACTGATCGAATTAAAATTGAAAGTCAAATAGGAAATATAAACTGACATTTTAGCAGTAGACTGTGTTCTCAAAAGGACCAAAAAAAAATTTTTTTAAGGTAGATCTAATGGACACGTAATTGTTCATATCCTGCCCCTCAATAAATTAAATTATAGGTCATCCAAGAAATTTACAGAACACATGAATGAAGAAAAAGAAATATAAAGTCTAGTAAAATTCAAGAAATTTCTTATATGTCACCTATAGTTAATGTAATTAATGATTAGTATTACTATTGGTAACATTTTTAAATTGGTACCTGTACCAAAAAATCCTTTCAAGTCATTAATGACATATGTATATACTGTTAAGTAAAGATGAAAAAAGAAAATCAATCCTGTGTAACATGATATCAATGATTTTACATCTCAAAGTTTTATGATGGAATACATATAAAAGATAGGATTTGTGTAACTTGGAAAGTCAAATACCTTCATAATTTCCTAAATTTACATTAATAATAATAATAATAATAATAATATCATATCAAGTGTATTTTAATATATCATTCTCAACATTGCACCTTATTTCATTGTGAAACATTGTATTTTTATTAGTATTTTTAATATTATTATTATTAACAACAGCAACAACAATTCCCTGCAAAGAAAGATGCCTGTTTGAAAACATTATATGCATTTGAAGTCCCCTTTTTAAGTTTAAAGTACCAATTTTGGAAGATAAATAGCATGCTCCTTTTTATTCTGGGGGAAACACTATATTCTGTTGACATTTGTAGAGGTTAATTTGTTTCTAAATGTAGTGTGAAGGTCAGTCTATGCCGAGAAACCCTTCTCGTAACCTGCAGTTTGGTGAAGCGTGTGTGTGTGGCTAGCTTTTTAAGCTTTAACACAACCACAAACTCTGAAATGTGGATTACAATTCTTCTTGTTTTTTGTAGGTCCATCAGAGACAACATCAATCCTCAGAAACTTCAATTGTTTCCATTCAATTAGAGATTCTACTTCAAATGCAAAAGGGGACCCGAGTGGCCAAGTGGTCTAAAGCGCTCCCCGTTACGGATCACTGCCATCTCATCTCTGTCTGCCTGGATTCAAGTCTAGGATTCGGCCAATGTGGGTATGTGAGAAAGCTTGCCAATAGCTTCTTGTGGGTCGGTGGTTCTTCCCGGGGTTTTCCTGGGTTCTTCCTCCACCATTAATACTGGCCTCCATGCATAGACTATCGTGTGCTGAAAAATGGCGTTAAACCCCACAACAACAACAATAATCAAAGGCAAAAGATATGACACTTACAGTAAGCCTACATCATTAAAAATTATCAGTCAAGTAAAGGTACCGATGTAAAGAAAATCCTAAAATTTCTATGATTATAATTACATCTAAATAAAGCTACAAGTCGTAAAAAAAATTTGGGACACTGAGCCACAACTTGAATTTTCTGCTTAAAATAAAACAACCTTCAAACACTTTGAGCAATAGCAATAGCGATAAATGTCTGGGCCTGAATCTCAGACTGAATTTCCACTATCATCAGCCAATCAGAAATGCCCTTTTAAAAATGCAACATCATTTGTGATAAATCGAAACAAAATCTCAAATTTAAACTCAAGTTCAAGTGTTAATAATGTCCAGGCCAGAAGCCACAGTCACAAAACTGTCCAAGTACAAATTTTAGCATTCAAATTTCAAACTTACTAACCTTCTATAACTTCACTCTGACAGAGCTCGGAATCACACACATTTTTATTATTTAATTATTTGTACAAGAATATCAATGAGATTTATCGACCCTATATCTGATTCTTAATTTATGGAGATTGATTCTTGTGCTCAAAAGATTTTTGTAACAATGGGACCAGGGTCCAAGTTTCACTAAATTTCTTAAAGTTTTCACATCAAACAATGATTTTATATTAGCTTGCTTACGACACTTCAAGCAATATTGTGCTTTTTATGGGCAGTAGCCATAACTAAAAGGATGCAAAATCAGCATTCAGTTTAAAAACTTGGAGACATATTTATTCTGGAAAATAAGCTGAGTTCTCAAATTTCTGGAAATCATGAGGAAAAGAAGTTCTTTAAAATAAAGCAAGGTTATTATCCGGAGAATCTGATACAGTATGATTCCATTTTAGTCCAATATGACTGCTGAATGTTATTTGAAAACTTGTTACCAACTAAGCAATAGGTAACATATTCCAAAAATCTAAATTGCAGGAAGAGACTTTCTGAATGTTTAGTGACACAAGGAACAGGTCTAATTTGTTCATTGCTAGAGGTAGTTTTTTTTTAATGATCATCATCTCCAATACTGGTGCATTTCAACATTTCCATTCTATGCAAAATTTTGTTTCCTTCAATTACATGAAGCCAACATGCAAATCTTTTCCAACAGCTGTCAATCCAGCAACATTATCAAATGCAGGGCTTCTGCAAGGATGATTTTCCAAAAGGAAAAGTGTGGCCCACTGTATAATTTTCAAAAAGTTGGAGAGAGAAAGCAGAGAGTGTTATGTGTATTTAATTTATATGGTGTACTTAACTAATGCCCATGATTGTGAGTTGTAAACATAATGTTTACCTCCACCACACAAACACATTGATGAAATTTTTTATCATTCTCACTAATAATGCTCACTAATAATGCAGTTAAATACATAATGCAGTTGGAAGATATGGATCCCAAATATCACATCATAATGATGCAGAGCTATACTAATCTATGTCCAGGTGATTTTGTAAACTGTATCATTTTTCTCATTTTAACATCTTTAAAGAACTAAATTTATTTAATCCTTTCAGGGGTTGTTATGCATAGTTCTGTTGTACAAGACAATGAAAACTTACTGCATGAACATGCGAGTAGAAAGACACCGTCATGTCCAGTGAGGATCTGCGCCTGGCCAGTGCTGCAAGAAAGCTGGACATGCGCTCTTCTAACTCCTGGGCCTCACGGTAGATCTCTTTTGGATCACACTCCCCAGTCTGTGCTAGCTCCTCTGCAGCCTGAAGCAGTTTCTCTGCATTTGTTATAGTATTCTGAAAGGGAAAGAACATTCAGTTTAAATAAAGACCACAAAATTGACAAAAATATGCAAAACAGGCAAAAAACACACAAGATGAGCACAAAAAAATGCATGGATCCTGTCTTTCCAACAGTATACTCTACCTGTCATCTCAAGTGGCTCAGTGGTTAACATGCCAGACTCATAAATAAAGGGTATGGGTTCAAATCCTACCATCTGACCATTTGTCCATCGTGATGTGTCTTTGAGCATGGTACTTTACACAAATTGTCTCGGCACTCAAAACCAACTTTCATTGCTGCGGATTCGGCCAATGTGGGTATGTGAGAAAGCTTGCCAGTAGCTTCTCGTCGGTTGGTGGTTCTTTCTGGGGTTTTCCCTGGTTCTTCCTCCACCATTAATACTGGACGCCGTGTATAGCCTATTGTGTGCTGAAAAATGGCATTAAACCCCACAACAACAACAACTTTCATTGCTGTGCCAAAAAGCAACAAACCAAATGTAAATGCATTCAGAAAGATTAAATCTGTCCAGATCTTATAACTTTTTAACTATTCTTCTGTCTGAGAATGTGAGTACCATAATCACAAGAAATTATACACATGTCTAACCAACAACCTTCTACCTGACTACTTGACAAAACAGTACAAATTAAGATGCAATCATGACACTGTAAGACTACGTTTTTGCCTTCTTTACTAATTTAAGACTGCATCCTGAAACACAAGACAAGTTTGTCCTAAAAGAAACAGCAACAGCAATGTGAAACAACTAACATCTAGTACATAGGTTTTAATGAATTGGAAAGAATTCCCCAATTTCTCTACTATAATACAATGATTTTTGTTGTTGGTTTTAACAATTATTAACACATAATTGGTTATATCATACAAAGGAAATGGCAGCTAAGTGCATTTCTCATGGATATGTCAAGGCAACCAACCTAGGATGGCCTGGGCAGGTATCAAACCCACAACCCCTGAATTACAAGTATGATGCTCTACCACAGTTTCCAATAAAAAAGATATGCATAAAGAAACCATCTTTGGACAAGGATACATATCAAAATATAATTTCAAAATGTATGCAATGCGAGCTTCACAAATGTTTATTTTTATCAACCCTGCTTCCTGAAGTCCTATAGGGAACACCATTTTAACACAATGCTTTTGTAATAATAAAACCTTTTCATAAACCAGACTGCTTACAGATCTATAGTTCTTTTGTAAAAGCATCAAATCAAAGCTAAATAATTAACCAAACATACAAATTTAAATGGTCAAAAATGAAGTAATGTCCTTACCAGTCACAGGAAATCTGGAAGCATAATATCAATTATTCCTACCATTATGAAAATGAACCCATAGCTCTACTGGGCTTTTATTACTGTGTGAAAATTACAACATACATCATATCTATCCAAAAGTATGTTCAGATCCATGTGAAAACAACTGAGACCCAGACAATCTATCCCACAGTTCCCAGCTGATCTGTGTCGCAAAGAAGCATTCTATGGATAGTATCATACAAGAGTATAACATTATTTTCCTGTGCATTTATGTATCATTAAGAATGGATTTATGTGTTTTTCTTTTTAGAACAAGCATATATGGGGTCATACACAACTGCAAAGTTTTTGCTGAAGCAAGATAAACTACCACTGTCACTCCCAGTAAACATGTGTCAGTACTGGATGACTGAGGTTTCTTGAGCTAAATTAATTCAAATCTTGTATCAGATTTTGAGGAGAAGAAGTGGTGATATAAATAAAAACATTTGTGCCCTTGAGTTTACTACTGTTTGCTGATGCTTTGAGTTTAAATATACTTAATGTAGGTGATATTTTCCATGCATGTGAAAAGATCTCCACAATAGATCAGGTTTCAAAACATAACATACTGTTGTTTGTTCTTTCCTCCTGCAAAGACTGCAATATTCACACAGACTTGGTCTTATTCATTGTGTTCATTATATCCTGATAAAATAGGATAATATCAGCACAGAAAATGCTCCTAAATAAGGCAAAATGTGGCACACAGCTGCTTTGTCCTAGCTTTCTGACAATCTGTGTGCCAGTTTTGCACTTAATTTTCTTTTCTTCCATGCACCACTGTATGCCACTTTTATCTTTAGATGAACAACTTACAACAGTGTTTTATTTTGAACAGACAAAAAAAATCATATTTTTCTTATCCATATACCGATGGTTACATTATGAAGACTCCAGCTTTTAAAGCATTAAGTGCAGTTAAATATGACTTAATGGACACCTTCGTAAGACACCTGGTCTGAATTTCACCAGCAGAACTTAAGTCCAGATTTGAATCCAGCAATTTAAATAGGTAGCTCAAATTTTATTCAGATTTAAATTTAAGCTAATCAAACTGCAGGATTTGATACTTAAATTATGAATCATCTTTAAGTTTACTTACATATTTAATTCAATATCAACATCCGTCTACAATGAAAATACTGGTTCCTCAAGTGTCCAATGAAACGCATAAGAAGAGGTCCAAGTGGGCATGATATCACTCACTTAGAGCCAGATGCAAGAACACATGGCCTGAACAGCTGAGTCAGTAAGATGCTTTCTGTGGAAATTCTGTCCAATGTCATTTGCACACATTATGAAAACAAAATTCAAGGTTCATTTCTTTTCTTTTGCATCTTCATATATACCTGATAGCACATCAGCATCATTTGTCCAATACTGACAGGTCGTTATGCAAGGATGCTTTCTGTAATAGTTGGATGAATTCTGTTAAGAAGCTGTTTTTGTACTTAAAGTCATTGAAATGTTTTTCTATTTTAGTAATGCATTTATAGTGGTGGCAGATGGGGAACACTTATACAATGCTCTATATTACAAGATGTTTTCTGTCAATTCTGGTGAAATTCTGTCCAGCAGTTTTTGAGATAAAATTTTTTAAATTTAAAAACAAGTGTGAGTCCTGCATGGAAGGATTTTTTCCCCTGAGATTAGGTGTGTCTCACAACACTCCCATCACTCACTGAAATCTCTCACGTAAGCAAAATTATTAACTAAGCAAAAACTTTCTTTCCTTAACCATTTTGCTCCAGTGTAGTGTATTTACAGTAATACTGCCTGAACTGGTATGTAGTTGCTAATTTCACCCACTTATGATGTCAGCATGGTCAGCTGGCTTCAATGAAGTCTGCAGAGGTGGATCGTACTATGCCTGGGCAGAGGTAACTCAGGTTTAAAGATGTTAATTGATTATGGCTGGACAAATCAAAAACTCAAGAGGCATAAAACTGGGTCAGTTTGACATATTCAGTAATTAAATGTGGTTGAGCTGTCTCAGTGTGCCAATGCCAAAACACCAAACTCCAAGCATCTAAAATATCAAACAAAATTCAACGATGGATGGAAACGGGAAATTCAGTAGTTGCAGTCAAGCTAAATGGGCATGAACATGCACTCTGCTCTTCCTGTAAAGCTGATTTTAAGGTCTGTTATGGTGGTAAGAATAACATCATGCATCATGCAGAAATAACAACTAATAAAACCATACTAACCATGACAACATGCATGCTGTCACATAAATACATGTTCCTCTAATCTGCATCCAATGTAGATAGATATATGTGCCAAATCACTACTCACTAGCTTTATAATGGACATAGAGTTTCTGTTTCTGGCAGCAGATACTTTTTCAGACACAATCCCTTACACATAAGTCACATATATTCTTGGGCAAACAGACGAAAATTATTCGCATAGCAACTAATGTGCTGTTCATAAGAAATAATAATAATAATAATAATTTATTCTATAGACTCACAGTCATGAGTGGCCATCTGTAGAATGGAACAAGTAACCATTATTTTTAGGCATGAACGACCCCATGGGAAATATTTACATACTCACCACTGAACATGATTTCATCATTTGTAAACATCAATGTAAACCAGACTTGTCACTAACTACCATGCCAGCTGGGATGAGTGAGTCTTTTTCTTCTTGTATAATGGGTAGTACATTACAGAAAAGTTGACAGATGTAGTTCCACAAAGATACCAAATAATCTGGACATTCTACTCATATCACAAAATACAGAGAAAAGCATTTTTTAAGAGCCAATTTGTTTACACCAAAAATTTGCCCAGCATCAGAATTGGATTTTGTGCCTGAATTTGATACTTTTTGGCCTCAGTTCCAAGGCAGACCAGTCTGAACAGCACACAGACTGGCAAACCTTTGCAAAATGTAGGCTATGTTGGGGATTTCAAGTAAAAAGTGGCCATGACACAACAATGATCAAAAAAGCACAACAAACAAAAAGAACTTACCCTTCTGCACATATGCAAGCAAAATAACCAATGAAAAATGATGTTTCTAACACAACTAGGCACCAGGCCAAGCAGAAATGACTTGGACGCAGATTTTGGGGATGTATTCAGAAGCAGCCCCCAAAATGTGTTTCCTAATCATATTTAAAGGCAAAAATGAAAAAAAAATCTACAGGGTTTAATGAGATTAAAAATAAAATCTCCATCGTTTAATGAGTTAAAACATTAGACCCAGACAATACTAATCTTCTAGACCAATAAAGCACCAATCTTGGGCAGCTCTGACAGGCAGGCAGCAGTCTGAATCCACCCATAGGCAGGGGATAGCTTAAAGTTCTTGGTGGACTCAGCAGAGATGCAATGAAATTGGCATAATCCAACACTGACACTAAGAGGGATATTTTCCACAATATGGAAACATCAGGCTGACTTTAGAGGACACTTGGCTCCAATAACAGTATATCATTCCCCCCCTCTCCCCAAGTGTTTAGATCAACAATCATGAGGACTGCCACAAACATAATCCAGCAATGATCTAAAAACTGCTGTAAATGCTTGTGGTACATATAAGGAGAGCATGAATGACAAGTACTATGAATGAACTGATCTGATAAGATTATGTGGTTATTTTAATATTTTTCAAAAATGTAATTTTTGTCCATTTGCACGATGAATATCAGGTCGATGAAAATCCTCCCTCTTTCAAGAGAAAATCCTCCTAACCAAATTTCTTAAATCTCCTGATTATTATTCTTATTATTCTTCTTCTTATTCTTATCATTAGTCCCGTCCTGATGTGTTTTCTGTCACATGTATGTTTAAAGTTTTTTTTTAATAACAGCAGTCTTACTGCAAATCAGCATCAACTCTATAAATCTGAAAGCATTCTATGCGAGAATACTTTAAATCAAATTTTGTCAAAATTGAGTTGCCCGAGTAAAAGACAATACCGTTTTTCTAGAAAATGGTTAAAGGTTCTTCCACATGTACTGTAGGCAACTTGGGTCATATCTGAGGGTGTATCAGCACCATTTCTACTAATATTACAGCCCTGTATTCCAAAATTTTTTCTGTCAATTTTTTAAAATTAAATTCTTTTGATCAGCATTTTTTTTAATGGCAGCCATATCTGGTGCCAGATCATCATTGTTTCTATAAAACCTGAACGTCTTTCATCATTGGATACTTTCTATCAAAGTTGATAAAATTATGTTGAGCATTCTTTTTTAAGATGCAGTTTAATAATTTTCACATTTAGTAATAAGGTCATATTTAATGGCTGAGTGGCACTATTTGCACAAACTTTGAAGTCTTTATTGGCAGAATGCTTTCTACCAGATTTTCACTGAAACTGGTTTTCTCATAGTTTGGAAGATCAAAATAGCAAATATTGATGGATGGCACACAGCAGTCTCAGAAAGATATCAGAGCTTGGTTCTGTAGCCAGGTGAACCAAAAATTTGACTGCTACCTCTGATTAATAAGCAATTAACTTGAAGAATCTGGATGCAAAAAGTGTCTTATTAGGGTAGAAGTAAATAAATATACAACAAGCACATTCTAAAAGACCAACAAAAACAACAGTATTCTGGTAAAAGTATCAGTATACTGATAAGGGTTGAAGTATACTGACAAGGGAAGAAGGATACAGAAAAGTGCATTATTGACAAGTATAATAACAAGGGAAGAAGTATACTGACAAGGGAAGAAATATACTGGCAAGGGTAGAAGTATACTGACAAGGGGTAGAAATATACTGACAAGGGGTAGAAATATACTGACATTGACAAGTATACTGACAAGGGAAGAAATATATTGACAAGAGTAGAATTATACTGCCTAGGGTAGAAGTATGGTGACAAGGGAAGAAGTAAACTGACTAGAGTAGAAATATATGATGAGGGTATAAGTATAATGACAACTGTAGAAGAATGCTGACAGGTTCTACAATAGTATCAACAGCAGAACTGCCAAGAGCAACAGTATACTGGCGAGGGTAGAAATATCCTCATAAATATACAACCATTCTCCAGGTTCAACAACAGTATCAAAAATAAATTTATACTGCCAAGAATTGAGGTATACTGCCAAGAGTAAAAGGATACTGACAAGTGTAGAAATATACTCATAAATATACAACCAGTTTCCAGGTTCTACAACAGTAGCAATAGTAGAAGTGTACTGACAAGACCAGAAGTATATTGACAACAGCAGAAGGATACTGGCAAGGTAGAAATATATTCATAAATATACTACCAGTTTACAGAAAATTCATCAACTGTTTTAAAACAGTATCAATAGAAGGAAACTGACAAGAGTAGAATTATACTGACAAGGGCAGAAGTATACTGACAAGAGTAGAGGTATACTTACAAGGGTAGAAGTATAGTCGTTAATATACTACCAGTTTACAGAACATTCAGCAACAAAGACTGGGTGTATACTGACAAAGGTAGAATTATACTTTTACAGACAAGGGCAGAAGTATACTAACATGGAAATAAGTATACTAACAAGGGTAGAATTATACCTTTACCGACAAGGGCAGAAGTATACTGACAGGGAAAGACATGTACTTACAAGGGTATGAAGTATATTGTCAAGGGCAAAAGTATACTGACAAAGGTAGAATATACTGACAAGGATACAAATATACTCATAAATATACAACCAGTTTACAGCAAAGGTCTGCAACAATGCCAAGAAAATTAGCACATTGACATGATATATATATATATACAGTCAAACCCACTTATCTCGACCTCGGTTATCTCGACAACCCGCTTATGTCGAGCGTTTTGGTCCGGTCCCGAAAAAATTCTTCTTTGTTATGCTATTTTTTACCCGCTTATCTCGACCTCTGTTAAGTCGATAACCCGGTTATGTCGGGCATAAGTTTCGGTCCGAAGTAACATGTGGACCCGCTTAATTCGACGAAATGCAACTTTTTAACGTCAATCTCACAGAAATTGTACAAGAAATAGTCAGCAAAAGCGATCGATTTGTAGAAAATATGAAGTAATATCAGTCTGCTTTTGTTTACTCCGGTGCTGATCTGTAACGAACGATTCAAAAGCACTTACGTTTTCATACATATGCTCGGCACCGTCGACACTTGCCACAAACAATTTCATTTTTTTAATGCATTCAGCCATTTCACTGTAGCTTGGGATAGTGATAGGCTGATCATCATCATCATCATCATCATCTTGCTTGCATGATTGTATCTGCTTCGTTGTCACCGATTGGATTATTTCCTCATCAGTAAGTTCACCATAGGCATTGGCATCATCATCCACGTGAACATAATTCGAAAATTCATCCCGAGCAATGCCTATGGAGTCCGCAATCTCATCAGCCATCGCTTCAAGACCTATTTCTGATTGAGGCTCTTTAATTTCTTGTGCAATTAAACACTGCTGGTGAAATTCTTCATCAGAAATTTCCGGAAAAATACAATGGAACCAGCAGTTTTGAATGGTTTTCGGCGATACACTGTTCCAAGCTGCACGGGCATACATGATGGCGTCTAGCAGAGTTGGTTTATAGGATCGCTTTTCCTCATTTGCACTCACAGTCAATGTACATGTACATGTACATGTATTTTCAAAAACATTTATTGATCTTTATCTGCGAGATACTGTCATATATTAACCTGGATATAATACAATCTTGGTTATTTTGCACCTAACACCGCGTTATGCGTGAATGGCGGGTGCCTGAAAGCAATCGGTGGATGTTTCTCTCTCACTCTCTCGTTTGTGATTTTCTTTGATCCATTTTTCAATCTGATAACATATTCAAACCTCTGAGTACAACCAAACATGATTTGTTTTTCAATATTCACATCAATTATAAAAATGCGTCGTGTGTTATCTGACATAAGTGATGCACACTACAGTAATGGATGCATACGCTACATGTGATATAAGGAGTTCATAGATATATTTTTTCTTTAATAAATTACTTATGATGATAAAAAAGGAATAAATGATAACAACACCAGGTTAGTTCATTTCATTTTATTATCAATTAAGCGTTTTGTTTATTTTATTGTAACATGCAGTGGGAGGGGATTCCAGTAAACACCAGCAAGAGACAGGAGTAATGCTCAAGGACATTTTTAAAATTACCGGTTTTTATGAACCCGGATATCTCGGGACCCGGTTATGTCGACGATTTTTTTACACCCCCGACGTAATCGAGATAACCGGGTTTGACTGTATATATATATATATATATATATATATATATATATATATATATATATATATATATATATATATATATATATATATATATATATATATATATATTACATCAGATTCAACAAGAATATCAATAGTAAGAGTCAAATAACAAGGGTAGAAATATACTCATAAATACACAACCAGTTTACAGCGGAATGACAAGAGTAGAAATATAATGTCAGTGTAGAAATATACTAATAAATATATGAATAGAAGCATTCTGACAATTTTAGAAGTATAATGACAAGAGTAAAAGTATACTCATATATATCCAACTATACAGTAGGTTCTACAATGCTGTCAAGAGGCTCATGCAGGCACATATTGCTCACTTGTTGAAATCTGTCTTAAAGGAGACCAGAAACCAATGGAAATATAGAATAATAATAAAAGTACTATAGCAGAAAACCTTATTCTGAAGTATCATCTGCGACCGTAATGCCAATATTAAAATATTGGCCTATCTTCTAGGAGCTGAATTTCCATGACCTCGTATGCAAAATTTCTGCGCCTATTCAGTTACTTTCGGGATGTGACGTCATAGTAGCGACTCCAGCAGCCCAAGTGGGAGTTGCCCGAGTAAAAGACAATACCGTTTTGCGTTGCTTACGGGTGTAATAGAACATTAAGAAAAGCCTGTGGACAACATTTTTTTTTTCTTTTCCGAAAGATAAAGGCATAATGAATGAATGGATACATTATTACAAACGAGTCGATTTCAAAGCAACACCATACAGCCCTATGTGCTCGTTATATTTCTCAAAGAACTGTTACGAGAGGGATTCTGAAAAAATGGCAGCTCAAGGATACGCAAATGCTAGGCCTAGACTAAAAGTTGGCGCTGTTCCAGACATAACGTTGAATATTTTAAATCCTGGGAAAAGTGTTAAACGTGCGAGTTACGAAAATAGGCAGAAGGCCGAGTAAGTGACCACAAAATGCAACAATCAATTCACAGACCTTTTATCTACATCAGCAGTGCTAAAAATAAATCTGATAGCCCAACACCCTAGGCCCCTCTGGTTTTAGTTCTGGCCCATCCTGTATTCAATGTGAGGTGCCCATCAGGCTTGTTGAAACAAAAATTGTTTGCCTGAGGAAACTTTAATCGTGCTGGTGAAATGAGTAAATGTATTTTCAAGATGTTGACATACATGCCTTAACACTGCACAATCTAAATCAAATCACTACTGTCCAAGGTGAAATTTAGATTTGATTTTAATCAAATGGAGGCTTTGCCAAAAATAATATTCTAAACCTGTCCTGTTTCGAGAAAACACAATTTTCAGTAATCTTATAAAAATTACAAATTTTAAAAAAAAATCATTGTATACATGTAGTATGTATAAACGGTAATCTGTAATGATTGGAACTGATATAAAACTATTCCTTGGGCAGTTTAAATAGCAGCAATTAAAAGAAAAGAGGTCAAAGTTTCACATTAAATTGCTGACAATAGAAACTGGGGGGGAGACACTATTGACCCAACCCCCAACCCCTTGCCCCAATGTGCGAGCGCCCATGGATAGGACGTACCTTTTCTCTATGTGATACGCCTTATTATTCCTCCAGGACAAGCCCATTTTGCATATTCTGGTCAGCTTTGGCTAAATTGCAAAATAGCTAAAGTTTTAATTTAAGTACGCAAACAATAAAACCAGTGTGACTAATGAACAGACTCCTTATCCTTTCATTGATCTTGTGAAAAGGACTGCCCTTCGGACATACTTTAAAGAAACCATGTTCGACAGTGTGTATATGTGTAAGCACCAGCAACTGATTGCCAAAATAAACGATGCCTATTTTGTTGTTACCTACGATGTCATGGACTTCAGGTTTAAGTCTTAATGCATGTAACACTGTTTGCTGAACAAAATATTTATTCAGAATTAGTTCTTTAGGGCCATATATACTGCATGGTATATTTTGTTTTATTCCTTGTAATTTAATCATTGTAATTAAACTTTACATATACGGTAGAGGAATGTCAGGTGTTAACTGGCCGAGTTTCTTCGACGGAAATGGAGATGCGATTTTGTTTGCAGAGAAAATTTCACAGTGATCATTCATTTAAGCTAATTGGTGACAATTTCATTCTTTTAATTTTTTTTATACTATAGTACTGTTGTAGTTGTTTAAAAACATCTGAAATTTACTTGAATAATGTTTAATTTTCACGTTCTATTTACTGAAGAAGAAAAAAAGAAAAAAACTGTTGTGTGATATTAATTATTTTGTCCAGTGTCACATTTAGACATGTGTGCATGTGATTTGAATTTTTAACGTAGCTTTAACAATTTTTCAGTCATATCACTACAATGTCTGTAGTGTGGCAGTTCAGACTGTGGATTGCATACATTATATCTATTTATAAATGGTTTGTTGTTGGGTTTTTTCTTCTGACAAATGAAAATTGACAGACATAATGTAATAATCGGGACTTCGATGCAAAAAATTTAGAGATATTACGAGATCGGGATGTAGATGAGGAAATACCCCCAAAATCGGGAGGTTTTTCTCCCAGCTTGAGAGTTGACAGGTATGAACTGTCCGGGCTTGTGGAATTTCAGTCAGGGCTTGAGTTTATTTAAGTCACCAGCCCGGGGCCTGTGCCTAAAAAATTTCTTTTAGCACTGACTAGTACAGTACATAAACTATTATATCAGACTGCAGATTCAAGTTTTGAATGTGCAACCCAAATGTGGTCTCCTTCTGTCTGCCTTGCTCGCCAACGTTTATGTTTGTATTCAAGGACTGGCTAGTATTGCGTCACGGTACCACGTGATCTGCGTCTCATCAAAACTCGGAAAAACTTGGCAATTTACGGAATCGTGGTATCTTCCATGCAATAAAATCACTACCTGCTTATGATATTTAATTTATAAACATGACAGTCGGATTAAAATCTGTAGAGAATTACATAAGTAAAAGGAAAATTTTGATTTCTAGTCTCCTTTAAAGACAAATGCAACAGCTGTTCATCAAAAAATCCACTTGGATGCTTCATTTTGAAATTTCTTTCAGTGCTTTTACTGCATACATTAAGAAAACAATTGCTGCAAGGTTTCTCTATTTTTCTGAGTACAACAGAATATGATGTCCAATAATGAAAGGTCTTTATGCCAGAATGATTTCGGTCAAAGTCAATTCAGCTGAATGGTTCTTTAAGAAAAGTCTTTAGATGTTTTTTTTTTGAGTTGTCATATCTGAATGCAAATCAACATCATTTACATAAATATCAACGTCCTTTAAGCTAACTCTGGGCAAATTCTGTTGAGTGGTTTTTGAGAACTTTTAAATAGGTTCTGCCTTTGTTTGTAATAGGTACCATATCTGATAGTGAATCAACATCACTTGCAAAAATATGAAAAATTTATAGGTCAGTTAGTTTTCTGTAATAAACATTTTAACACAGCAGTTTCTGAAAAGTGATCTACAGATATTTATATTTTTAGTACTGACAACCACATATTTTTTATGATAACTTAGTTTCACCTGTTTGAAAGCCCCTCATGTCCAGATGATTTCTGTCAAATTTGAACTAAAAGTAAATTAAAGATTTTTCTATTTTTAGTAATTGCAGTCATATTTGACAGTATCTTGGCATCATTTAAACATTTGAAAGTCCTTTAATACCAGGATGTCAAATGTGGTCAAATTCTGTTGGGTGTTTTTTTTTTTTTTTCTGTTCAGAAGGCATTTAAAGATTATTCTATTTTTAGCAAAATTGCCCATATTTAATCGTGGTTCATCATTTGTTAAACTAATTAAAGATCTCTTTGTGATGATGCTTGATATAAAATATAATAAAATCCTGGACAGCTGCTTCTGTTGAGAAATTATTTCAAGTTGGGTCTTGAAATGTTTTTAGTAAAGACAGCCATTTATACAAACTGAAGACCTTGATGTGACAGTGCTGTCTGTCAAATATGGTGAAATTTTGGACAGGTTTGTTCAGAAGATGTTGTTTAAAGGTTCTTCTATTTACAGTAATGCTGTCCAAGTCAGATGACAGTTCAGCATTCTTGCTAGGATACTTCGGCAAAGTTTTCTTGAAACTGGTTCTGTGGTTTTTGAGAAGTTGGAACATTATGGTGACTGCATAACACAATGTTCAACAGATGCATATCCATACCATAAGTTCACTTGCCCTTATGACCTGACGGGTTACTCAAATAGACCAAATGCCCTGATGGACTACTCAGATAAACAAGATACTCTGAGCCACTGAAATGGTCAAAATGGCTTGCTTCCTTAAAAAAGTTTACACTATCTACAATCAGAAACAACAAAATGATTAATTAAATACTGCACAATGCTCTGACATAATTTGTATGCAAATGAAAATTGTTATTTTTCCTGAATACCTTTGCCCAGAGAACAATATCTCTACTGTGTACTGATATGCATTGCAACCGGAAGTATACTGGGAAAACCAGGCTGCATTACATTTTACATGCAAATGAAAGACACGTGATAATGTTTTGATATTTTCCTTTACAAATAAAAGATAGCAGTTTCTGTTATGGTGTTGTTTTATCTTTTGTTTGCACTGACATACTGCAAATGGAGATAAGTGTGCACAAGGGCTCACTGTGCTACACACATGATTAGAAATGAGTTATCTTTCTTCGTAATAATTATATTAGAAAGGTGTTCTCTTTCTTGATAAGAATTACAACACAACATACTTTCACACATGCACCAACTTAGTCAAAATAATGGTGTTGGTATACAATCAACTAAACTCAGTCCTGAATAAAATGTATAACCTCTACACAGTAAAGGAAGCAAAGTTTGATTGTTAATGAAGTATGTCTGAAAAGAAAAACTAATTTAGCCCTCTTACATACTAACTAATGCCTAAAATTGTTTAGATATGGCGACAGAGTAGAAAGAATATATTGATCCAAGGAGTCAGCTTGATTGGTAAAAAGCTGGAATGGACTGAGGAGCTTGGGCTATGATAGGGGTGATCAAAGCAGTTTCAAAGTTTGACAGTTATCCATTCAGTCACCTGTTTGGGGGCAAGGTAAACATTCCTTAGTTTATGATCCAACATAAAACAGATTCCAGTGAAATCAAGAACAAATTTTGAAAATATCAAGACTGAAAATTAGAGGGTTCAGATATCGTCACTAGAAATGTGAGGGTCCAGATATTTAGACCAATCATGGCAACCATGGTGACTAATTTTAATATAAACGACATCTGGATGTAAAAAGTATGAGTCACCTTCTACTCTACACATGAAATCACATCATGAAGAGTGCCACAGTATCCCTTTTACACCAATAGCAAATACTACTCAACAGTGTGTATTGTGATGTGATTTGGATTTTTAACGTAGCTTTAACAATTTTTTAGTGATATTGCTACGATGTCTGCAATGTGGCAGTTTAAAGTGATGTCTAGCACAGGGACATCATGCCATAGACATGTAGCATGATGTCCCACCCAGTCATATTATCCTGACAACAGGTCAACCAGTCCTAACACTAACCTCTTGATGCTGAGCGCCAAGTGAGGCAACTGTTAGTACCATTTTTGTAAGTCTTTGGTATGACTCAGCCGGGGATTGAACCCACGACCTCCCGCATCCGAGGCTGACGCTCTGACCACTAGGCCATCGGAGTGGTTCCTACTCAATAGTACATTTCTAACTTAAATAGTTTCAGGAACCATGTAAACAGGAAATTTTAAAGTAAATTATGTTCCTCTAAAACTATTTATTAAATCTCATAACATTGGGAATTACTGCCACTCTGGAATCCATATACATCTCTCCCTTGATAACTCGTGCACAACAGGTCCACAAACATAGAATGCACTATAAGTGAGGTGCGAGTTACTGAGGGACCTCCAAAAATTTTAAAATATTGCTTTGACATTGATAAAACCATGGGGGGAGCGGCATTAGGGAACTCGGCTGTTTAATGACTGAATCCTCATTTTACACTCACATCGATAATAATTTTTAATAAACGCACTTTTTCTAATGAAGTTGTGTTCATCATTCTGTTCAAATAACATTTATTTTCAAAATGTCCATCTTATGAACGATAATTCCAAAATGGTTTCCACAACCATCACATGTAGGCGAAAAAATCTGTGTATTAAGTCACTGCTTTTTGGTTTCTTTATGAGTCTGGTTCCCATATGGTGTTTAATATTATCCAGCCAAATCGGGAGTTGACAGCAGGGAACTAGACTAACTGTTGATACCCTACCAAACAAGATTCCTTTTTTCAAAAGCATGCAACATTTATTTCATAAGACAATCGTTTACGTCAAAACTCAATTTTTGTATTGTTCAATTAGTACAATATTGATGTCCTGATTTCATTGGAAGTAATAATGAAACTTCTTATCATCCTTGAGGATATCTCTAAGTGCCAATTCAAGAATTCTCTGAAACTTGCTTGCCCACAATGGTCTGTATCTCTGAAATCAAGCTCTTTATTTTACGAAGTATTAATTTCGCTTGGCTGCCTTGTTATCTTTGATCACAGTTATGAAAGAGTCTGTTAATTTAAAGTAGTTTATGTTACATACACAATAACATTTAAAACTGTTTGATTGATCAAATGAAGTGAGTTCAACTGAGATATGACCGGGGCCGCTAGATTTAGAGTTTGTAGGATTTTCGTGCCTTTTAACTTTTCTTTTATTCCACCTCCTTTATTTGATTCAAAAGACATAATTAACGTGATAATACAAAGGAGGCCAGCTTTTAATTCAGTGCAACAATACAACAAATACTTCCGGAAGGCAGTTATAAAACACGGTTGGCACTTAATTAGGTTCTCAGAAATATACTCGTGGACATAGCTGTTATAGTAGATTGACACATTTTACGTTTAATTACAAGAGAACACATTGCATTTATGATGATTACACCTAAAAGGAACTAAAAGATAGAACTAGAACACAAATTTCAACTGATCAAAAATGTATTTAATTTATATTTAGTTATTCAAGTACTGCCTCCACTTGGCAAAAGTGACATTTTCATTGATCAAAATTTCCTTACATATAGTTAAATGCAGTGCACTAGGAATGTCGTTTGGAAAGAAAATGTGAAAAAAAAATTATGACCTATGTTTAAATTTGATATTTCATAGTGTTGATTAAAATTTCCAGGTCCTATCTACCATTTTCGATAATAAAACAAGTGATACATCAAAAGTTTCCGTTAGCAATTTTGATCGCGATTTCCTTCAAGTTCAACAAATAGGGAACAATTTTGGGGGTATTTTCTGGTTTTAAAAAATGGGATCCATGCCTGACCCCGCATTACAAGTGGGTTGGCAAGTTATCAGGGAGCAAGTTATCGAGGGAGTGGTGTACTGTAAAAGTCTCCCTGTCTATACTTTGTTAAGACAATGGAAAGTAACTCTTGCATATTAACTCCCCTGACCCAGCTAGGTGGAACTCCATATATGTACTGGATATAGCCATTTTAACTTCAGCAATTTCAAATAAAGGATGCACACTCTGCAGGAAGGATTTAACTATTTTTGGAAAAGCATACTTTAATATAACATTTATTTTCTCTGTCAATCACATTACCAAAACAAATTTATGTTAGAAGTACCCAAACACATTCATGTTAGAAGTACCCAAACACATTCATGTAAGAATTACCCAAAGACACTCATGAAGTAACCAAACACATTCATGTTTGAAGTACCCTACGCATTCATGTTAGAAGAACAGGCAGGAGGAGGTAATGCTAAGCATCCAACCTCTACCTTCCAATATTCTGTCGGGTCAAAAGAACTCTCTACCTTTAAGGGCGAAACTCTCCGAACGAAGCTGACACAACTGAATATGTGTATATACATGTGCAGGGAAATACCCTGCATGCCCCCACACTTGAAAAATAATTACAAAGAAAGGTTTTCTAAGTGAATCCAGTGAAGTTAATTGACCCTGCTGAGAATTCTGTTGTGTAAGGAGTGGCATAGTCTTGTGACTGTCTGGGAAGCAACCATGGGATCAATGAGGTTCAATTATAAGTTTCGTAAGTCCATGTCACACAAATAGAAAGTGGAAATAGTACACCCGGCATGCCAACCATGCCGCTTTATTCTTGGCCCTAACTTCTTGCTTTCAAAAAGAAAAAGAAAGAAGTTAGCCAGGTGGGAAATGGAGGCTGACAGTGGTGTGCCATCATTCACACGACACAGTCACAAACAATGTGCCACTTCCCCTCATGTTTTCAAAGTGGAAGGCCAGCTAGCTGTTGAAATCCTCTTTGCAACTGATCACTAGAACAGCCATGCATGAAGTTAAAATTTCTCCATATATGGATGAAAGATAAGCAACCAATTCTATTTAGAAGATTTGTTATTGTTGTTGTCATGGGGATTAACACCATTTTTCAGCAAAAGATAAGCTTTACATGGCAACCAGTATAATTTGTGGAGGAAGAACTCGACGAAAGCCTGGAACTAACCATAACTCACAGGAAGCTACTGGCAAGCTTTTTTATGAACCAAAATTGAAAGAGCAGAAGACTCAAACCCACACAAAGGTGAAATAGCAGTGATCCATAATGGTGAGTGCTTTAGACCACCCAGTCACTGAGGACCCCCATGATGTTAGAACCGTATGTTTAAAGTCTGATAAAATCAATTCAATAAAATCTTACTGTATCTGCAACTTTCTGCATATCTGACCCTGACATTCTCCCAGGGACCCTTGAGGAAAGGCCCAAAATCTACATGGTTTTTACATGGGAAACAATGTACCATGCAGACCAACCAACAATGATGAGTCCGTCTCAGTAAAGAAGTTGATTTTTTCTGTAAGATTGACCAGTTTTCAGTAAGGTGTAACAAAATATCAATAACTGCTATTGTAAAGCTGGAAAACATAATTAAAAGTTGACGCATCGACGATAGACATTATGTTCAACTTCAAAGTGTGTAAAGTACGCGCGGACTTTATTTATCACTAGTACAGTTGCACAAACTCTAGCTCCAAACCCTATGCAGCTCAATGACTTGCTGCTATCTCTCAACTTGACATAATTCTTGGGAATTATTTATCATTTCACATGACGACTGAAATCTTATCTCCCACCATGAGACATACTCAAAATGGCATGTGATGTCCAATTTTCGTAACTGTTTCCTTTTCAGCTTTTATTCACACAAATCTGAGTACTACTTTTTATTCTTCTATGTCGATTAGTAAAACTTTTCTTGAAGCTTATTTTCCCCTTAAACATGCATCTCTTTCTGGATGCCATTTTTAAAAATTCTATCATCAACAGTTTGATCATGCAGATGCTTTACATGAACCAATATGTGCAGTTTAAAGTGTCTGGGGTGCTTTTGTAAAGTTAGTCTGGTTCCCTGACTAATTTTACTAATTCTAAGATGAAACCCGAATTCAAATAAAACACGGATGAACCAATTATGTGGACTTTTCAGCAACAATAATATTTCTGTAGTTTTTGCTAGTATGCCGTAGGTCTGTATTTTAAGGGTAATTTTCGTAAGACTTACGGCACAATCGTAAGAGTTGGCAGGTCTGTAACATGTATAAAGAATCTCCCCTCAGAGGTTTATGTGGAGAAAGTATTATGGACAAGACTGGCAGATGGGTAAATTGATGGACAAACTGAAGTGCAGTGGCACCCCGCTATAAAACAATAATTGGGGTATAAAAAATGTTTCAGAGAAAACGCACTAGCATATATACATGTATTCATGTTAATGTAAACAATCATGGCATTATTGGACAAATACTAAATGGAATGCAGTAATAACACTTATTCAAAATAATGTACAGATAATATATTTATAGGTTATTACTTTGCATTAAATAGTTTTTAACTTTTACTAATTTTTATTGGTTTGTCCGATAATACATGCTGACCGATAATACCCCGACTGACATTATATCACGAATAGGGTATCAACACTGCTTACTATTGTGCCGTCATGGCATGCAGTTCATCCATAATGCATGTAATTCCATTGAAAAATTGCACACAGATTTAAACTGTTCATTAATTCTGGCACAGATCATTGTGTCTGAATTCAACATCTAATGTATCGCATGTACAGAGTATTAACACCATTTATTTACCACCTGATATCGTACCATCATGGCATGCAGCTAATCCATAATACATGTAATTCCATTGCAAAAATTGCATACATATTTAATAATTTTGTCATAGATCATTATGCATCTGAATTCAATGGGAAAAATTAACAGCAAAATTAGGTTAAGAAAGACAAAGCATATGTACGGTTCATTATGCTTCAGGGTCTATGAACGGTGTCTATACAAATTTCATACTGCTAAAATTGTCTCATATGCATTTCTGTGTACCTTTATCAATTGAAAGTTCCCAATAATTAACACTTGTATGCCTATTTATTTGAATGACTACAGTAAGAATAATTAACAATCAACACATGCTTTCAGAGTACATATAACTTTTAATTCAGATTTTGTGAATATTGTAAGAAACATGTGAAAACTACTAAACTAATCATTGCACAAAGTGCAAAGTCAATCTAGTTGCATGACTCCATAATTTAAATTTCATCATTTCTTTAAAAAAATCTGTCTATTGGAGTCTGCTTCTTTGCCACAAACTGTTGGCTTCTAGCAAAGTCAAGAATGCTTCTGAGTTGGAGGATTTTTATGCTGTCCACATCTCAAGTTTCCAGCCACCTCAAACTGGCTTCTAGGTGCTCCACTGCCTCCGACACTTTTGGTGGGGGAGTTGGGGTGCCATCGTCATCATCATCATCATCATCACCATCATCATCATCATTAGCATCACTGGTTTCAAGCTCTGGTTGTGCAGCTTCATTCTTCCCGCTGATATTTGTGACAATTTCGTCATCTGAGATGTACTCATATATGGGGCAGATGTCATCTGCTGAATACCAACTGAGGATATCATGATGACTGTGCTCATATTCTCTGAGTGCTTCTTCGGCTAAACGTACATCGTCTTCAGTGAATCCTGTTAATTCAGGCTCATCGTCACTATCATGGTGTGTAGATAATGTAAAAGCTGGACTAAGACCCTTTATCCAGCACTGTTCAATGAACCATGATGAGAAAGCATCCCAGGCTGTCCACTTGATCATTTCGTGATGATAGTTTTGCTTAAAAGCTGATATGATGCCTTGGTCCAGTGGCTGGATTTCTGATGTAGTGTTTTTCGAGAGATAAGAGACTTTAATTTTGCCATCACGACTGACAAGAGCTTTTTCCTCCTGCCTGAGTTTTTGTAAATGAGCCCAAATGGCTGGAATGAACGTTTTATGGAACCAGTCTTCAAATATGGAACTATTCATCCATGCATTCTTGCTGTTAGTGTATTCAACAGGAAGGGCTTTCATATTAACATGATGAAAACATCTGGAAAATTTCAATTTTCCAATCATCAGAGGTCTGACTTTGTGGCTACCAGACTTGACGCAAAAGAAGAGAGTCACTCAGTCCTTCCTCGTTTGTGACTATCAGCCTTGGTTGCGAGGGTGTGATTGGGTAACATTTTAAAGCATAAACCAGTCTCGTCACAGGTAAAAAGTTGATCAGCTGTGTAGCAACCTTCCTCCTGCAACTTTTTAAGCTCAAGTGGGTAGGAATTGGCAGCATCTTTATCAGCTGAGCGGATTTCCCCCGACACGAGAACTTGTCTGAGAGCGTGCCTTTTCTTGAATCTGTCCAGCCAGCCATTACTCGCCTTATATTTGGAATCCTCTCCATTGATACGGTGATCAAATTTCTCTGCTTGAGCTATCAGAATTGGGCCAGAAATGGGAACTCCTTCTGAGTGAGCCTGGACAAACCATTGGTACAGAGCTTGTTTCTTTTGTCAATAGCAAAATTAACCCTTTAACGCTGTAAACTAGTTTCCTCTTCTAGAATGTAGGGTAAACTACAGAGCTTTTCTTCTTCTGTCTTCCACCCTCGCAGAGTGGACTCGCTAACTCCTAGATCTCTGGCACGCTGAATTTGTTGTTTGCCCTTCTTTAGTTGATCCAGGGTGTACAATTTCACTTGGGCAGAGAACAACTTGTGTTTGTATTCTTGCTTTTTGATAATGGTAACATATTTTTTTTATAAAAAATAGGAAATTAATAACAAGTTCATAAGCAAACACCATACATATGTAAAACCCGAGAACTAAGTGCTGTCTGCCTGCATTGGTCACAAGTCACTTATAGTTTTTTTTATCTGAATGCATGTACAATTTCATACCGTTTCAATTTGCAGCTAATAAAGCGGACATTATTTACTGTTCAACTGATTGCGTCTAATAACAGTGCCAAGCCCAGAAAACACGTTGGTGGCTTTCGTTTTTTTATGTTTATTAAATTGTGAGAATCTTTTATCAACCACCGTATTGTCTGCTGCTTGATTATGTATGCAGTTAAAGAAGAAACACATGTCGGCTATTGTTTGAGCAACGATTGTATACAAAATTAATTGAAGACAATCACAAAGACTTACTGGCTTTACTCATGGATCATAATAAGCTACATTTCCCATAATGTTTGTTTTGGCATAACATTTCAAGAACCTGGTGAAATTGTTTAATTTTAGAAGCCAAGCCACGATAATATTATGTTCAAATTCATATGCAAACTCTTCCCCAAAATGATAATAAACGCTTTACACACTATTTATCATACTTTAAGAAAAGTATTTTTCTCGGTATGAGAAAAATACACGTATGTGTATTTAAAATTTCAGGAACCATGCCACGATTGTACTATATTTTCGAATTCATAAATGATCTCTTCCCAAATATGATAATAAATTTTTATACACTATTTCACATACTTTGAACCAAAAATATTTTTTCATGTGCGAATGAATATATGAAATTTCTGGAGCCATGCCACAACCGCATTATGTTCGAATCTGCGTTATCGCGGGGCGCATTATAGTAGGGTTACAGTGTATATCCCTGCAAAAGCATGGGGATAACACATGTAAATATATATGCACATGGAATATGATGGCTGCTATAAGTTTAGTATCATCTGCACATTAGGAGGATGAAAACCAGTTGTCATTAATAGTCATTTATAAGCCGGATCCAACTGCAATCTGTATAGACCTAGATCCGCTGTCACATAACACTCCAGAAGATCTTGGTCTATGCAATCTGTTAGAACTAATCAGTAATAACAACAACACAAACCTGATCTTCTGGAGCATTATGCAATGACAGATCATCATCTATGTTGACTGCAGCTGTACCCAACTTATAAACAAGAAAATATTTCTTGGTTCCTTCAGAGCTGATGTAATGACAGCAATAGAGTCTGACAGCATGACAAGCAAGTCAAAATATTAACTTCGCAGAGTTGATGTAATTACATGGCAATAAAGTCTGACAGCATGAAAAGCAAGTCAAACAATGAAGACAACATACCTGTGCAACAGACTCAAAGTGTTCATGACTTTTCTGTAGAGCCCTAGACCTCTGCAAACTTCTTCCAATAGATGTGTTTTTCTTCAAAAAGACATCTCCATGATTATCCAGCCAGTCTATAACCTGCAGATAAAATAAACATTATTATCGTAAGTTGATCTTGATTGCTAGATCATGTCAAATTGTTAACATCAGAAAATCTAGAGGATCCAGATTTTCTAACGCCGACTACATGATATTATCTACTACTCAGATCAAATTATTGTGATAATGATTTCTTTGTTATAAACCAATAGATTTTCATATAATTTAAAAGAAACAAAAAGAAATTAAACTTTTTAGATATGGTCTTCATCTTAAATCATAAACAAAATTACATTTTGATCTGCTGATATGTTTACAAAATATCGCTGTTTTATGAACCAACCACATGTTATGTAGTTTCAGTTTCGTTTTCCTACTTCTATGAAATGATATTAAAATCTTTAGTAAAAAATGTGTAAGTATGTAATAAAGATAATCATTATGGATAAGTGGACACTACTGTCCAATATACAATTAAACCTCTCTAGACCAGACTGTCAGTGGGGACAATGCATGTATGTAAGAAGGACATTTGACTTCAAACAATTATCCAAAAATTTAATTTTCTTACAGGCATGGGATCTTATTAGGATGTCTACTGTACTATGTCTAAATTAAACATCATGAAATAGTGACAGGCATGATAGTACTAATGATTAAAATAACACTGTTCCTTAAATTACAAACAAAAAATAGTTATTTTTATTCCACTTACCTGCTTGACATCCTGTTGGAAAAGTCGGAGTCCCAACCTCTGATGTAGTTTGACTTTCTTCGCATGCCATAATTGTTCTAGGTGTCTTTGATGAGCAAGCACCTGCCATGATGGGAATGTAGTTATCAAAAACATGAACAATACAGAAAACGTTTGATTCAATATTCAACTTTAAACCATCACTTGGTCCTGCAAATCCTACTACAATGTTCACATTATACTTAACTCTTAAACAACTTTATACAGGCATTTATAAACACATTTGCAATTTAGGACAGGTCAATCTCATCAGAAGGGAATAACAGGTATCTCATGTACATCAAATCAACAAACAGTGACTTTATTATGAGTATTCTTCAAAAGGTCTACACACCACAACTGTGGATAAGTCCCTTATGCATCCATATACTTGGCTGGCAAGCTATACTTTATGAATTGTCCTTAATTATAACTTAGAAACAACATGTCCTTTAATATTATGCACACTCATTTTCAAATATCACACATAATGAGCCAGGTTACTAAGTTACTTTAATAAGCAATATTCTAACGTTCATGCTTTTCCAGCAACTGCGAATATGATGTAAGTCTGTGTTGGAACATCTTATAACACACTACTGTTTGCTAATCATTGAAAATTCACGATGAAACATTATCTTCCATTAAACATTTTGTTCTGTTGCTATTGTTGCTGTTTTCTGTTTTAATTGGTTAATTGCACCAAACTCCTGAACTTACACAGGAATTTTAGTGCCCCAATTCTAAGATTTAATTGCATTTCAAATTTTAAACAATGTTGTCCCATGTATCATACATACATTAAGTGGGTTTTTGTAAAATTCAAATTAGATAAAGGTCCATAAAGCATTGTTCATGGCTCTTGTGCGAGTAGTGTATACCTCATGTACAACATCCAGTACATGCCCAGCAGCCTCAGAGTAGTCAGCCTTGGCAGTGAGAGAGTTACTACTACCAGATGTCACCGGTGTCTGTAAGGTGTCCAACAGGGCTTTTCCATCACCACAAACCTGGTTGGAAATAAGAGAAAATAACAGTATCAACACACAAAATATCATGACTGATGCACATTGGTTGTTTAGAAAGTAGCTTTTTTGTATTATTTACTTTTTTAAACAAATTGCTGTTAAAAAAAGAAGATAATTTTCACAATCATAAATTTTAAGAAAATTAATCAAGACAACTAAATATAATACTCCCTCACTATAATGCCCTTTATTACAGCATAGTACTTGTTGAATGGCAGATATCATCAAGGATACCATTACATCAAGTGGTGTGAAATTATATCTGTATGAACTTCATCATAAGGTGTTCTCGATATACTGCAACTGTAACTCCCATAAACAGTGTTATAATAAGGGAGTATTGTATATAATGTCCTTTATTAAAAAGCAACCTCACTATAAGGCAATATATGATATGGCTTCCATGGACAGTGTTATAATAAACAAGTACTAAAAGGTCTTTATTATACATAAGACTTACCATAAGACAGCATATGCAAGAGTGTTTTAATGAGTGCTGTATTTATAGTGTACTTCATTATAACACATTCTTGCTAAAATGCATTATACAGTACTACTCCCATGGATAGTGTTTTAATGAGGGAGAATGGTATGCATAATATACTTCATTATGAGAGCCACATAATACTGCAGAATACACCATGTATCAAATGGACAGTGTTATAATGAAGGAGTATCGTATTATAATATACTTCATTATAAGGCAGCCTAAGAATACTGCACTATACACTGCGATCCCACAGAAAGTATTTTATAACATGGGAGAGAAGTCTGAAGAAATCTTATTCACACAAATATGGCTATAAAATAAAAGTACTATATATGAATACATTGTGAAAATTGTAGGACACTAATACAATGAAAACATATACATGGAAAGTTGGAAATTTCCAGTATGCATTGTTAAAATTTTGTACAAGTCTGTGTTAATGCAAAACCCATTCCTAAATTTTACAAAACAAATTGTTTGTCAATTAAATTACAAAGATAATGTAATAGTTTCAAAATCAGACACTGGCTATTTAGGAAAGTGTTGTTTCCATTCACGTACAATTGCACATAAAATATGCATTAACAGCATTTAGCACACACAAAACATCAGCCCGGTAAATTCCAGTACGCATTGTTAAAATTTTGTACGAGTCTGTGTTAAAGCAAAACCCATTCCTAAATTTTACAAAACAAATTGTCTGTCAATTAAATTACAAAAATAATGTAATAGTTTCAAAATCAGACACTGGCTATTTATGAAAGTGTTGTTTCCATTCATGTACAAATGCACATGAAATATGCATTAACAGCATTTGGCACACACAAAACATCAGCCTGGTAAATTCCAGTATGCATTGTTAAAATTTTGTACGAGTCTGTGTTAAAGCAAAACCCATTCCTAAATTTTACAAAACAAATTGTTTCTCAATTAAATTACAAAGATAATGTAATAGTTTCAAAATCAGACACTGGCTAGTTATGAAAGTGTTGTTTCCATTCACATACCAATGCACATGAAATATGCATTAACAGCAGTTGGCACACACAAAACATCAGCCTGGTATGTGCAATTACATAAAGAAACTGAAGCCCAGTACATGTACTAAATCAGGTCCAAGTATGCAGATTGGTATCAGTGTGTTACTCAATTTTGTTGTTGTTGTTACTGTTGTTGTTTTAACACCATTTTTCAGCGTATGATAGGCTATACATGGTGGCCAGTGTAAGCTACTGGTATGCTTTCTCGCATACCCACATTAGTGGCAACTAAGACTCTAACCCACATAGACAGAGGTGAGATGGCAGTGATCTGTAAGCACCTTTGACCACTCAGGGCCCATTACTCAATTTGGAAATACAACATGTGGATAGCTGCCACCGTTAGATGTGAACACGGCACAAATTTGATGGAGGACCAAAAGATACATGTTGATATGAACATCTGTTCAGGATTAGTAATAAAGATTTTTCAAGCTGGCCACCGTGGCTGCAATACTGGATGTCCAATAAGTAACATTATCATTTAGGGGCAGACAATGGGCCATCATATAAACCCTCCTGGACAATGACCAGCAAGCAAGTAAAAACAAAATCTGCAGGGGCACAGTGATTTGTGTTGATATTCACCGCTCTTCCTGTAGCTGTGAAACTCTACAGACCATGTCACACATTGTAACCAACTGTCCACAAAGTTCCTAGGTGGACTGCAGGCTCTGCACCTTGCTAATGATGATGATGTTAAATGGCTGTGAATGCACTGCACACAATAAATAAATAAACTGAATTCACTTATTCATTAATGATAGAATAATCAGCATACATGTACACACAGAGATGGAATTCTTATATTTCTCTCAGATATGTTGTGCACGGGTATGACAAGATCACTGTCAACTCATTATTGTATCAGTCACTGACCCATCATATATGTTGTGGTAGTTCTATATCAAATACCATATTTAAAGGATTGTAGGTCGCTGTTTGGCTGACAGTAATTACAGCCAAAATAAATAAAGTCTTTCAATAATTGCCAACCCAATGACCCACATGTACAGTCTTTCAATAATTGCCAACCCAATGACCCACATGGCTCAACCACATCTTACTTATGCTATGAGAATAAGAGAAAAGCGGGACAATGTTGTGATTTGTTCACAGAGAGTTCTACAGTGCCAGATTACCCATTAAGCACCACTAAGCACGTGTTTAGGGCACCAGCCCAACAGGGGCACCAGAAGAAAAAATTCAATTAATTGTTGATAATAAAATTGATTGTATTATATAGGACCATTTTGATATACATGAACCAGTTTTGGAATGATGGCAACAATGATATTTTCTCACCTTTTAGGCTTTTAATACTGTTGTTTTGAGTTTCACATTTTGTAGGAAGGGGGGTACCATAATATTTTCACTGCACACGAATAATAAAAATCATAATAATAATAATAATAATAACAATAACAATAATAATAACTATAATAATAATAACAATAATAATAACAATAATAATAACAACAATAATAATAATAATAATGGCAATCCTCCCAGTGATCCAAGCAGCAATAACAAACTTGTGCTTGTGGATGAACGACAGACAACTCCCCATCACAAAAGTTCTTCTGGTCTATGACCAGTACAGCTAGAAATCCTCTTACACACCTCTGCATAACACTGGCTAATGGTTTCTATAAGGACTTGATGATGCTGTAATGCTTCTTCTAATTCTTCTATTAGAGTAGGTATCTGTGGATTCTCACACGCCTGTCTCCAGCCTATCACCTGGGCCAAGTACTGCAAAAATGACAAAGTAACGTTGTCCATTATTCATTACTACTGTTCCACAGACAAATATTATTTGTTCTTGACCTGAGGCACAAAATATCCTATTGGCTTCTTATACTTTCTTCTGAAGTATGTATTTATGCTGGTCTGTTTGTATGTGTACATGCATGTATGTATCTGTATCATTTAACAGCATATCAGAACAATCCAGGCTACACAGTGCAAATTGAAAGCTATAGTCTAGACAAGTATAGCTTAAAAAAAGATTTTAAAGAATGTCAGCACTTTTCTTTCCTTTACCATGTGGAAATTACTTGCTGCCTTTTTGTTGAACATCTGGAGTATAATTTGTACACATGAGAAATTACCTGCTCTGCTTTTTTGTGGAACTTTTGGAGTATAATTTTGTTCACATGAGAAATTAACTGCTCTGCTTTTTTTGTGGAACATTTTGGAGTATAATTTGTACACATGAGAAATTACCTGCTCTGCTTTTTTGTGGAACATGACTGACATGCTTAGTACTGTGCTTCTGTCATCCAAGGCAGCTGCAAGACTTTTCCATTCTCGCTCCAATCGGGAGGCCTGCATGCGTATCGTATTCTGTGCATAATGACCGGAATCACATAGCCTTTGGGCCATTCCTAATATTCTGGTTATATTGACATACACATTCTGGAATGAAATGTAACATGTAATAAAGGGGTCCAATACAAATTCTGTGTCTTGCAAATTAACAGAGCTATGATGTATTATTAACAAAATTTAACACATAATTTTCTCAACTTGCTGATGACAGTAACAATTATGCAACTACTGCCAGAAACTGAGATCTTCTATATTTTAGAAATTTACATTTTCTGTGAATTTTTTGGAAAATTGAACCTCACAGAATGGAGAAAAAAAATTATTGAAAAAAACTCTAAAATTGTGAAAATTAAACAGTACACAGTTCTTAAGTCAGAAATTCATAAAAATTTAACCAACTGCAAGTTTTTAAACATACGGCATTTTTCACATTCTGAAAAATCAAATTTCCCCAACATAGTTCTGAAGTACTCAAAACAACATAATATATCAGGGAAGTGCATGAGATGCACTAACATAATTATAGGAAAATCTTACCTTGCTTCTATTTCTATGAATCTTGCTAATTAGTAATTAATTATATAAATTTGATATAGGAATTATGATGGTAAACTTTACATCAAAAATATTTTAAAAAATAGATTATATTTCCAAAAATCAAATGTTGACAATACCTATACAAATCTAAGCACTATGAATACATATGGTGAGACAAGTTCTGGTAATATTACATTAAAAAGAAATCAATAAATAAACATAACTTGTATCATATTGAAAATCGCATTCTTTTTGTCAATCATCAACAAATGCCCTATATCACTCTGAATACATATAATCCTAATTATTAATACATGCAGTCTTTGCTTCTCTTTATCTTTTAACAGTGAATTAATTCAAAACTTCAAAAAATAAAAAATTAATTGCATTTTCCTCTGATGAACATTTTCGAGCCCAATGATTCTGTATTGTTTTAAGTGCTACTAAACAGAAGCTAACCATATGAAGGGAAATAACACCTTAGTAAATAATATCCTCTCTGGATAATAGTTATGTCCCTTAATATGTTTTGACTGGATTTTCATGGTCAAACATATCAAAGAACTAAATACATAACAGTGACTTGATACAAGAAAAACAAATTATTCTAAGTACCAGAGAGAAGACAGCATGTCTAAGGCTTTGTTGGTTGCTACATGCTAAAATAGTATTCACACTGTGTACTGTAATTTGTTTTCCTTAACTTTATGTAGGTCAGGCATGTGCAACCTATGGCCCAAGGGCCGCCTATGAACCTGGTTTTATCTGGTTACATTTACATCACACAGGTATATTTAAAACTCTCTATCTGGTATGTGCCCTGGAGGAAGGTGTATACTGTTTGTCACAGTTTTCATTTATACAAAATCACCATTCTGAAGGTGTGGTCCTTCATACAAAGCTAGAAATATAACTTGTGTTCACAAATTCTCAATCAAAGAGACTAAAAACTGACCTAATGACAAAACTTAACAGACGGACACAGATAATGCCTTATGTATATACCATATTCAATGTGGACCATAAAAACCAACTGATCTCATACACTCCCAAAAACTTGGACACAAGACTTAACACTGTTTACAAACGAGAAATGATGCCTTTGCTGACAGAAAAATGATACCCATATCTTGCTAAACGCTGATCCAGAGGAGACAATAATGCATGCATACCACAGCACTATTGGCAAATTGACCATGCTCTGATTCTAACTCTTTTGCCATCTGGTGTGATGTCCCAATCTCCGTGTAATTTACAAGAAATAGGTCACGATTGCTGCAGATCCATTCAAACATCTGGTAATAAAGAAAATAATCACAATCTGTTAAAACTACTCTTTTTCCAAAATCAACTCAATAAATTCTTAACACTTTGCTTGTGATACTTTTGAGAATGTCATGGATATATGTATGGCTAAAGATCCAAGCATGACCGGATTACATTTACTGTAATATGTCACAGCCAAGGTAACTGACATGCTGTAAGATATTAACAAAAAGCCCAAACATGCCTGATATTACTTACCTGGCTTATATAAATTCACAGTTGACCATCTCACTATGCAGGTTTACATAAAACTGTAAGAACAGAACCTATATAAACCACCTTACCAATTTCTCTTTGACAGACATTTGGAAAAATATATATAAGCGCTTACGATGCTTAATCCTACCTTGGTAGTTGTTGTTGTTGTTGTTGTAGGGTTTAACACCATTTTTCAGCACACAATAGGCTATACATGGCAGCCAGTATTAATGGTGGAGGAAGAACCCGGTAAAACCCCGGAAAGAACCACCGACCCACAAGAAGCTACTGGCAAGCTTTCTCACATACCCACATTAGCCGAATCCGAGACTCGAACCCATGCAGACAGAGGTGAGATGGCAGTGATCCATAATGGAGAGCACTTTAGACCACTCGGGGCCCCATATGCAATACAGAGCTGAAATTCTGCTTGATTTCCTGTTTTGTTTACGATGCTTTGAATTATGCCCTTTGAACTTTTTAACTGAATCTGATATCAAATGGTTTTGCACACATTAGTTGCAATTCATACAGATAATTTTGTTTTGCAGCAGGACACACATCTGTCTACCTCTCAGTCTTTCTCCCAAAATTTCATTATTGTATCATGCCCTGTAAATAACCATTTCTCTAGCTGATGAAATTAGTACATGGGCTTCATTTGCATAAATGTTCGATTGCTTGAAATATTGGTTCTTTTTAATAATACTGCTGAATTCTGAATATTCTCTTTTAATTTAATCTAAATTCTACATATTTTCCTTTTAATTAAATTTTAGTCATATCTGATACTTAATTGCAAGAAATTCTTATTGTACTAACATCAAAACACTAAAGTTTACCACCAATGTTTATAGCCCAGATAAAGAAAACTTCATTTAAGTATCATTTCAATCTTATAAGTAAGAAAAAAGGGGACTACAGACAATATAAAAAGCCTCATGCTGATCCATCATGATCCTAAGTGTGGATTACATTGTTTAAAACTGATCTGCTGTCCAGTCTTAGAATGGGCAATGAATCAGTAAGTGTAAAAATCAAAGGAGATTAATAATATCAGGTTTTGTATTTATTCATTTTCAAATAAAAAGAACATCTATCTTTGCTTACGATGTAGCGTTTAAAAAAATCATTCCAAAAGCATGACTGACATATCCTTAGTAAAGTGGGCCACATAATTACATCTAAATCGTTCCCTTTAATTATGAAATCTGACTGATTCATCAAATTGTGATTAGGATGTACACAACTGTATTCCTTCAGATCAATTACTTAATTTGCCCAGATGACAGGGTCCCATACATACTCATGTACAAGTCATGTCTGACTGCAAACAATATAGACCTTGATCTGTCACTGTATCACATACTGGCAAATCAGGGTCTATGTTGTTTGTTGTTCTGATTATTCCCAACACAACCCATATACCCAGATCTGCCTTCATATAATGTGACAGCAGATCTGGGTCTATGCAGTTTACAGCTGGATCCCACTAATAAGTGAGTACAAATGGTGTACCAAGATTCTATTGCAGGTTTAGAAATGGTCAATACTCTATAAAATATTACAAAAAAAGCATAAGAATAAAATAATTCAGCATAATATTATTTATGTATCTCAACAGAACAAATATACAATTTAACATAATTTGATTTGTGTAACACAACCGAATAAATATACAATTTCAAACAATTTAACATTATTTAAATTGTGTATCACAACAGAACAATTACACAATTTAGGATAATTTAGTAATGTTTGAGCATAATAACAAAACAATTATACAATTAAGATAATTTAGCATTATATAATATGTGTTTCACAACAGATCAATCGGAAATGGTTAAATGGACCAAAGAAAGAAAAGGGAAAAGAGAAGCCACTGTACCCATAGGATGAAAGAAAAAACTGAAAGGTTCTTTTATTACACTAAGATAAAGGCTCTCTCAGTTACTTAAACCATAATGGTCAAACATTTCTGAAGTACAATGTATATAAAATATATAGACTCTTTGAATCAATAACTTAAAGTTAAGAATGAATGAAATTATGATCAGAAATCATATATCGGGTTGGAAACTTAACTTCTTTTCTGATCGCTGCAACTGTTATTGCATCTGTGGCAAACAGACTTGGTGCAATTTTTTATACAGACCAGGAGATTGCTATTATGTTCTAATGATATATTGTGATATTATCCAAAAGCATTTTTGAATATCAAGACATCTAGTAAAAGAAAGCACAGAAATACTGTTTGAATTTATGAAATTGCAAAGGACTAAATACCTTCTCCACATCCTGCTCAAATATCTTAAGCTGCAAACACTGCTCTAGGCGAATTCTCTTCACTTGCCAAAGCTGACTTAGGTGCTGTTTAGTCGAGTGCAGATTCTCAAGTAACTGACGGATCTGTGGCACTGCACTCTGGAAATCGGCATTCCCTGATATTATCTGCCTCTTAGTAGAACCTGGAAAGATAAACGTGGGAGACAAATATTATGACTTTCATGAAACAAATTTAAAGCTACAAAGATAGCAAAGCAGTCATGATAAACCCAGTACAATCCAAATGGTACATGAAGCCATGGTGGCTCAGTGAAGGCACGTTATTCCAACTGCATCAGCTCTAAAAATAACCTGCTTGTGTAACTGTGCCTTAAAACACCAAACCAAATCAAATGAAATGGTGTTCATTAAAAGTGTCTGATTAAGCTTATCGGATAAATGAAGGAAAATGTTTCCACAGTGATTTTGCTTCATGATTCTCATGTGTCTAATAACATGGAACTCAACTGAGTACCATGGAAATCAAGTGCAGTAACTGAATGAGCACCACTGGACTCATAAGTGCAGTGAACCAATGACTATCATGGTGCTCGAAAGTGCAGAGAACAACAGAGGCAGCAGTAACAAGTGCAGTGAAAAAACAAATGGAGCTCATAAGTAAACGCAAGGAACAAGTGAGCACCTTTGAACTCACAAGTGCAGTGAACATACGAGTACAATGAACAAATGATTACCATGCAACTCGTAAGTGCAGTGATCAATTGGGAACATCAAACTCATAAGTGCAGTGAACAAATGAGCATCAAGGAACTCACAAGTGCAGTGAACATGCAAGTACAGTGAACAAATGATTACCATGCAACTCGTAAGTGCAGTGATCAACTGGGAACATCAAACTCATAAGTGCAGTGAACAACTGAGCAGCAAAGAACTCACAAGTGCAGTGAACATACAAGTACAGTGAACAGATTACCATGCAACTCGTAAGCACAGTGATCAACTGGGAAATAAAACTCACAAGTACAGTGAACAACAGAGATCATTTTCCATTAAAAACGAAAATATTATTAAGCATAATTTCTAACCCAAAATGTATATATTATTCTATTCATGTTTCATGTGAACATATACCAGGACATGCAGTATTCACAGCCGAGAAAATAAAGTAGTTTCAAAGTTTGTTTCCATGGTAAATGAATGACAAATCTAAACAAACCATAAATATTAACAAGAGACCCTTATTTCGTTATAAAATATAGTTTAAAATAGTAACAAGAGATCCCCTTTAATTAAGTTGGAAAATTTAATTATAAATACAAACAAGAGATCCTTTTTCTTTCAAGTCTGCCTTTGACATAGAGCTTAATCAAGGTTGTGGACAAATGGACATGGAGAGAGGTTCTAAACTGTCTGCCAAGTCAAGCTTTTACCAAGGTAGGCTAGACAAAAATTATCACAAAGTTGATAAAGCGAAGAGATTAAGAAAGTACCAGAACTTCTGGGCAAATGAACACAATTAGCTCAAATGCAACCCAGGAAAGACTGATATCATGCAATTTCTGCACTGAGTATTCAGAGAAATAGAAAAGTGTGCAGGGTAATTCATTCACTGATGGGTATAAAAACTTTCACAAATCATCCCTGTAATCACACAATGCAAGCTCCCAACACATAATGGCAGAAGGATACGTGACATCCAAACAGCAAGTTTGTACCGCTGTAGCAGAGCAAATTATGGCTCTTTAAACAACAGCAACTTGAAGAAGCTTTAATGTGAACATTCAACTTTTCATAAGCATTGTTGGTGAAATACAGTTGCTTTGTTAATGACAATGAATAATAAACAACGAATAAGAAACTGAACTGGCTTCTGTTTGATTTTAGCAGGATCACTGAAATATTGGCAGGACAAGTACAAAATTATGTTGATCTTGTGAGTTAGTGAGAGAAAAAAAACAGTTTTGAGCTGTGTAGTAATCTCCATGGCTACTTTCATCTGCTATAAATTATAGTTCTATCTGCTAAAATTGAGTTCATGTGTTGTCAAGGACTGTTGTTATTTCAACTGGTTGGAAGTAATTATTTGAAAAAACTAGAAGGATATTCCTATTAATCTGCTGAAATTAATTTTAAGACTGACATTTAAACAAAGGTTTCACAGTTACAAGGTCCTTTACCTCCTTGTTGGTCAAACACTTCCCCTGTAATTTTTGTCAGAATGTGATATCCCTCCATTGCCAACTGTTCTACTGGGGCCATTGTGACCCTTTTCTTCAGAAAGTTGTGCTCTTCAAGCTTTTTCTGGGCCCCTGTCAGGTCATCTGGGAGTTCAGGATCCGTGAGGATTTGACCAAGCTCATCCAACTTGTCCAGAAGGTCCAAGGCTTTCCAAATAAATTCCTCCAGCATCTGATAATACAATCAAGATATGAAATATTGTAAAAAGAAGTTCAAGAATTCATGCAACTCTGAACTTAACGAACAGCTTAGTGACAAAGACTAGATCAAGGTATGTTGGATTATATGGCTTTATATGAATCTGTGTTCTCAAAGTGATCAAGTACTGTCATTAAGAATATGCACAGAAACGTCTGCAAACTGAACAGACAGCAAAGCTTTTATCAATCAAACCAGCAAACATACAACATGGAATGTCATCTTTAAAAGATTAATATGTTGCCAAATTTTGGACTTAATGCTTAAAATTACATTGTTTCAAATAATCTGAATGCATTAAAAAATTTTTTATTCATTTTAGCCAACTGCAAAATACACAAATATGCTACTAATCAAGGCCTCTGTGTATAACAGCATGCATGAGTGGAAGACGTGTATAGCTGCACGCATGAGTGGAAGATGAGTATAGATGCACACTGTGGTGGAAAGACCTGTGTATACATGAACATAGGGATTGAAAAACCTGCGAGTAGAAGAAAACAGGGATGGAGAGACCAGTGTACAGATGAATACATGGGTGGAAAGACCTGTGTATAAGATGCATACATAGGTGGAAAGAACAAGTGAATCTTGTATACCTGTGATAGATCCACACAAGGGAAGAAGACCAAGTATATATTGTATACCTGTGTTGTTATTGTTGCTGTTGTAGGGTTAAACACCATTTATCAGCACAAGATAGGCTATACATAGTGGCCAGTATAATTGGTGGAGGAAGAACCCTGGAAAACCCATGAAAGAACCACCAATCCATGAGAAGCTATAGGCAACCTTTCTCATGTACCCACGTTAGCTGAGCCTGAGACTCAAACCCAGGCACACAGAGGTGAGATGGCAATTATCCAGAACAGTGAGCAGTTTAGACCACTTGGCCAATCGGGGCCCCTGTATACTTGTATAGATGCATATAGGAGTTGAAGGACCAACCGAATCTTGTATACCTGGGTAAAGATGTGGAAGACCAAATGAATCTTGTATACCTGTGTACAGATGCATACAGGTGTGGAAAACCAAAATGAATCTTGTATACCTGTGTACAGATGCATATAGGTGTGGATGACCAAATGAATATTGTACACCTGTGTACAGATGCATACAGGTGTGGAAGACCAACCGAATCTTATATACCTGTGTACAGATGTATACAGGTGTGAAAGATCAAATGAATCAAATAAAATTGTGTACAGATGCACACAGAAGAGGAAAGATCAAGTGAATTTTATATGCCTGTGTACAGATGCACACAGGGGTGGAAAGACCACATGAATTGTATATACCTGTGTATAAATGCACAATGGCATGGAAGACAAATTGTATATTATGTACCTTAGTATAGATGCACAATGGGGTGAAAACATCTTCGCTAGTGAAGGTTCTGCTGTGTTAATCCTATCTTCACCTTGGCAGATTGTACAGATATTTCAGAACTTTGTCCATGTGACATATCTTAGATTTCATGAGTTGTCTCCCTTAGTATGTAATGCCAAATAACCAACAGCATGCAACAGTGGTGCATTATATGTCTGCTGAAAATGGTGGAGGTAACTGATTTCAGAAAGATATTTTGTAACTTTAACATCAAAAGTATGACTATATACAAGAGATAACAGAGTTACATGTATATTTGATGGACAGGATATATCTGTACAAACACGGACTGGCAGTGGAAAATTGCTTATTCCCGAGTCCATTCTAGCAGTGTGCTCCACTGTCTTGGTCTTGTAGGAAAAGTGTTCAAATTTGAACAACTTGGCACCCAAAGCACCAAAATATCTGAACAATCTGCCAAGGTGACAGGGCTAGCACACTGGAACCTTGGCTAGCGAAGATGGGGCAAAAAGAACAACTGAATCTTGTATACCTACCTGTGAATAGATGCATACTGGGGAAAAAGACCAAGTGAATCTTATATACCTGTGTATAAATGCACACTGGAGCTGGAAAGAACAGCTGAATCTTTTATACCTGTGTATAGATGAGCACAGGGGAGGAATGACCAAGTGAATCATGTACACCATTGTACTGATGTACACACGGGTGGGAAGACCAAGTGAACCTTATTTACCTGTATATAGATGAAGACAGGTGGAAAGAAACAAGTGAATCTTGTATACCTGTGTATAGATGCACACAGGGGTGGAAAAAACCAAAGGAATTTTATATATCTGGTTAAAAACACACACAGGGTGGAAAGATCAAGTGAATTTTATATACCTGTGTATAGATGCACACAGAGGTAAAAGACAAAATTAATTTTAAATACCTGCCCTCCACTTCAAGAAGAAAGGGTAAAATTAATACCCTTAACATTTTTAATCTGAACCTAGAATCCATCTGAAAACATTAAAGAAGGGTATCCCTTTAATATTAATCACTAAATTGATTGAATGTGCAAGATTAACCATTACCCATGGTTTCTGAACTGTAAAAGTGGCAGAAAGACACCATATTTAAACCTAAATCTAGCCCAAATATGTATCTGCACAATATCAAAGTATGGCAAACTGCCTTCTACTGAAGTAAAAGTTTCAACAAAATAAAAGATACTCACAAGCCTCAGCTGAATCCATTGCTCATGTTCATACTCCAGGGTTCCATCAAACTCCCGCGTCAGCTGTGAGGGTTCAATAGCTTTTGACAAACTTTCAATTGAAAGCATCATGGTCTGAAAACAGCATTAATATTTTTGTCAATAAACAGTATTGAAGGACCTTACTAACAATAAAACTAACATTAATGCAAAACTCAACCAGATGGTAAAACACGGGTAACATTCCATACCAATTCAATATTCATGACAGACATAACTAGACATAATTAATATTTCCTTGGAAGAAAAAGAAAAAAGTTTATAACTGTGCTTTCAAAAATTCTCAATAAATTTTTTATTCTTTGAGGATAAAATTATATCATCCTGTCAAATATTTCCTAGCATTTTTATTCTGTTCTGTTCTTAAAATATGAATCATATCATACTACTGAGGTAATAATGCAGCCATCACATGGAGTCACACAGTAAATATGAATCATTTCATACTGCTGAGACAATAATGCAGCCATTACATGGAGTCACATAGTAAATATGAATCATATCATACTGCTGAGACAATAATGCAGCCATTACATGGAGTCACACAGTAAATATGAATCATATCATACTACTGAGACAATAATGCATCCATTACATGGAGTCACACAGTAAATATGAATCATATACTGCTGAGATAATAATGCAGCCATTACATGGAGTCACACAGTAAATATGAATCATATACTGCTGAGATAATAATGCAGCCATTACATGGAGTCACACAGTAAATATGAATCATATACTGCTGAGATAATAATGCAGCCATTACATGGAGTCACACAGTAAATATGAATCATATACTGCTGAGATAATAATGCATCCATTACATGGAGTCACACAGTAAATATGAATCATATACTGCTGAGATAATAATGCAGCCATTACATGGAGTCACACAGTAAATGTAAAATCAAACACCATCAAAAAACATCTTCCAGTGACTGAAACTCTCTTCCCCCATTACTTTTCACCTGTCATGGTAAAACAGCCATAATTATGCGAGGTAGAGTTTATCTCCAAATGCTAATACGAGCAGGGAACATATTCCAATGAACACACATGCAAATATTTCACAAAAATAAAAACATGCATTCAGTGAACATGAATGCCCGCCCCATCACAGTGACCTAAGGACAACATTTAATAGGATAGACAAGGTTCCCCTATCTGCTCACCACTGTGAACTAAATAACAAATGTGATGAGATAGACACGGGTAACTCTATCTGCCTACCATTCTGAACCAAATATCACATTTTATGGGATAGACAAGGGTAACCCTATCTGCCCACCATTCTGAATCAAATATCAAATTTGCTGGGACAGACTGAATTAACCCTATTTACATCACCATTGTTAACTAAATATCATATTTTATGGGTTAGACAAGGGTAACTCTATCTGCCTCACCATTGTGAACTAAATATCAAATTGTATGGAACAGACAAGGTTACTAAATATCAAATTGTATGGAACAGACAAGGTTACTAAATATCAAATTGTATGGAACAGACAAGGTTAACCATATCTGCCTACCACTGTGAACTAAATATCAAATTTTATGAGATGGACAAGGGTAACCTTATATGTCTGACACAAACTGTATGGAACGGACAAGGGTAACCCTTTATGTATATGTCCTACTACAGTGAACTAAATTCCAAATTTTATGGAACAGATAAGGATAAACCCATAGGTTCCCTTCCACATCCATGGCAGGCATAACTAGACAATCTCAGAGCACAATTAGCATTTCAACGATGGCGCAACATGAAAACAAAATGTAATTTAAATATTGTTCTATATCAGCATATAAATTAAACTTCTTTTTATATAAATGCCACCTAAAACAAAACACTTCTGAATAATGCAAAAAGTTCAAACTCATAAACTAAGGTATTCCTGATTACGGTTATGTTATATTCTAAACCTTCAGCAATCAAGTTCTTCTGTTACTATGTGGAAATGGTATCAAGGAGTTGATCACTGACAAAAACACTGTCAAATACCACTGTAAAACAAATTTAAAATCAAACCTACTCAAAATGAATTTAATATCAAAGTTTGTACCAAATGATCTCTATCATACAATTTCTTCTTAAAAATTTGATGAGATATAAATATAAAAAAATCCTACAGTTCCATGTGGACCTGATACTGCTTGCCTGTAAACCAATGAAATTAGTTTTTGTCAAGTCCCCTGATCATCAATACTGAATGATGATGAAGACAAGCCAACTGGAATATGTAGGTGACAGTGATCTACTTCTGATATGATTGCATAATACTCCTCAGGTAGCATGCACATAATCTTTTATGGTGACAAGAAATAATGTCCAAAAAAAGGTAGTAACTTTAGTAAGTCAAAGTGACGTACTTTCAACATGGTGTAGAACTCCTAAAAATGCATGAACTTATTTCTTGATTGCAGAGGCAACAGCATTTGAGTTGACCAATACATAAAATTTGATTAAAGTCACAGAAACATGAAAAGTAGTCTCCAGTGACGTACAGTTATTAGGTATAGTTCTGTAGTGCTTCTCAGGATGCATGCTCATACAGTTTCAAGGCCAAACAAGCAATGATGTTTGAGAAACTCATTAACATAAAAGGTGTGCCTTTGTTAATGCTACTTTTGAAAGCAATGGTTCCAACAACAACCTGAGGTTCAGTGTAAACTCTCTTACACTTCTGGAAAGTTGAGTCAAAAACTATGTGGGCAAATAAATAAAGATATGGTCCATACTGCTATTCAATTCAAACTATTTACCTCAAAGTTGTATTTGGAACTGCCTATACTCGTCCTCTGCTTTTCCCAGAATTTTTCAGGCTTGATGATGTAAGCAATATTAATGTTTCCAGGAAAACATTCCTGAAATAGTCATGTTAAGAAAATAAATGAATGCAAAAAAGTGTAAAAATAAATTCAATAAAATTATAAAAATATAATTCTTTCATCATGCTACCAGAATTTATGACCCTTCTACAGCTGCATACAAACTTCTTTAAGACATACAAATGATCTTATTTACCCCTTTTGGAATTCGTTGAGAATGTCACATATATTAAACATAATGTTAGCTTTTAAAGTAGAGAAACTGCAATAAACCATTATAGATAATAGCTAAAGTGTATGTCAAGGTCATCATGTAGGCATTTATTCAAATTTAATTAATTTTTGTTCTCAAATTTAATTCTAAAACAGTTTAATGAATTTTGTACTCAATCCTGACTGCTGAATGCTCAATATCATAAATGTCATAGAAAAACTTCAAAACAATCAATATGGACTTTTACAATGGAAGTCAGGTACTAAACTGGCTCAAGAAAAGAGGTAATCTGGTCTACCATAGCAAATAACAGGGTAGTACGAGTTGGTTTTCAACATGAACTGCTTTCAATGTGACATCACAACATGCAACATTAAATCTGGTTTGAACTGGATCACAAATCTGATTGATCTTGCCCAGAAATATCCATGTAATTTAACATTAATTTTGCTTCATGCAATTCTCATAATAATATGGATGTATGAGGATGCAAATAGAGTGAATAATTGCCTTTTAAAGGTTTGTGTAATCAAATTCTAAAAAGTTATGTTTATTACTAAAATAGTTCAGAATGTGTACATGACCTGTATGACTCTGAGAAAAGCTGCACTGGGGGAGCTAACTGTTCTGTTTAATGGCTGAATACTCATTTTAAAACAGCTTTGGAAAAAACTGTCAATAAAATACTTTTCTAATGAAGTGATTCAATTTATGTAAAAATGACCTTCGTTTTCACGATGTCCAACTGCTGAGAGATCATTATTATTGTTTTTCCAACAGGTTTCAACAACCTTCACGTTTGCATGAAAACGATGTGTATTACATCACTGCTTTATGTTGTTGCTGAGTAGTCTCATTCCCTGATCTTTACTCTCCCTGCTTGCTATCAATGATTACATTTGTGAATGATTATTCCAATTTAAGGTAGTGTAATTATATTATGTTTTCAAAAAAAATTGAAGTAGTGTTCAACTGATCACTTGTAATGAGGTGACCTAACACAAGACTGGGGCTGCTAGCTCTTACACAGGTTGGATTTGCATGCCTTTTAACTTTTCACTTAGTCCATGCCCTTTATTTGAAAAAAAGGCATAATTAACACTGTAATACAAGGTAAGCTTTTAATTCAGTGCAACAATACAACAAATACTTAGATAAATTAGGTATCAAAACACTGTCGGCACTTAATTAGGTCCTCAAAGAAATGCTCACAGATATAGATGTTATGATAGACTGACATATTTCATGTTTGAATACAAAATGGCTAATTGTATTTATGATCAATACATTTAAGCCAAACTAAAAGATACAATTAAAATGCATTTCACTTGATAAAAACTTATTTCATTGGTATTTATAAAATGCTGCCTCAAGAAGGCATTACAGACAATTTCAATGATCAAAATTTTGTTGCATAGTTATTTATGGTGTATCAAAAATTCTGTTTGGAAAGAAATTTTAAGAAAATACATATTTCTTATTAAAGCTGATAATTTCATAATGTTGATTCAAATTTCCAGGTCATATCAACTGTTTTGGACAATAAAACAAGCGATATATCAAGGTTTTAGTTACCAATTTTTGATCACGATTTTCTTCATGTTCAACAAAATAGGGGTCAAGTTTTTGGTACTTTCTAGTAAAACAAACTGGGATCCACAACTGACCCCATGTTATAAGCTGGTTCACAAGTCATCAGGACAAAAGTTACCGAGGGAGTGGTGAAATACTTTCAAAATGGCTGACATGATGATCAATTACTACATTAGATTGGAACCATTTTCATTTACAACTAAATATATATTGCTTATTTTCTGATGAAATCTCCATGTCAAAATGACTTTGTTTGGGAGGAGTAGTTACAAGAATTTCAAAATGGTGGACATGGTGGCCACATTCGGTTTCAGATCAGCACTATTGCCATTTTGGACCAACTAGACATCATGTCTTCTGGTGAAAATCCAATATCAATGTGACCATCCTAAGAGGAGAAGCTGCACTAACAAGAGTCCATAATGGTCTGCACTAACGAGAGTTCATAATGGTCTGCACTAACAAGAGTCCATAATGGTCTGCACTAACAAGAGTTCATAATGGTCTGCACTAACAAGAGTTCATAATGGTCTGCACTAACAAGAGTCCATAATGGTCTGCACAAACAAGAGTTCATAATGGTCTGCACTAACAAGAGTCCATAATGGTCTGCACTAACAAGAGTTCTTAATGGTCTGCACTAACAAGAGTTCATAATGGTCTGCACTAACAAGAGTTCATAATGGTCTGCACTAACAAGAGTCCATAATGGTCTGCACAAACAAGAGTTCATAATGGTCTGCACTAACAAGAGTTCATAATGGTCTGCACTAACAAGAGTACATAATGGTCTGCACTAACAAGAGTTCATAATGGTCTGCGCTAACAAGAGTTCATAATGGTCTGCGCTAACAAGAGTCCATAATGGTCTGCACAAACAAGAGTTCATAATGGTCTGCACTAACAAGAGTTCATAATGGTCTGCACTAACAAGAGTTCATAATAGTCTGCACTAACAAGAGTTCATAATGGTCTGCACTAACAAGAGTTCATAATGGTCTGCACTAACAAGAGTTCATAATGGTCTGCACTAACAAGAGTTCATAATGGTCTGTACTAACAAGAGTCCATAATGGTCACTGTGCTGGCTATAATGTGTATCAGATTAGCATGAGTTTCATTTAAGACCATCCAGACATCATAATAAGTCTTTTGGTGAAAACTCCATGCTGCTAGGATTTTCCAATCAAGAGGAGCAGTGTCTGCAAAATTTCACTGATGACTGCTGTAAAGACCATACTGGAAATCATAGTGGCTTTCTATTTATTTATAACCAACTAGACCTAATAAGAAGCTTTCTGGTGAAAACACCACACTAATATGGCTTTAAATTTTGAATAAACAGTGATAAGATTTTCAACTGTTGCTCCCCTTACAAATGGAGGATTGTCCCCCTTACCTGTAAAGCCTTTAGAATCGGTTTTACAATCTGCCATGTTGATCCCCTCATGTCAAGAATGACACTGAATCCCTTCTCTCTTACTTCATCACTGCAATGGAAAAAGGGATATAAATAAATACAATGTCTTTAAAAACTACATCAAGCAACAGTTTAAGCAGGCATGTCATAGTTATTCATCCTTTCTTGTTCTACTATTGCCAGGGCCACGAGTGGCCAATTGGTGTAACGCGCTCTCCATTATGGATCACTGCCATCTCACCTCTGTATGCGTGGGTTCGAGTCTAGGATTCAGCTAATGTGGGTATGTGAGAAAACCTGCCAGTAGCTTCTCGTGGGTTGGTGGTTCTTCCCAGGGTTTTCCTGAGTTCTTCCTCCACCATTAATACTGGCTGCCATGCATAGCCTATCATGTGCTGAAAAATGGCGTTAAACCCAACAACAACAACAATCTACTATTGCCATCACTACTATCCACCTTCTAACTCGGAGCTGCAGGAGCTAAGTGGTCAGTGAATCAGATTCATAAATCAGCAGGTTGCAGATTCAAACTGGTTCGTCTCTGGGCAAAGCACCTTACTCCAACAGCCATGGCACTAAAAAGTCTTACATTTGCTGATATGCCATTGAAAACCAATCTAAATTAGGTGAATCCAAATTTGTTTCACCATTATGAACATCCAGCAAATACCCCAAATAATATCTTACAGTCTGATATATGCATGCAGGTATGGAGATAACAGCACATAAGCACAATCCTGGCCATATGATGATGAGGGAAAAAGGGTTAATTTCATTAGTAGCATGGTTCCCACACTTTTCTAAAGATAAATTTCCAGGTCATTTCCAAGGCTTTTTCCATGATGAAATTACTTTTTTCAAGGTTCACATATGACCATTACTGAATGGAATTAAAGAACATTTTAGATTATAAAACATGCATTTTCTAAATCTGAAGATGTTTCTTTTTCAAGACTCTCCAAAAACATCTAAGTCAGAAAAGATCATGTACAAAACCACAAAATGTATCACATGCAACAAGTTTGATCATATTCCTATAAAATGGCATGTAAAGTCATTTCAGTGTACAGAATAAAAATTTTAACTTTATTTTGCTGCATTATGTTGCTAAGTGGGAACAACATAATGAACATAAATTACGTTCTGTTTCCTTTCAAACCTTTAATTCTAAAGAATTATATAGAAATCTATATATGCATCTCATAGAAAGTAAAATTTCTATTACAGTATATAAAATAAAAAAAATGCAAATAATTAGAATCTTGTCTAGTAACGAAAAAGTTTAACCCTGAATTTATCTGTGCCAATAAAATCCCAAACAAGATTTTTCAAACAACCTAATCTCTATAAGATGATCTGGTTAAAAATCCACCATTTAAAAAACATTTTCAATAGCGCTGATTTAAATTTTGACAAGAGACCTTCAAAATTATATACTGTTGTATAAACAAGGACTGAATTTTCTGTAAAATCAACTTGTCTTCTTGTAATTCATTAAACCAGTTTCCAAACCTGTATTGATACAGGGCTCGTATCATTTTTTAATATATACAATGCTGTCTGTCATTTCTGTGCACCAAAGGTTTCCATCTCCAATATTGAAGCAAAACGCATACCGAATTCGACCAATTGATGAAAATATAATATTGCAATGCTTACCATTTGAAAAGAGGCAATTGTCACCAGAATATTCTGTTCAAAATAATATCAATTTTGGACACACGGGATATCCCCGCCCACATTTTCATGACTCGCAATATGTTGGCCAATTCTGTGTACGGCTTTGAAAAGATGTAATGTTTATCCATCAGGCTACAGAAATGAAATACATTACTTTGGACTGTTTCTGTCAGCAGTTCAGTCGAGTAATTTGATCAGGTTTATAGCTAGTTTTATAAAATTCAATGTAACAATGCCAATAAATGGCAAGCGATATTAAGCCAACTAAACCGATCTTGTAAAAAAATCAATAAAGTTCAACATTTTAAAAAAAATAAGCTATTATGTGGAAGAGAAACAACAATGAATAGGGTGCAATGTGTTTACAACATTTTGTTTATGGGGAAAAATTACTAAAGAATTTAGAAACAGACTATATGCCAGGAAATGTCGTAAGAATCCCATTCTAGTGGCATGCTGACATGTTGGGTAGAAGATGATTTTGTATGTGTGGGACAACTTCTTGCAAAATTGGAAATTTTGATTAAGATGCATAATTTTTTTAAGGTATACATTATAGGGCTGTAAATAATATGTAAAATGTAATATGTATAGGGATGTATGTATTATGTATAAAGCTGTATGTAATATGTATAGGTCTATTATGTAATATGTACAGGGCTATCTATAATATGTATAGGGCTATATGTAATATGTATAGGGCTATATATAATATGTATAGGGCTGCATGTAATATATATATATATATATATATATATATATATATATATATATATATATATATATATATATATATATATATATATATATATATATATATAAAGGGCTATATGTAATATGCATAGGGATGTATGTAATATGTATAGGGAAGTATGCAATATCTATAGGGCTGTATGCAATATGTATAGGGATGTATGCAATATGTATATGGCTGTATGCAGTATGTATAGGGCTGTACATAATACGTAAAGAGCTGTATGTAATATGTATAGGGCTGTATGTAATATGTATAGGCTGTATGTAATATGTATAGGGCTATATGCAATGTTAGGGGTTTTTATATAAAAATTCAGCTCCTTCTGATTGCAATCTCACTCTTGGTGATAACAGTGGCAATAATGGCAACAGAGAAAACTGTGATGATAAACAGAAGAAAGTAGGGAGGAAGATTATAAAAACCACAATAATAACAATTACTAAGTCAACTTCTATGGCAAACTATCAATCCACATGTACTTTTAACAGTCAGACAAAAACTACATTGCCCTTTGTGGCAGTCTTTCATTTGATACAAAATGTAAGTTGATATGATGGAAAAAACACAATATTTTGGTCAAGACTTAATGAGAATAATAGGTCATTATTAATTTAAACATAAAATGAACACACATGTATGATCCTCTATACATCCATTATACAGTTCTAAACCAATCAATACAGTGGCACAAAACTACAAAGTATTATTTTTCCCCCATGGGTAAAATAAACCCCCTTATTACTGTATTGAATGATGATATGTTAAATACAAAGTGCAAATGTCCTCTCATCACATTAAATACTGTAACTGCCATGAGGAAAAAACATTCAAACAATAATCTTTACAATTTAATATGAGATATAAAAACAAATGAAAATAGAGAGGGAGACACAATGGCTGCAAGCCATTTAATCAGGCAACAAGTATTATACTGTAACTACAAAGCAGTCAATTTTAACACATTATGCCACTATAATACATTGTCAAGTCCATATGTGTTTCCTGTAAGACTTGAAAATGCCAGTAGCCAGGCTTTCTTTATTGTTTTATTCTGTTTAAAATATGAATTTGTTTGTGTTTGTGTTTGTGATTTGGATTATTAACGTAGCTTTAACAATTTTTCAGTCATATCGCTATGATGCCTGCAGTCAGTTTATAGTGATGCCTAGTACTGGGACATCATGCCACAGACATGTAGCATGATATCCCACCCAGTCACATTATCCTGACACCAGGCCGACCAATCCTAATACTAACCTCTTAATACTGAGTGCCAAGCAAGGCAACTGTCAGTACCATTTTTTAAAAGTCTTTGGTATGACTCAGCTGAGGATTGAACCCATGACCTCCCACATCGATGGCAGACGCTATAACCACTAGGCCACTGGAGCGGTCCCTATCATGTGATGCAGAATACTATATGAATTTGTGTATTCTTGATTAGTGACAAATGTGAAACTGAAAAAAATGCTAAGTATTTAAAGTGGACAATACTGAATACCAAATATTTAAAGGTTACTGCAGTAGTATGGGAAAATATGATGAAGCGTTTCTGAGTAATACTGCATGACTCTGGGAGTGTAGTATTAGTCTGAAAAATGAGTTCCGTAACCATTTTAATATATACTCATTCCATTTTCCTACCTAAGGATTAATAATAAAAGAATGTACTACTCGACATTAGTTAAAAAAAAATCTTGTTTTGGTCTACTTAAAATTGAAATTCATAGTCATATTATGAATGAATGCACATTGAAACAACTTTTCCAGTTGGTCTGTAATGGATGGATTTTGTTTTTCTGTCGATCCAACTGAATTCTGTTTTTCAGCTTGTGACAGACTGGATTTATTGTGTCAATTCTGTACAAGGTACATCTGATTTGAGCATTGGAGGGGTCAGTATTGAGGAATGAATTGCACTTGTGTTTCTGCTTTGTCATTGATTTTTTGGAATCATGATGTGGAGAAAAAAATGATTTCTTTTAAGTTAAATTATAAAAAAATACGCTATGAAATAAACATTTCATTTTAAGTACCATATTCACTCGCGTATAAGCCCACTCACGTATAAGTTGACCCCCCAAACTGAACAGGTATAAACACTAAAAAGTGCATGACCCACGCATAAGTCGAACCACAATTCTGGGACATCACAAGATGCATGGGGTAAGTTCTAAATGCAGTTAGTTACACAAACTTATATTAACAAAAAGTACACATATACTTATTTCGAGCATGGCATCTATGATTATTAAAATGAAATGGTATAAACTTGTTGGAAAAGTAGTTTATTTAATTTTACGTTTTCTTATTGGTTTTGCCTAATTTAGATTTGTGTATAATTTGATCGAACGATGACAAGAATTGATTAATCATGAGTTGCTGTAACACTACCTCTCCCTTTTGACTCAATTATTGTTTGTTTATGAATCTATGCATTGGACATTTTATATCAGTGCACCAGTAATTACGTTTTTATTTTGCCTTGAAATAGTAAATGCTGCACCTAAATTTGATCCCAGTATGACAACACAACGAAAAACAATACCGTTTGATTCAACGCTCGCAATTATGCTACTGAGTGTATTTGCATAATGGCGCCACTGCATGCACATCGTAGGTTTGAACAAGTGCTGAATGAAATACATTCCACTGAACAAAGTACATGCCTTAGAGTCAAATCATGGGCACCACCGCACTAAATTTTAATGACATCTCCAAAATACAATAATGAAGTTTCAGAAATGATCCTTCAAAAATTATCCTAATACCGTTAAAGGTGAGTTGTGGTTTGCTTTGATGTAAGCAACCTTACATCATACCTGTCAACTCTCACACCAGGAGAGAAAAAAACTTCTTAATTTTGGGGTCACTCCACGCCTACTTCCCGATTTCATAAGATCTGAGAACCCCCAATTATTACATTATGTCTTTGATTTAAATTTCTCCTAAAAGAGAAAGGTCCAACATAAATAGATATATCATATGCAATCCATGGAAGGCATGTTCTGTTGTATCACCTGTGAATATAGTCCTACATGTAAGACGTATCACACATTATTTATGTTTTAGTGCTATGACCCTGATGCCCAAAACATAAATATCAGCATCAAAGTCTTGTATGACTACTGTGAATATTATCGTGACCAAAATAATTACTTTACCAGAAAGAATTCGCTTCTTCACTAAACAGGATGTTAAGTTTAAACATTATTCACGTAAATTTATGATTTTTGTCATCTACAACAATACAAAAGTCAGGAAAAAAACCAGAACAAAAAATAAGCCACAACATAAATTTGTCAGCACTTAATTTCAATCTAAAGAATGATAACCGTGAATGACGAAGCTCTATTACCACCAAAGAAACGTAAGTGAGCACCTGGCATTTTTATTCCGTATATACGAACGTTAATTACCATCGTTAAATTAAAAGAAGGAATGAAAATACATACCATACAATATGTGTCCTCAAAACATTAATTGTTAATGTTGATGTGGGGTTTAACGCCATGTTTCAGCACACGATAGGCTACATGGCGGCCAGTATTAATGGTGGAGGAAGAACCCAGGAAAACCCCGGAAAGAACTAGGGACCCACGAGAAACTACTGGCAAGCTTTCTCACATACCCACATTGGCTGAATCTGAGACTCGAACCAGCGCAGAGGTGAGATGGCAGTGATCCATAATGGAGAGCACTTTAGACCACTCGGCCAAAACATTAATTCAAAATATGTATGTTTTATAGTCAGCAATACTAAATGCCTTACGAGCTGACAATAAATGAATAAGGTAGGACATAAAAAGAGGGGAAAACAGTTACCACATGTACGATACCATGAGGCTAGCCATTTTGGTACCTTTAGTTTAACAAAATTGGTAATCCTTTATTTCTCAATCAATTGTTGGTGCTTGCGTAACACACAGTAGTGTCGAACATGGTTTCTTTGAATCATGACGGAGGGTCAATCATTTTCACAAAATACTTGTATCGATAAGGACTAACTTCTAATTAGTCGCGCAGTCTTTCTTGCTTGTTTATTAAAGACTAATCTTAAGCTATTGTGCAGTATGGCCACAGCTGACCAGAATATGAATATAGGACACGTCCTGGGAGAAAATAAGGGGCATCACAAGGAGAAACCACTCATCCTTTGCGAATTTCGCCCATATTTGACTCGCATTCATTGGACACCATAGATCCCTCACAAGGATCATACTCTATAAGTAAGCTCTGAAACCAGCCAGGGTTGAAGAGCTATTATATCAACCAAATAAGAAGGTGTACAAAACCCTAATCAAAACTCATAAACCTTTTTCAAAATTCTGTTTCAATTTTTACAAACATGATGCATGCTATGGGGGAAACAGGTACACACCAAAACTTTCGGCAACAGGGGGTCCTCTCTATGATGGAATCTGAGAGGGACCACACAAAAAATTAGACCGGAAGATGGATTAATAATTAGTGAAAACAAGGCTTTAAAAATGCCATGAAAAACTTCCTGATTAATGTATTGGTATAGTTGCTGGTCGAAATTCCCTCTAAAACAGCAAATTTCAGGGTTTTAATGATTAACTGGCCTGTATTGCTGTCGGAAAAAGAAAGACAAATTCAACTATGATACAAAGGAGACACCGACACATCAAGCTTTAAATTGTGTGGAAAGTCTGATGTTGTTCAGCCAAAACACAAAACTAACATAGATTGTAGATTGGTGATGATCTTAGTTGATCTATAATGAGAATTTTAGCCTTTATTATTGCCACTCTTCGAAAACAAGTAAGTTATGCTGGTTATGTGTCTTGTATAATTAAACGTGCATACCTTTTAATAAATATTACCTAAGTTTGTAGGATCGCTTTTATCACTGAAAATGATTTTTTTTCTTTAGGCATATGTCTTGGAACACAGCATAAAATTATTTTTTCGTGTCCCAACATTTAGAGCCTTTACAGTAGTCAACAAAAAGACTTAAAAACTGTCAAGTTTAGACACTGGCCCGTGGATATGCCGACCCCCCCATCTTCCAGGCTCTTAATTTTTCCTAAATTAGTCGACTTTTCCTAAATTAATCAGCTTATACGCGAGTATATACGGTACAATAAACAGACTGTGTAAATCGATCCTTTAAGATATGCATTCAAATGTATTGCTGTGTAAATCAATCCTTTAAGATATGCATTGAAATGTATCGATTAGTACATCAATCTTTTCAGATATGCATTAAGATGTATTGCTGTGTACATCAATCATTTAAGATATGCATTAATATGTATTGCTGTGTAAATCAATCCTTTAAGATATGCATTAAAATGTATTGCAGTGTACACCAAACCTTTAAGAAGTGTGTTAAAATGTATTGCTGTGTAATATGTGTAAATCAATCCTTTTAGATATGCATTAAAATGTATTGCTGTGTTCATCAATCCTTTAAGGTGTGTTAAAATGTACTGCAGTGTAATATCTGTGCAAATCAATCCTTAAGATATGCATTAAAATGTATTGCTGTGTAATATCTTTGTAAATCAATCCTCAAGTATGCATTACAAAGTATTGCTGTGTACATCAATCCTTTATTTGTTGTTGTTATAGGGTTTAACGCCATTTTTCAGCATAAGATAGGCTATACATGGCGTCCAGTATTAATGGTGGAGGAAGAACCCGGGAAAACCCCGGAAAGAACCACCGACCCACGAGAAGCTACCAGCAAGCTTTCTCACATATCCACATTGGCCGAGCCCGAGACTCGAACCCATGCAGACAGAGGTGAGATGGCAGTGATCCATGACGGAGAGCGCTTTAGACCACTCGGCCACTCGGGGCCCCCCAATCTTTTAAGATATGCATTAAAATGTATTGCTGTGTACATCAATTCTTTAAGAAGTGTGTTAAAATGTACCACTGTGTACATCATTCCTTTAAGATACACATTAAAATGTATTGCTGTGTAATATCTTTGGAAATCTATCCTTAAGATTTGCATTAAAGTGTATTGCTGTATACATCAAACCGTTAAGATATGCATTAAAATGATTGCTGTGTGCATCAAACCATTAAGATATGCATTAAAATCTATTGCTGTGTGCATCAATCCTTTAAGAGATGCATTAAAATAGGTCAGCAACCTATTCTGCATAGCATGCGACTTTGTTCTGAATTACAAAATGAACGAGCGTGTGCCACCAGTAAGAGAGTAACACTGTTAAAATAGAGATTTTTGGTTGCCCTTCGCATGCCACACAAAACCTCTTGACATGCCATCTTGTGGTACACGTGCCGTAGGTTGCTGACCCCTGTATTAAAATGCATTGCTGTGTACATCAATCCTTCAAGAAGTCTGTTAAATGTGTTGCTGTGTACATCAATCCTTTAAGAAGTGTGTTAAAATGTATTGTTGTGTACATCAATCCTTATAGATATGCAATGAAATGTATTGTTGTGTACATCAATCCATTAAGAAGTGTGGTAATAAGTACTGATGTGTACATGTAAATCCTTAAAGATACTTTAAAATGTACTGATGTGTGCATCAATCCTTTAGGATATGTTACAATGTGTTGTTGTGTACATCAATAATTTAAGACGTGTGTTAACATGTATTGCTGAGCACATCAATCCTGTAAGATATGTAAAAACGTAATGCTGTGTACATCAATCCTTTAATGTGTTAACATGCACTGCTGTGTGCATCAATCTTTAAGATATGTTAAAATATACAGCTGTGTACATCAATCCTATAAGTGTATTAAAATATATAGCTGTGTACATCAATCCTATAAGTGTATTAAAATATATAGCTGTGTACATCAATCGTATAAGTGTATTAAAATATATAGCTGTGTACATCAATCCTATAAGTGTATTAAAATATATAGCTGTGTACATCAATCCTATAAGTGTATTAAAATATATAGCTGTGTACATCAATCCTATAAGTTATTAAAATATATAGCTGTGTACATCAATCCTATAAGTGTATTAAAATATATAGCTGTGTACATCAATCCTATAAGAGTGTTAAAACATACAGCATTGTACATGACACTGCAGTATATTTTAACACAATGTACAATTCTTATGCAGTCAATCCTTTAATATATGTTAAACTGTATTGCTGTGTAGATCAATCCTTCAAGATCTGTGTTCCAATATACTGCTGAGTACATTAGTATATTTTAACACATGGAACAGCTGCAATATAATCAATCTTTTAAGATGTGTTGAAATGTACCACTGTGTACATCAATCCTTTCAGATGCATGTTAAAATGTATTGCTGTGTACAAGTAAATTTGTGGGGCCCCGAGTGGCAGATGATAGCCATCTCACCTCTGTCTGCGTGGGTTTGAGTCTCAGATTCGGCCAATGTGAGTATGTGAGAGAGCTTGCCAGTAGCTTCTCGTGGGTTGTTGGTTCTTTCCGGATGTTTTCCCAGATTCTTCCTCCACCATTAATACTGGCCGCCATGTATAGCCTATCGTGTGCTGAAAATGGCATTAAACCCTACAACAACAAGAAGTAAATTTGTACATTATTACACATTGTACAGCTGCAATACAGTTAATCCTTTATGATGTATTAAAAATATTGCTGTGTACATTAATCATTTAAGACACATTTTAATATGTACTACTGCATACATCAGTATATTTGAACATAATGTACAGCTCTGATAAAATCTCAAGCTCAATCATTATAATGCTGGATGCAGATCACAATTATTTCGTCCAGGTCAGTACCCACAAATGCAGTCCCAATCTATTTTTATATTTATCCAGCCTTACTGTCAACCAGCCATTAGTCCAATGCTACCCTGAAAGTAAGAAAAGCTCAACAATTCTAAAACTGAGGTTGAGAAATGTTTCCTTCACCCTCGATAAGTGTGTTTGGAACTGGCAAGATTCTGGTTGACCATAAATTACAAAATGCACAGCACTTTTACTGTGTGCACTTTGAACTATTGAGGCAAAGACGTTCAATCAAATTTACCTTGGGACACTGGCCAGGTATGTCATAAGTCGCCGCAGGTCATCATACTTCAATCTTTCTGGGTGAGTGTGAGAGGGAAACGTAAGGATAGGGCCACCTCTCTTGTCACGTCCACCTGTAAAAAAACAAACAGTTAATGAGACTTGTATGGGTTCAATTTTCTTTTATTTTATATACACTGTACTACATACTCTTAAAACTTTAGCTTGACACTTGGAGTTCTAAGATATTATCTTGCACGGAGGATCACTAACCTTCGCACAAGATAGGAATCAAAGAAAGTGAAAAAATGAAGCAAATCCAGTGTCCTCTTCTTGGAGCATGTGATCCTTTTGAAGCATGTGACATAAGCACAACTAACTGGTAGTATGCAATCATATCACAAACAAACTGTTTTGCTGTCGTTGTACTTGGTTTGAATGATATTATAATTTAATGCAACTGGGATTTGACTGTCATTAGTAATAGACAAATTATTCATTATGGAGGGAAGGGGTTAAGAGAAGGTGGCTAAACTATTCTCTCAGATTATTCATTAAAAAAATGAATAAATAATTTAAAATGTGTTAGTGACATCAGCTATTGACATGGCATTTTAACACAATAAAAAATGAAATAACATGAATATTCCCCAAATCGGGGTATCACGTTGCCGATATAACCTGGTTCTTTGTGGGATCATTTGAGTCTCCATAGGCATGCAATACAGATTATGTTTCCCAGTCAGAGTTCATGAAATTTAATGTAATGGTGGATCAGGTTGTATCTGATGAATTCATTTCAATTATATTTCATTCTATTGTCCAATTAATTGTGGGCTTAATGTGTTCTCAAATGAAATTACTTGATCAAGCATACTGGTAGTTCCATTATTCAAAGCAACAGTATCATCCAGAACCAAAAGGAACTAACTCTCAGTATTAATAAATAAAAGTTGGTTTAACGGTACTAATATCAAGAGTACCATGGACATGGACATGTATCCCAGTAACAAACACTAATTCTTCACTGGTGGATAAATCAATCAGACTTTGATGGAATTTTTCTAAATATTTATATAGATCATCCATCATGTTGCACAACAATGTTATCAATGGTGGCAACATGCTTATCAATCCAATGATTGGCATTGTTGATGATAATTCCACACAATGACAGACCAATTTTTGGTGGTGTTGACTTATTTGTGTGATGCTGTCATTGCAACAAAAAAAGTGATGTCACAGTATTTGATGTTGTTGTTGTGGGGTTTAACACCATATTTCAGCACATGATAGACTATGCATGGCGGCCAGTATTAATGGTGGAGGAAGAACCCGGGAAAACCCCCGAGAAGCTACTGGCGAGCTTTCTCACATACCCACATTAGCTGAATCCTAGACTCAAACCACGCAGACACAGGTGAGATGGCAGTGATCCGTAATGGAGAGCACTTTTGACCACTCGGCCACTTGGGACCCCCACAGTATTTGAGGTCAGCCTCACAAAATGAGAAATGAGGCCAGTTATAGGAGTGCAACTTCTCCCAGAGAGTTTAAAATTCTCGTTAAAAAAAGACAACTGGACCTAAGTATTGAAACTATCGTGTGAGGAAATAATAAACAAATAAGCATATAATGTCTGGACAACTATAATCCTCATATAAACACAACCAGGTAGTAGGCAATCATCTCTCGGCTGTATTAAATAATAATGTAATTCAAACCAAATAGACTGGCTTAAAACCTAGTGCCTGTAATATTATTGTCTATTACCAACCAGTTGTGGATATGTCACATGACCCTAAAGGTGGCTATGTTCGCTAGAAGTACAGAAATGTACAGTAAACCTTCATATTAATGAGACAATGCATCAATGAGAACATTTCCTTCAATAGGAGTTTGGATAGTGAAAATGGCCAAGAATGCAAGGTGACCAGTCAACAGATGAGAAGGAATGCCAACACTTTCTTTTCAGGCCACATTTTCTTTAATGGTATTATGTTGTATCCTTAAATTTTTATTATAAATAGTATATAAGCCCTTGGGCACAACTGAAATTGTGAAAACTCCTGACCAGCGTACAACCCAATAATTACATTATATTGTGTGTTACAATAATCATTTCATTGGTCTTTTTGTTTATTTTCTTGTCATTTTTATCTTTCAGCTTGGTTCTTTTTTTTGCTGCTTTTTAATTTTTAATCTTTATTTTATAACAACATGGATTGTAGCAGTCAAATATTTGAGTTTATGCTATCATAATTTTGCATTTGACCAGAATGGGCAAAATGGACACATGCAAAATTTTACCTGCCATGCTATATAAGTTTGACCTGAAAAATGCCAGGCACCAAGGTAGGCAGATGTACATTTAAACAACTGTTGTATAACATCAATAATTTCCTACCTGAGAGATAGGCCACTCTCTCCCTCAGAATAGGTACAATGTCTGCTGCCTTCAGCCCGTCTGTTCTTCTGCCACCTGCAACAAATAAACACTTGGTGTAAAACTTTCAGTTTTGTACAGGGCTTGAAATATCTCTTTAAAAAATCTGCTTCCCCACCTGTTAAAGTGCTAAAATGGATGTTACCAGGAACTTGTTCTGTGACCCTTCTAACACCAGTTCTTAAGTAATTAAAAATTGTAACAAGCCTGACTCACTGTGGTAACTACTGATTAGTGCTGATGAGTACAATTTGATGCACTTGTATGACCTTGATCAAATCAAATGAGAAACTTACAGTAAAATGAATGGACTTCAATGAACCAAAATGGCACTATTCTTGACAGAACAAGCATATGTGTGTGTGTGTGTGTGTGTGTGTGTGTGTGTGTGTGTGTATATGCATGCAGTGGCGGCATTAGGAGTATGCGGGGCCTAGGACCGAACATGACCACGCAGGGCCAGAGTATCGGTATCTCGATTGGTATGCTACTACAAACACTGATTATGTCTAGACTAGATCAACTTTCGCGATCTGCATGCATTACATTTGGCCTGTATCAGCGTTTCCAATTTACCGGAAAATACAGCTTGACAAACTCATAAGGACAAACTTAGACCTGAAGCGCAGGGCCCCCTCAAGAGCAGGGCCTGGGGCAGTCGCCTTACTTGCCACCCCAAATGCCTGTGTGTGTGTGTGTGTGTGTGTGTGTGTGTGTGTGTGTGTGTGTGTGTGTGTGTGTGTGTGTGTGTGTGTGTGTGCACATGCATGTGCGTGCGTGTGTAGGTAGGTAGGTAGGTAAGCATTTAACATCACCTTAGCACAGTAATGGTTATTTGGTGAAAATTAAAGGAAAAGTGTGAAAAAGAAGAATTTGCATAAAAACTTCACATAAACCCTTCCAAATTGTACAAATGAAGTACATGTACTACAAGATAAAAGATGAGAGGTCTAAAGCTGCATGGATTCTGTAAAATATATACAAAATACAATATAAAGTTGAAAAAAATTAAAATTTTAAATATATTCTCAAATTCTATATATAAACCACCTTCCATCAAAAAGTCCCAGAATTTGTCTGATGGGTCATGTCATAAAGTTCCTAAATCAGATTGATATCAACAACTTCTGTCTCACAGGGTCATATTACATGTAGATTTTTCCTACAAGACTGAGCTCCACTGCCAGTGGACATGAAGAGTATGCTTTCTGACTGAAGTTCACCTTTGAAGAGGTATGCAGGGGTCAGGTATGTGTGTCAATGTTATCAGCACAATACTACATAAGCTATGCAATTTGTTATCCTTGTAATGAATCTACTGAATCTACATGATTCAGCCTAAAACCAACCACAATGATCATTCATCTTAATTTCTGGTATTTTTGGGTGCCATGCAGGGAACTTTACTGCACCAAAGATGAAAACATAGGGTTGTTAGCACAAGGGTGCAGCCTATAATGAACCCTAGACACGTGTCCGTTATGGACAATTATCGTTAATGTGCACATGTCCTTTATGACAAATGTCCTTTACTTATATGTTAGGTACATTTCCCTCTGTATATGATGGAGACCACTATGGCACTACATCATTGCTAAAAAAATACTTAATTTTTTCAACCATTATTCTAGACAAACTTTAACTGTATTAATTTTTAAATGCTGGTAGATTTTTACATGGCCAATTAAACCATTACTTTTTTTCAAATGAAGCAATGCTTCATTATACATATGATTATTTTAAAAAATAAATAAATTTGTCACTATCTTTCTGTAATTCTGTCCTGGGAATTATAACTTTAACGCTGTACAATAATCAAAACATATGAAAGAAAGAATGGAACAAAATTCACTCCAAATAACTGAGTCTGCAAATATGATACAATACAAATATTACCAAACTGTGGCCAAATCAACAAAAATAAACACCATGGTTCAACGTCACTCAACTAACTTACATTTACAAAAAGAAACACAAGTGCCATGGCTGTTGGACAAAAAATGTGGGTTTGATCGATCCTTGCAGAGATTTGAAGATCTTTCTCTTTTTAGTAACAGCAACCATTTTACAAATCTGAACGGCCTTCATAATGTTTGTAAAATTTTGGTTAAATTCTGCTATGTGGTTTTACTGGGGAAAAAAAACTGTTTTAAAAGTTCCTGTCTGAAAATGATTCAGCATTTCTGCAAAATCAGCAAAATTCTATTCAGTTTTTATTTTAACGTGTTCCAATTTTAGTAATGGTGGCTGCATTTGACTGCAGATTGCCATTACTTACAGAGACTTAAAATATATTCATGCTAGGATGTTTTATGTAAAATTATTGTCAAATTCTGTTCAGCAATTTCTGGAAATCATTGAAAGATTTTTCTATTTTTAACTTTGACTTTGATGGTGGATCAACATCATTATTTCAATATGAAAAACATTCATGACAGGATGCTTTCCACCAAATCTAATTTATTACTTTTATTTTCTCAGAAATGATGCCCATATTTGAAGGCTGACTGGAATCAGTTATGCAAACTTGAAAGGCCTTTCATGCCTAGTTCGATTGAAATCTGAATAGTGGTTTTTTGAGAAGCAGCTGACAGACAAGACACAGCACATGACATACTCCTAACATGGAATCTCACTTGGCCTAAAATATCACTAAAACACTAATCAAGATGATTATCATCTTTACAGAGCCAGCCCTTATGAGTTTCTACTTTATGACTACTAATGATAATATCCTAAACAGTCATAAGAGGAGTGTGTGTGTGTGTGTGTGTGTGTGTGTGCACGTGCACGCACACATGCTCATGTGTGTGTGTGCACATGTGTGTACACACACACACACACACAGTAGAACTTTGATTATCTGTCCGGGTGCATGACCGAGACCATGTTGGATATGAGAATAGATGGATAACAGAATATTTACATTAAAAGTATTATACAATAGATCAGGTCATAAGAAAATCATAATATCTACATATGTACATGTACCTGTTTTTTAAGATTTGGACTACAATGCCCTGATGGTTAACAGAGACTGACAATCGAAGTGTGTGTGTGTGTGTGTGTGTGTATACCCAAGGGATGAACAATTCAAATAGAAATGGGTTCAAGGTCTACAAGCTGCACAATACTACTGTGATGTGTTACTTGTAATAAAACCCAATTCATGTACTGTGGTTTCACTATCTGTGAGAGCACCAATTTTTGTGGATTTTTTGGTTCATCCACAAAATGAATTTAAGCACTCCACAAAAATGAGGTACCTGCTTAATGTAGAATGCCTTCTTCATTTAGGACTTCCCTTGCTCATGCTGACTTGGATGTGTGTATGTGTGGGTGCATATATATATATATATATATATATATATATATATATATATATATATATATATATATATATATATATATATATATATTGACTGGGACCTATACCCTTTGACAATTAGGCTAAGCTAGGGGATTAGAGAATAATAACAGCCTCTAATTCAAAGTGTTTTCTGAAAGAACTGAGATAATTACATTGTATTTTAATCCATTTCACTTTAATCCATTTAATTCAAAGAGTGTGTAGCCCCTGATTCTATTGTTATATGGAGTGAGTGTTCTCTTTAACTGTGGCACTTCCACAGTACCAATGCATAAACAAGTTAACAAAACCTGAGGCTAATTTTTTATGGACAATGACCTTCCCATTTCATTTCTGTTTTAAACTTTGCAAAACAGAGAGATTTTTGCAGCCTTCTGAAAATGAAACTACTCCAGTCATGAAATTGTTGGAGATCATGATAGTTCTGAGCCATGCTATCGCAGAATGTGAATGAGGGTTCAATCTCATGACCTGAAGAAAGGAACCAAGCATTTAAATTTTCATCTCAACATAGCATTTTTTTCCTACTATGATGAATAGGGTTTGTTCCTTTATCAACAAATCAGAGCAAGAATATTTTTTTGAAGCTATCTTGAGGCTGGATGTTTCTTCCACAAATTCCCTTGCCATTCTCCCCCCCCCCCACATGAAATCATCATTCCCCATAAAGCAAGACACACTTTAGAATGCTCTTTTTCTTAAGCACACCATTTTATGAGGCATATACACGCATAACATTGATCAGTTTAAAGTATTTTTGCAAATGTTTTTTAAGTACAGCATTTTCAACATTGTTTCAAAGAACTGTACAAATATATGACCCTGTCAGGCAAGTTGATGTTGAATCAAGTGATTGTTGGAGCCACTTGCATTGGTCTGTGTATGGAAAACAAATTCTTTAGAACTGATCACATCAACTGATCGCATCAAGTCTTTTAATGAAAATCCCATTACCATCTGTTGATGCTGTTGTTTTGGGGATTAACACTACTCTCAGCACATGGTAGGCCATATATGGCTGATAGTAGTATACCTGGTGGAGGAAGAACCCTGGGAACTCCCAGAAAAAATCACCAACCCATAGAAAGCTGCTGACAGCTTTCTCATGTACCCACACTGTTCGAGCCCGAGATTCATACCCATGCGACATTACCATCTGTTCAGGAGTAGCATAAACACAATTTTCAAGATGACTGATTTGGTGGCAATATTTGATGTCAGATTGGCACCATTTATCTTTAGGACTAACTAACTATATATTATAGGATATAATCATCCACAAGGGAGGAAAAAACAATAACAAGATTTTCAAGGTGGTCACCATAGGCTGGCTCAACATCATATATTTTGGTTTTGAGATGACCATCTATTCACGAGCTGTAGCAATAATAAGATTTTCAAAATGACCACTTCGAAAGCCATCATACATTTTCAACCTGCATGCTTGTCATTCAGAACCAAATAGATCTTGGAATGAATGTTTGAGTAAATTTTATGGCAATCCTGCAAATATCTTAGGAAGAGTATGATTAACAACGTTTGCTAACAGATGACAGATGTCTGTAGTGCTAACATTTGATAAAGATGCTATTACTTGTCACACAATAATACCATGGTAAAACCATTAATACACAAATCAATAAGAGTATAGGAAAGCTCGGGGATTTGAGGCTCATGTGAGCTCGAGCTCGAGCTCAATAATTTTTTTTTGAGCTTTTTTTTTTGAGCTTTCGAGCTTGAGTAGTATGAAAAATAATTTTCTTCATAATTTATTTAAACATCATTCTTGTTAATATAATAGTATTTCAAAAAGACAAGAGCATGCAGAGATTTATCCGATAACTTTGATTGCAATTTTGAACAGAAATTAGTAGCAACTGAAAATGCTCTTTCTGAATCAACTGAAGTCAGTTTGACTGTACTGATGGCATCTGATAATCGCCTCAAATTTTCAGTCAGTTCACCATTACTTTTTGACAAGGAAAATTCTTGGCGTAATTTCTTAAATCGATTGGTTTGAAGAGATCCCTGAGTGCTAGAAACTTCCAATCGAAATCAAAGTTCATCTTCAAGCGAGAGCTTGTTATGGTTAATTGTTATTTTCTCATCATGTGCTTCTTCATTTGCAGTATTTGCCGATGGAAATAGCCACTTCATCAAATTTGTCGCTAATTCAATAGAAGTTTTGGATGGAACATTATCCAAATGGTGCAGAGAAATCATAAGATCCATAAGTTGTTGATTAACTCTACCATCAATGTAATGATCAATATTTTCTAAAAGAGTTCGACTGATCTCTGTTCCTTGTGCAGACAATTTTTTCCTCATGAAGCTAATAGCAACATAAGCGGTTCTCAGAGAAGCTTTTTTTTCGCTCATAGCATTAAGAGTAACCTCAACCGGTTTCAATGCCAAAACTACGGATTTCAATAATTCTATGTTCAAATTAGTTAAGAGATGCTTGAATCCGATTTCACTCAGCACTTCATTGGTGACATTGTATAATTTAATAAAGATTTCTAGCATTTTTAGCATGGAATTCCATCTAGTTTTGCAGTCGAAGGACAGTTGTTGTTCTTTGTTAAATTTTTCGGAGCTTTTAGCTTTAAACGCATCCAATCGTATGGCTGAGCCTTTGAAAAATTTAACGATTTCTCTCACAGTGTTTATATTTTCCTTCCATGATTCGCTTTCTATCTCAATTTCTTCAGCACTCAATTCATCGTCACTTTCATCGAAATCATCAGTCTGTCCAGTTTCTTCACGTGAAAAGACTGATATTCTTTAACCTGGGCAATTTTCTCTGTAAAAAGTTTTTGTAACACCCAAATGCAATCTGTGATCAAGGCAGGCTTGATACAGAGCGGGCGATTTTTCTCTGAACTTGATCATGACACTTGCTCCATCACCGGTAGAGACAACAATATCCTGTTTGAATGAGACACCAAAAGAATTAAGATGTTCCTCAACTAGCTCGTTCATTCTTTCAGCATTACAACTTCCGTAAATTCTGACAAGACCAAGATTGATACATTTTGATGAGACCATATGAAGGTTGATGTTGAGAAATTGATGATTTCCGATACTTGTCCATTCGTCCAATGACATTGAAAATCTCTTTGATTCTGAGAGTTCTTTCTTTATGTCCTGTATGACTTGTTGCTTCACTTTTTCTTCAAAATCGCGAATAAGGGCCATCACCGATCTTTCATCAGCAGGTAGCTTCATTCCTCTTAATGACAGCGATTGACGAATAAATTCTGAATGAGTGATTTTCCGAATCGAGAATCCATCTACTGCAGCGAGTTTCGAGACTCTTTCTTCCAGTGAAGTTTTGACAACAAAGTTATCTATTGTTCTCATTTTCTTCGGCTCTATTTCAGGCTCATCCTTGTTGACGTCAATATGATGAATGCTAAGCACATATCGACACATTGTTGAAGTGTTTCCTTGTGGACATGAAATTGTCTGCTTACATTCATTGCAAGCTGCGAAATTATCCTTTTCGCGCTTGTTAAAATAAGTCCAAACAGCTGATTTCTTATTTTTTGACATCACTACTGCTTTAGAAATAAAATATAAGTAAAAATTAACAAACAAAGAGCAGATACAATATGAAAAATTGCTCATGACACGTTTATGTTGTTTGAACTGTTCAAAAATCAGTTTAAAAGAAATCCCTCGGGCGTCAGTTTTGCGCCTACTGCCCCTCCGGCACCACTCATCGTCAGGCCAAACGCTTGAGAAGTTCACCGGTTCTCTCGCTTGCAGAAGTTGAAAAACCCCTTCTCCCCATCAGCCGCAATCATAATAGTCGGAATGATTATCTTAGGAGCCCCCAGCAATGACCGTTGCAAGGCAACGACCGCCCACTGGTCAACCAACACATGGGGAAGCATAGGCCGTGTAAATCTATAAAGCCACTCATTCCCACAGTCAATTAATTATCGCACGGGTTTATCCAGTCCGATAATATAAAAAAGCGGAGAATTTTTCTAGGCATAAGCTCGAAGCTCATCGAGCTTCGACCTCGAGCCCCCGAAAATGCTCCAAAATTATCGAGCCTCAAGCTCGAGCCTAGGCTCGTCCCAAATTCTAAAGTCAATCTATGCGTTTCACAAACAATAATACCATGGTAGAACCTTTCAATACAATCTATATGAATTTCATGCACAATATTGCCATGGTAAAAACTGTTAATACACAAGACAATCTGTATGCATTTCATACACAATAATACCGTGATAAAAACCATTATTACACAAGACAATTTATGCCATTTCATACACAATCATACCATGGTAAAAACCATTAATACAAGTCAATCTGTATGCATTTCATACACAATAATACCATGGTAAAAACTGTTAATACACAAGACAATCTGTATGCATTTCATACACAATAATAACACTGTAAAACCCGTTAATACACAAATCAATCTATTTGCATTTCATACACCTGATATCTGTCTCCAATCAACAGGGATATAACAATACTCTGAGACTTTAAATTTGGCAAAAAAATGCAAAGAAATTGGAAATCTCCCTGAAACTACTCAAGATAATGTGCGTGTGCAGGAGTTCATGTATTCATTAAAAAAAATCATTTAAATCATTATGAGGATGAAAGCAATGCTGACTGTAGGTTTATGCAACTTCATGCATAGATCTGTCTTGGTAACACTCTCATTACAAATTGGTAAATGTGACCCAATTTCTGTACAAGTTAAATTGTTTGCTTGGGTCAGTCTGACAAGATATTCATGTCACAATATCAGGAACTGCAGTGGCTCCTTGGTTAATGTGTCAAACTTTGGACCAGAAGTACAGGTGTGAATCCTGTGCATACCAGGCCAGCTTGGCCACCATGGTATGTCACTTTACTCCAGCTACCTTGGTAAATGAATAACCTTTCATGTGCTGTTAAACAACATACAAACATGTGGCAAAGCATGGAGATGTGGGGATTCTTATTCTCTTAAGTACCATTTCCTTTGTCATCTTTAATTAAGTAATATTATTTCTTTTTCCTTCAATGAATGCCAAGACTCATTTGTCTTTGGTACATACATATAATCCAGTCTTGCTATCTCCTATATAACATTAATAACAATGCCCTGTATAGCGTAGACAATTATGGGAAAAGAGACAAATATTAGATCAAACTAGATGTATCCCACACAGGTTGCAGATAACAAAATTATCTGGCACAATCTATGAAGTACAAATTTCCCATGTGAAATAACAAACAAATGATTAAAATAAGAATGGACAGAAACTGCTAACTTGATCTTACATGAATAATTTTGAAGAAGCTGGCATGGCCGTAGTCTGGATGACTTATTTTGTAGGCCAGGTTCAGCACCAGCTAGAAATGTTAATGAATGGACAGCACAAAAGATACTAATGCTTGCGTGAACAGGTCAGTGGTTTCAAACAATTGGGTCACAGTGTCCCAGCTTTGGTAGCTTATAAACCTTGATCCCAAGATATAGAACAGTTGAAGCTTTGGTGGCAATGAAACTCAGATACAAGTTGTTAAGAAATACTAGTAAACCACCAAGATGCTGATCAGAATTACCAGCTTTTGTGTGCAGAATGCCTCACTCATAATTCACATGCATTGAAACATAAAGGGGGAAAATGTTGAAAAGTAACTGAAATAAGAACCTAGTGACAATTTTAAAGCAATACTGGATAATTCCTGAAGGCAGGTTGCAGTAACCATTTTTTTCCCATCCAATAAATTAAGTGACATATAATAAAGTGATCTGGATGACATAATCTATATATAAGCTGTTTCAGAGTACAAGACAAAGCCAAGATTTTCTGGTCAAAGAGTATTGTCTTATAGGAAGTCAAATATGGTAAATTGATTTAGGACACCTTTTCATCTGAACATTCACTTGCAACACAAGACTGATCTCAATAGGCATGTAGAGATAAAAATGGCATCATGCACAAATATAAACATATTTCTCCTTAACCTATTTCCTGGAAATCAAACAGTCACAGTGACCTATTTTGTTTGGTATAAATGATGCACAGTATGCTGGAGTATTATGAGAATTTTCATATGGTGATCCACTGTGATACTGGACAGATTATTACAATACATATTGCAATATATTATTTAAAAATTCTGCAGAAAGTGCAATTAATATCAATGAGTGAACAAGTCAATGATTAATATAGGTTTGATTTCTTTAACTGCTCTATAAATGAACAATGATCAGGAAAACATCTTATGTGTGGACAAGTCAAAGCATTACATAACAGCAAGGTTATTAATGAATCTCATAAATTAGATATTTCTTGGATAATTTCAGCCAAAAATATGATTTTGCTTTTTAATTCAACACCAGCTCATACACAACTGCCGACTCCAAGAACACTAATTTGGGTCACTGTTATCCTACAGGCAGGATATGATATACATTTTTATCATTTTCTTGGCAGACACATCTTACTGAAATATTTTGGGATTTTTCAAACAAAAGACATTGAAATAGACACAAAATTCAAAAGGAAACAAACTACTCTGGCAAAAGCAGAAACATTAGTTGCATACTATTAACTTTGGTTTCACTATTTTTCATGAAGTACTACTTTTGGGGGATTCTGTGGCTACTCCAAGCCACAAAATTTAAAGGTCCAACTGAAAATAAGCTAAACCTGATTCATGTAGAAAACCCTTTCCACATACCATTACGTGTATTATTTAAAAAAATTTGGCAATCAAAAAAGCTCAGCTATTTGATAATTCAACTCAGTTACTATAATAAAATATTACTAATACATGTACCATGTGTTTGTTTAAAAGCAACTCTTCTGAGAAGAAAAAAATTATTAAAGGATAATAAACATTTTGTATTGTTGCAGTTAGCATGTACAGTATGTATACCATATCTGGTAATTCCATTTAGTTGACACATATAGTAAATTTATTCATACAGTATCTGGAAATTCCGCTCAGATGACATGTACAGTATGTATTCAGTATCTGTTAATTCCACTCACATTACATGTACTATATGTGTACAGTATTTAGCAACTTTCAGTTCCACAGTGTCTAAATGGAAGTGTTTTGAGATCAGTAAGGTCTGATAGAAAAGTGAAATGGAATAAAGTATTTAAGTAACAGTACTACAGTAGAACCTGTCTTGAAAGACCAACCCTTCTGCCATAAAATAATGGTCTCTCAAGGCAGGTGGTCTCTCAAAACAGGTCATAACACTATATAATCAATAAAGCTGTGCATGGAGATCATGGTCTCTCAAAACAGGTGGTCTCTAAAGGAAGCAATCATCCCAAGACAGGTTTTACTGTATTAAGAATTGAAAGAACAAACAAAAAGTTGATTTAACTCTTTTATACTGTTCATTCATTTAGGTGAGACTGGTTTCTTTAATACTTTATGAAACAATTGCATTAACTTTTATATTTTCTGCAATGCTGTGTTGCAAGATTTAATCACAGTCATGATTCATCTCATAAATAATCTACATAAATCACCGATAAATGCAAGCATTTATGCTTCCAATTACTGGCAGCAAACTTTAATGTCAAAACGTAAATCCTACTAAAAACACATCTCATTTCATCCACAATATTTTAATCCAAATATGACTGCAAATTATTACTGTAGAACTATTGCTTAAATCATAGGCACTAATTAAATGCCATGAATAGTGCTTTAAATTAAAAATCATACAGATGTGCTGCAATAACCATCTGGTTTGTCTGATGATGAGCACTTGGTATCAATGATTGATCTTGGCAGGTGTTTGATTGGTGCTCTTACCTGCAGAAGTATAACTTTAGCCACCATTCAAGCAACCACCATTTCTTCTTTTTGCATTCTTTACTTTGGGTATTTGCAGAGGTTAGTCAATGAATTGAAATACCTGGTAATATCAAACTTTGACAGACAGAATCCATATGTATATACTCCTGTATAAATCCAAGTGCTAACTGCATAAACCTCATCGCAAAAATATCCTGGCAGATCTGGGTCTATTATGTATGTTAGGAGTAATCTGTAGAACAAACAACATAGACCTTATCTGCCAGTGGACCGCTTCAGTGGGCTAGTGGTTAGAGCATCCGCCTCGGATGTGGCAGATCATGGGTTCAAACCCCGGCCGAGTCATAACAAAGACCTTTAAAAAATGGTACTAACAGCTGCCTTACTAAGTGCTCACCAGTAAGAGGTTAGTGTTAAGAATGGTCAGCCTGGTGTCAGGATAATGTAACTTGGTGAGACATCATGCTACATGTCTTTGGCATGATGCCCCAGTGCTAGACATCGCAGACATCGTAGCAATAGTCAAGAATTTTTTGTAGGGCTACATTAAAAGTCCAAAACTCACACACAAAAACACACACATCTGCCAGTGCATTATACAATGGAGGATCAGGATCTATGCTGCAGTAGGACTTGACTTAAAAACTTATAAATCACTACATAAGGTACCCCAAAAATATCTTGTTTACTTTCAAAACAAAAAAATTGTACAGTTGGGAAAATAAATGAAACCACAGTATTGAAATATCACAAAACCAGATAATTTCACAACAAAAAAACTTCTGAATTAAATAAAAAACACAATTAGTTCCAAACCATGAAGTCAAATACCCATTTCATTAAATTTGAATTTCATAATAAGCAGAGCCAAATTTTGAATATGCAATACAGATTAGTGTGAGAAAAAGAAATATGGACTGGGACACAAAAACTTTATATTCTTCGACATGGTAAAGGCAACAGTTATAACATACTGCCAATACCACTGGTATGATACAGTATGAATAGAGTGTGATTTCACTTGTGCTGGTGTAACTTTCACCCAACTACACCCCCTTTAAAGTGTGTGTGAGACGTGTGTGTGTGTGTGATTTGGATGTTTAATGTAGCTTTAACAAATTTTTCAGTCATATCGCAACAATGTCTGCCGTGATGTCTATCACTGGGGTGTCATACCGCAGACATGTAGCATGATGACCCACTCAGTCACATTATCCTGAAACCAGGCCAACTGGGACCCCGAGTAACCGAGTGGTCTAAAGCACTCTCCGTTACGGATCACTGCCATCTCACCTCTGTCTGCGTAGGTTCAAGTCTCAGATTCGGCCAATGTGGGTATGTGAGAAAACTTGCCAGTAGCTTCTGGAGGGTTGGTGGTTCTTTCCGGGGTTTTGCCGGGTTCTTCCTCCACCATTAATACTGGCCGCCATGTATAGCCTATCGTGTGCTGAAAAATGGCGTTAAACCCTACAACAACAACAACAACAACAACACCAGGCCAACTAGTCCTAATACTTACCTCTTAACGCCTAATGAGGCAGCTGTAATTTACCATTTTCTTTTAAGTCTTTGGTATGGTTCAGCCTAATATTACAACTGAAGTCAGACCTATGCTTCACTATGGTATGGTAATTAATCTCCAACAGACTTATGACAAGCTTGGTCATCACCTGCTGTGAGGCCTTTGAAGACAGAGCAAAATACTCAAGGTAATAAACTAACTTGTGAAGAAAACACCAAATCTGGGACTGTCATGTTGAGTGCAATTACCATTAAAACTCACAAGCTGAAGTTAAGAATTGCCTGAACTACACCAGTATGTCATTAACTACACTCAACATCACTCTTCACCAGCATTGAGTGTAGCATGACCAATCCACTATGTGTCTACTGTACTCCTTAGCTACGATGTCATAGCCTCAACTTGATTTATTGAGGCAGGAGTAAGGGTACTAATATTAGTACTACTGTACTCCTTAACTTTATCTCTGACATCATAAGAATAGCGATACTATTTTATAATTTTTAGGAGTAAATGCAACAGGTTTACAGCAGTAACAGAAGATGCAACTTAGAAATGCATTATCAGAATATTTACAGCAGTGGGTGAAGATGCTACCAACTGAAGAGTACTAGATATGATAAGTAACAGTAACCTGAACCTACTGATGCTGTTACTGCTGGGCTGATTCACACACTGTATATCTAGAGGTATAAGAAGGGGGCATATCAAAACTGAACAGTCCATTCAGGCAATGTACACATGTATCTATTATCCTGACTGCTAATTGTAACAAAAATAAACCAGTCATAGCAACCTAATTTAAGTATGTGTAATTGACCTTGGAGGGAAAAATATACCATAACGTCTGAATCTCCATAACCTAATTAGCGAGAGTCAAAAAGGTTGATCATACAATTCATAAAAGTCCATTTCCTACCACCTAGTCAAAATTGTTTTATCACAGAATTTGTTCCATTTCTCCCTCTCCCTCTCTCTCTCTCTCTCTCTCTCCACACAATGACCATACTCCCTATTTCAGTGAATTTCTTTTGAAAATAACATAAGCTTTATATTTCTATATATTTTTTAGGTGGGAATGGAGGACCATAATCAGTATATGATTGTTGTCTTTATTACTTTTAAAAAAAGAGAGCTAAAAACAACTATCTTGGCCTGAATATATCAATGCATAACATTTTCGGGTCATCAGTGCTGTTCTGATGACCCAAGGTAGCTTTTGGCAAAGCGATCAGTTAAACGATGATACTTTATATGCTCAATTACTGTACCCATCGTGCTGTTACAGATTTCATCTGGAAAATAAATGATCAACATTTGATACTAATTTTACTAAAATTCTCAAAAAGTCTCTTTAAACAGAGATTTTACATTATCTTGCTGATGATACTGCAGACAATATTTCTTTTCTTTCTGTCAAATAAAATGGAAAGAATGGAAAGTTATAAAATTTAACAAATGATAACTTTTTTCAATCTTAAAAATTTTGAATAAACCTGAATGTAAGAAAACCTCCAGGGAAGACTCGCTAAATGAAACTTCCTGATTTTATGACTATATTAACCCTTCATGCATGCTGAATGTTCTTTGAATAAATCATTGTAACCAAACAAGCCATAAAAAAAGATATAAAAAATCTCAACCAGAGAAAGACATCTCAGTCTGAGAAAGAAATTTATAGATGAAATGGGCCTGGTTAGCAGAAAATGATGACGTGTTTTAGTCATATCCCAACATTGCTGTTCAAAACTAACTTAGAAAAATCAGTACATGTATTCACGTATATGTACCAATTCGTGGTTCTCTAAAAATAAAGTAAACTATTATATATGTCTTCTCTGTTTTCACTACAGGTGTATTTCTCATTTAATATACATTGATTTAAGATGGTAACTGTGCCGACGAAGCACGTATTTTACCACCCACATTTATTACCTACACCCCATCCTTGCATTTTTTTTTTTGGTACATGCATTAATTTTCTTCTGCTAACTGACCTGGTTGCTTATAACATGGTTCGGTCTACAATGTGGTTGGGTTCTATGGCTCCCAACTACCGAGTGATAGCAGGGTCACACTGTATATATGAAGCATATCTACAACAAAACTTAAAGAACTTTCATTTCTTTTAAAATCATAAACTTCGCATCCAAGACTACCAGATCTCCTGAGGACAAGAGGTCTAAGTTGTGAGTCGGTCCAATTGAAAAGGAATGCAAATGTTCAAAATTATAACAATGTACGCATGTTTTCCATGTCTACAAATAATCAAGGGAAGTAAATGATGTTCATTCTTAACAAATAAAATCTTAATTTTCTCTTACTCTGTGATTTTTACAGTGGGGCCTACAGCTCCCAGAAAGAGCATTCAGTTTGCATTTGTTTATGGACCCTCTGGCCAACAACAGCTGAGCTTCAAACCCTGCTGAACATTGCTGTGATCTAAGAGTGGTCACATCCAGGGTGGTTACTAGGAGAGTTTCTGCTGTACTTGCACAATTTATGGCTCAAAATCATACATGTACTTCTTTACCAAACACTAAGTTTAAAATGCAAGCTAATATCAGTGCCTTCGTGTTAGGGATGCAGCAATACATTGATATTTTCATGGTGATAAAATGTATCGTATTATGAATGTCAAATCATGATCATCAGGATATGATAAAAGCATTACATTCTATACATAAAGGAATAGCTAATAATAAAGTGAATTTCAGTCCTCCTCAAAGAACTGGAGTTAATATTTGCATGCAAAGAACTATGACCACTGACATTCTCTTAAAGTTTCAAGATAATTGTATACCAAGGTGCATCTCAGGGAGATTGAACTTGGAGATGTCTAAATGTTATCTTCTACAGCATATCAGAATTAAATGGATCTCATCATCATCAAATTATATTAAAGACGCATTCGCCCAGAGGGCATGCGCGTCTAGTTAATGTCTGAAGTCAGACTATTTAATTAGTTGTGGGGGACGGAATGGTGCCATATCCCCCACACATTAATGTGCTCAAGCGAGCACTATTTAATTAAGCCATCCAGTCTGGTTCAATATGAATAACTCATAGATCCTGGTGACTTGAATGTAAGGCTGTACCAGACTGGGAATACACCCAACACACACTCATGGTAAAAAGTTAGATTTCAGTCTGCGATTGAATGCACAAGGTGTCGACCCAAGCAGTATGTAACATGTCGTGATTGGTCGCAGCAATGATGTCATATCAGGACACATGGTTTTTGATGGATGGAAATGGTTCCACATCTCCATCAGTGTAAGATGTCCGAGCGAGGCAAGGAAGCAAGAACTCGGCAAGCCGGCCATGGAAGCTTTGTTTTCTGTGTTGTTCCCTGAGAATGCTGTTAATGGATCTCAGAGACATCTAACTGTTATATACAACAGTGCATCTCAATGAAATGGATCTTAGAGACATCTAATTGTTATATACAATAGTGCACCTCATTGAAATGGATCTTAGAGACATCTAATTGTTATATACAACAGTGCATCTCAATGAAATGGATCTTAGAGACATCTAATTGTTATATACAATAGTGCACCTCATTGAAATGGATCTTAAAGACCTCTAACTGTTATATACAACAGTGCATCTCAGTGAAATGGTTCTAAGAGACATCTAATTGTTATATACAACAGTGTATCTCAGTGAAACAGATCTTAGAAACATCTAATTTTTAAATATAATAGTGCAAGTCAGTGAAACCGGCCTTAGAGTCATCCAAATACACTTTGTACCAAATCATACATATCGCAATATAATGTCTGTATATCATAGGACAAAAGTGACAATAAATGTCTCTTCTTGGAGTGATTCCTGCCAACCAAATGACATATGACCTCAATGGACATTAGTTGCAAGACTTTCTACACATAATCTTTCATTTGAATTTAATGCAATAATTGGTACTTTTAGCTAAAATCAAACCTGTCCTAAATGTCACCTTTACTTGGTGGTCACCTGTTCACAACGGCCATTCTAATTCAGCCCTCCCCACCCACTCTCTGCAAATTTCCTATATTAATGTCCTGCAGTTAACAATCATCTGCCAGCCATGCTCAGCTGCCAGTTGTTTCCCAAACAAATGATTATTTCCTCTGCCTTTATGCAATTATTGATATATATTACAGTGACTGCTACCATGTCTGCAGTGTGACAGTTTATAGTGATGTCTAGCACTGGGGCATCATGTCCCATCCAGTCCCATTATCCTGATACTAGGCCATCCAGTCCAAACATTAACCCCTTAATGCTGAGCTCCTAGCAAGGCAGCTGTTAGTACCATTTTTTATAAGTCTTTGGTATGACTCAGCAGGGGTTCAAACTCACGACCTCCCGTTTCCAAGGTGGATGCTCCAACCACTAGGTCATGGATTGGTTTCGCCTTATGATGGCATTGTTTAAATAAAGGAATATCATGTGGGTTCATGTGCAAACATTTCTTGTCTCACTTGTACTCCATACCCCAGTCATAGAAAAAGTGCAAGTCAAAGGTGTCAATATGCAATTTTTTCTTTTTTAAAGCAGTTTTTATTATTAGCATATAGGGTCAAAACAAATTCATTTACTGGATGGCAGGAAAACTGGTCATGTTATTGCAGCAGAAATGGAAGTTTCTTTTTGTGCTGGTGTGACAGGTATAGTTCGAGATCTTCATCTACTTGCTTGTTAATTAACACTATCTCTAAATAATAAGTTCGAATAATAACATACAAGTTACATACTTTTCATTCAGATCAGGAATCATTCAATATTTAAAACTTGTCTGTAAGGGCTGGTGATGTTTTGATCTTGACAAGTTCATTGACTTGCTAATGCAGATATTTTTGAAAAGCATGAATAGCTGTTTAAACGGATAACTTACATCAGTCTGCCAACCTAAGAGTCAGTGCTCTGTTGTACCGTTATATATAGGCTGTTCATCAATTGTGAAATTACTGGTGTCATGGTGAACAAAACAAAGATCAGTGATGAATTTCAGTCAAAGATGATTTCATTAATAGGATGGATTCAGATCAGCAGGATACAGTAATGTCATGTGGATTTTGAATCTAGGATAGAACACCATATACACGTATTTTATTATCAGCACACATTAAACATATTAACATTAACAATAATAACAACTTTGTTGTTTTAGATTTAACACCATTTTTCAGCAGATGGTAGGCTATATATATGGCCAGTATAACTGGTGGAAGAAGAACCTGGAAAAACCCAAGTTCCACCGACCCACGTGAAGCTAATGGCAAGCTTTATCATGTATCCACATTGGCCATGCCTGAGACTCCAACCATGCCGACAGAGGTGAGATTGCAATAAAGGGTGAAGGCAAGCACTTCAGACCACCAAAATGATATTCGGTGCATGTTATTTGTTCAAAAGCCATTTTACAAGGCTTACCTGTGTATAGAGATCACTTTTGCAGATATGCCAGTTCTATCTTTTATATGGTTGGCCACTATTCGCAGGTTTCACTATTTATTATATCTAGTCTAAAACAAATAATGGCTTGCTCAGTGTACAAATATTAGCCTGATGAATTTTCCAGGGGGCCAAATGGTCCAAAGTGCTCATTCTTACAGACTGCTGACATCTCTCTCACCTGTCTGCAAAGGTTCAAGTCCAGCTAAGCCAATGTGGGTATTTCAGAAAACTTGCAAGTAGCTTCCAAGGAGTTGGTGGTTCTCCCTGGACTTGTTCTGGATTCTTCTTCGACCAGATATATAGGTCACTATGTATAGTTTCTGATTAGCAGAAGCATTAAACCCATAAATCAAACATATTAACTTTTTTTGCTCATACATTCAATCACCCACCACTCCCATGTATGCGCTCTTTCACCCTTTCTTTTTCTTCCCTTTTACCCCTTTTTTCATTCATTAAGTTGTAATTTATATTCTTTTTAATCTGTGCTGTTTGGTTTACAAAACTGTCTTAGCTCCGGAAAGGTCTGTCAGAGGTGCATAAGAGTTATCGCAAATGGAGTTGTTTCACTTGTTGTCCATAGTATACTGTATCAATGTTAAACGCAGCCAAAGCTACAGCATTTACTGTAACACCATGGATGATTTTATTATGGATGTTTGTATTCTGTGTGAGTGTGAGTGTGAAAGCCATGCATATGATAAACTCAAGGTGATAATTACTTCATACATTCCTGTACAAGAATATGTATGTGTAAAATTTCTGCTGTTTTCATGGATAATAACATAAAAATTATATCTATTAATGTTAGAGGCCTGCAAGGTTCAGTCTTAAAACGAAGGGATATTTTCCACTGGGTAAAACAAAAGAATGTATCTATAATATGCTTGCAAGAAACTCATAGTACAAAGAACGATGAAATATATTGGGCAGCTGAATGGGGATACAAATGTATATTTAGCCACTGCTCTAGTAAGAGTGCTGGGGTTGCAATATTTTTTAGAAATACTTTTGAATTTATAATCCATAGAGAAAGATGTGACAGTCAAGGGAGATTTATTATTTTGGATATTACAATTAATGGCAACAGAATAACCCTCGTGAATTTGTATGGTTATAATAATAATAATAATAATATAATAATAATAATAATAATAATAATAATAATAATAATGCTTTATTTATAGAGGGTGACTCATTAGTCAAGGACTATTCTCCCTTGAGGCCCTCTTAAGGAGAGTATAACAATGCACATTATATGAAAATGGCAATAATTACTGTTTATTTTAACATGTTTAGTATTAAAATACTAAATTTCATTATCTGTTAGAAACACATACATGCTCATGATATCTTTTCTTAAATATTCTAATATTTTCAGCAGATTTTACATGTAGTGGAAGCTTATTCCACAGAACTGTGCCAGAGTATTGAAAACTCTTTTTAAATTGCTCTGTTCTTGGTTTTGGTATTAGAATGTTTCCATGTGATATTGATCTCAACTGGTATTGTGCTGAAAAAGGCCTGAATAAGTCTTGAAGATACTCTGGTGCAGTTCCATGTAGACATTTATATAAAAGAACTGCCTTGTGAAAATCTATCCTGTCATATATTGTGAACCATTTGAGTTCTGTAAATAATGCTTTTGAGGGATGATCAACAGATGCATCTAAAATTACACGTGCTGCTCGTTTCTGAAGTTTATAAATCCTGTCAAGCTCAGATTTGGCACAGTTTCCCCATACATTAGAACAATAATCCATTGTTGGAAGAATATATGACTTGTAGTATAGATTGCGAGTTTCCATAGGTAAATATTTCTTGATTCTGCTGAGAAGGGCAATTTTGGATGACAGTGTTTTACAAAGCTTATCAATATGGTCATTCCATAACAAATTATTATCTACAGACACACCTACAAGCCTTTCATGTTTGACATTTTCTAATGGATGATTATTTATTGCAAGAGACAGTTTTGGGTTCCCTGACTTGTGTAGCTTTTGTGATGTCCCCAAAATCATACATTTTGTTTTACCTTCATTAATTACCATCCTATTTTGTTGTGCCCAGTTTTGGACTCTGATAAGGTCTGAGTTTAATTTCATTTGGATAACTTCAGTATCAGAACTAGATGTATACAAAGTTGCATCGTCTGCAAACAAATCTGTGTTTGTGGATTCATTATTTAATGGTAGATCATTGATATAGATAAGGAAGAGGAGAGGGCCCAAAACTGAGCCTTGAGGGACTCCTGAATGAATAGTGCGAGTTTGAGAGCTAATATTGCCAATGCTTACTTGTTGAGACCTTTGGTTTAGGTATGATCTAAACCAGTTTAAAGAAGGATTGTCAAATCTGTAACAGTTCAACTTTTGCAGCAGAATTTCATGATCAACAAGATCAAAGGCTTTCTTGAAGTCAAGGAAAACAATCCCAGTCATATGTCCATTATCCATTTCCTTCAGCCAAAGATCAATTAATTTGGTAAGTTCTGTTTGGCACGAGTGGTACTTTCTAAATCCTGATTGAGCTTTATGAAATAGAGAGTATGTTTCGAAAAATTTATAGACCTGAATGGCTATATGCTTTTCAAATAGTTTTGACAATACAGGTAGAATTGATATTGGTCTGTAATTTCCTGGATCCTCCTTTTCTCCTTTCTTAAAGATAGGTGTAACCTTTGCACATTTCAATGTTTCTGGAAAATTACCACTCATTATACTTAAATTTATGATATGCGTTAGTGACTTTGTTATTACTGGTGCAGCAATTTTAAGAATTCGTGGACCAATACCATCCAATCCAGAGGATTTATTAATATTAACCTTAATTAGCATATCAAAAACATCACCTTCACTAACATTAGCTATTGAAAAATAATTTTCATCAGGAATTTTAGCTTTTATAAATAATAGAAGAGCATCAAGTTCAATTGGGATATTAGTCTGGTTCTGAATACTCTTACTGGAGATGCTTATGAAGAAATTGTTGAACATTTCCACAATGTCTTGTACAGATGTTGCTATATCATCATTTTGCTTAAGTCTAGGGGGAAGGCAACTGTTCTTGCGTGGGTTCAGCTCTTTTAGATGCTTCCACAATGTTTTGGTACTCTTACTTTCATTGATAGCCTGTTTATAGTAGTTCTCTTTTGCCTTATCTATCAGGTACTTAGTTTTATTTCTCCACTTTCTATAGCTTTTCATGTCTTTTTTCTTGTGGAAATTATCTCTTAGGTGCCTAGCCTCATTGATCTCAGGGGTAATCCACTTGGGTGTAATTTGGTGTTTAACCCTTTTTGTTTTAATTGGGGCATGCTTGTCTAAGGCTGCATTGAACATCTGATACCATTTGTCCAAGGCAGTGTTGACATCAGCTATAGTGCAGACTGATTGGAAAGGTTTGCAAACTAAATCATTTAAGAACATTTCCTCATCAAACTGTTTGAAGTCCCTGTATTGAATTTCAATGTGTTGGCCATTTTTAGATGATTTTGGAACATGTCTAGTTATACAGACTGGGTAGTGGTCACTCAGTGCATACACTGGTACCTTAATTTCACTTACGTTTTCAGGTTTATTAGTATAGACATGATCAATGATAGTAGCACTTTTATCCGTTACTCTAGTTGGGGTGTTAATTAATTGAGTAAAGTTGTAAGTTTCAAAGCTACTTATCCATGTTAATGGTGGAGTTTTCATATAGTCAATGTTAAAATCACCTAATATGATAATTTCTAAATCTTCCTTAAGTAATGCTTTTTGAATTTGAACCTCAAATCTATCAATCCAATCAGCTGTGGAACTAGGTGGCCTGTAAACCGAACATAAGAGTATTGGCTTTGATTGGGCAAGGGTTACTTCGATCCAGATGCTCTCTACCCCAATAGTCTCTAGATCAACACGTCTGTTATAACTAATGGAACTGTCTACATAGAGAAGAATACCCCCACCCCCCATGGATTCCCTATCTTTTCTTTCAAAGTTGAACCCCTGTATTTGGAGAGCCAAATCATCAGTATCGTCGGAAAGAAAGGTTTCACATAGGCCTAGAATATTGACTGATCTAGTTTGCTGTAATATTAACTTTATCTCATTCAGTTTAGGGAGGATGTGTTGAATATTTAGGTTGATTACTTGCAGACCTCTTTTGAGGAGGCCAAATACATGACAATTTTGATCAGAGGATTGATCTTCAGATAAAGTAGTATGCCATATATTGTTTTTAGACTTGACAGATTTCTTTACATTGCCTTGATTATTTACATAAACATATGAAGAAGATAACATACAAGATCCATCTGTTGTACCATGACCACATGTAGTGGATATTTGAGAATGTTCAATATGAGACTGATTTACATACATACAAGAAGACATTGACATATTAGACACTTGGGGGGCCTCAGAGGGAGAAGTAACTTGAACAGTATCACACAGTTGTTTACATGTTAACAAGTTGCACTTTGTACACAAATCAGATAGTGCCTGAAACCTGTTTATAGAATTATAATTATTACATTGAAAAGTGTACACATATTCTAATGCATTTTGTTGCTGGATATGTGTTGCATAGGCCTGTACATCATAGCCTTCTACCTATTGGTATGTGCACAACTTTTGCTTATGTCCTAGTTCATTACAAAGATGGCAGCGAATCTGTTTTCCATGCAGACACCGCTGTGTTACATGACCGTGCTCTCCACAATACAAGCAGTTGTCTGACTCATGCCTAACCCCTTTTATAAGTCTTATGTACTGGTCTATATTCCTAAGGAGCATGGCAGTACCTCTGTTGGACAAGTGGATTTGGTCTCGCTGGTACAGTTGTTGGTTCACTCGATTGTCTTTGAAGAAGGTCCAGTATTGCGGAACAAAGAGTATTTGGAAATTTTCACACAACATACTTAGGGTGTCATTTAGTTGAGTCATAAGTGCATCCCTTCTTGGCGGTAGACCTGAGATGATTATTTTACACTCTGCGTTTTTGGACCTGATGGCATACAACAAACTTTCATAATCATCCTCAATGCCCTTCAAAGATTGGCCATTACTGTAATTATTGCCACCAATGAGAAGAATTACAGTATGATATGGTGACATATCCATTTCCAATATTTTTCGGTAATAGTGTTAATAGTAGCACCTCTATGAGTTTTTACGTCAGTTTTATATAACCCTCTTGTTCTTACTCCTTTGATTATTGATGATCCTATGAGAAGAGATCTGTCTTTAACTGTGTTGTTGATTTTGACCAGTGGGGGGTTCAGTTGCATTGTTTGAACTTCTTGATTTCCATGACTAGACTGACTGAGAGTTTGGTGACTGCTGTATTTAGTATTTGTATTTAATTTAGCTCCTTGTTGTGGGTAATTGGAGGTTGTCTTTAGAACAGTTTCTTCAGTACCTGGATTTGATGTCGAATGAGACACATGATGGTCAGTGTTTACAGCATGTGCTTTAGTTAACTTTTGGCTCTGCCCATCTAATACCTGTAGAAGAGACTCATCTTGTTGAATTGGTGTGGTTGCATCTGTTTGTGTGCATAATGATTTTTTTCTAATAGCTGGTTTTGGTATGGTCTGAGTGCCCTGACATGCTTTCTGGTCCTCTGACATGTTTGTGTATTGCGTTGTCTGGGTTTTCTGGCACACTTTTTTGGCACCTGGTTTATCCATTTGAACACTGTGTAGACTCTTTGATTTTAGTGCAGAGAGTTCCTGTTCTAACCTTTCTACTTGGGCCTGGAGAATACCTATCACTACTAAGCACTGTAATGTTGTAATGTTATAATGATGATAATCCTAGCTTTTTTAGAAAGTTAAAGGAGGAGACTTTATTTTTTGAGAACTCATCAATTATAATGTGCGGAGACTGGAATACTGTTCAAGACTTAGATTTGGATACTTATAATATTTTACATGACAAACACCAACAGTCTAGGGCAGCGATTCAAGACCTGAAAAACGAATTGGAATTAATTGATCCCTGGCGAAATTCCAACCAAGACTTAAAGATGTATACCTGGAGGCAAAAATCTCCCTTGAAACAAAGTAGACTAGATTACTTTCTTGTATCGGATGACATTCATATGAATACAGCTGATGCATGTATCTTACCAGGGTACAAGACTGATCATTCAGCTATTGTTTTGAGTGTGGCGTTTTCAACGTTTCCAAGGGGAAAAGGATATTGGAAATTTAATAACCAACTGTTGAGGAACACTGAGTATACTGATTTGGTCAAAAAGTGTATAACTGACACTGTAAATGAATATTATGTAGGGGGAAATAAAGATGACTCTCTCCATGTTTCTCTTTCCTGTAACGACCAAATGTTCTTTGAAATTTTGAAAATGAAAATAAGATCTGAAACTATATGTTATTCTATTAGGAAATCAAAAGAGAAATGGGAAAAATTAAAGAAAATTGAGCAGGAAATAATAGAAATTCAGGGGGGACTGTCGAATAACATAAATGAGGAAATTCTGGAAAATTTAGAGAGAAAAAAAGCAGAATTAGAGGAATCTAGGAAAAAATACATAGAAGGTGTTATATTAAGATCTAAAGCTAGATGGTATGAATTTGGGGAAAAAAGCACAAAGTACTTTTTAAATCTTGAAAAAAGAAACTATGTTAATAAGACAATAAAGGAAATTATTTTAGATGATGGGACAAATATATCTGACCAAATAGATATTTTAGAAGCACAAAAACAGTTTTATATGGAATTGTTCAAAAGTAGAATAGCTCAGCTTGATGACGAGGCTACTCAAGAAACTCGAAATAGATTTTTTGATCACAATATTAAACTTAGTCGAGAGGAAAGAGAATCATGCGAGGGTCTGCTTACAATTAATGAATTCGGTATGTCTCTAAAACGGATGGAAAATGGAAAAAGTCCTGGCTCGGATGGATTCACTGTAGAGTTCTATAAATTCTTTTGGAAGTCTCTGGGGGGATTTATATGTAGATCAATAAATTACGGATATACTGTAGGAAAACTTTCAGATTTTCAGACTCAAGGAGTCATCACATGTCTACCAAAGGAGGAAAAAGACAGAAGATATTTTAAAAACTGGAGACCTATATCACTTTTAAATACTGATTATAAGATTGCTTCGGGAGCAATTGCAGCTAGGATTAAAAAGGTTCTTCCATCAATAATCAGCGATACTCAGAAAGGATATATGAAGGGTAGATTCATTGGAGAAAACACCAGACTATTATATGATATCATGGACCAACTTGAGAATGAAAACAGATATGGTTTATTATTGTTAATGGATTTTGAAAAAGCCTTTGACTCAATTAACTGGATCTTTGTGGAAGAAGCTCTACAATCTTTTAATTTTGGTGATTCCGTTTGTAAGTGGTTTAAACTGTTTTGTAATGACTCTAATAGTTGTGTTATAAATGGACATATGTCATCTTTTTTTAGACTTGAAAGAGGATGTTGTCAAGGAGATCCCCTTGCACCTTATTTGTTTATCATTGGGGTTGAGATTTTAGCTATAACTTTAAAGCAAAACGTGGATGTACGGGGAGTAATCTTTGACGCCAGTGAATATAAATTGGGTCAGTATGCCGATGACGCTTTTATTCTTCTTGATGGATCTAGTTTTTCTCTTGAAGCAACTATGAATATCTTGCAAGGTTTCTCTCTATTATCGGGACTTAAATGTAACATAACAAAAACAAAAGCTATTTGGATTGGAAACAGGAAATTTTCTAATGAAAGAATATGTCCCGAAATGGGCCTAATTTGGTCCTCTTCGAACTTTACACTCCTTGGCATAGAATTTTCTCCAGATTTACAACAGATGGTGGAAATTAATTATATGAAGAAACTAACAAAGGCAAAACGAATACTGGCAAGCTGGAGTCAAAGACATCTGTCAATAGTTGGTAAAGTAATTGTTGTAAAGACTCTTGTTCTGCCCATATTCATACATCTTTTTTCAGCACTTCCTAACCCATCAGCAAAAGTTGAAGCAGAACTAAATCGCATGTTATTTAAATTTGTATGGGGTGGAAAAGTAGAGAGAATAAAACGTGATATACTAGTTTCCCCAGAAAACGAGGGAGGACTAAATATGATACACATATTTTCATTCATTAGGTATATTAAGATAAGATGGGTTAAAAGATTGCTGGAAAAGGAAGATGGAACGTGGCAGAACTTAGTCAATACAACTATACTCAGAAATAAAAAGGATATTTGGAATTTAGGGAGAAGGAAATTAGAAGAATTTAGTAAGTTCATTAAAAACAGTTTTTGGAGAGATGTAATTTTGGCAGTATCTAAATGGAAAGAAGAACCGCAAAGTCCTAACGAGTATCTATCCATGAGTATTTTAAATTTTGTCCCCCCTAAAATGATTTATCAATACAAATCCTGGACAGAAGCTGGTTTTGAAATTCTGAACGATACAGTAGATGACCACGGTAATTTAATACCTTTTGAGATAATAAAACAAAAAACTGGAAGTGATGATTTCTTGAAATACTTCTCCTTAATATCCAGAATTCCTAAAGCATGGAAAGATGCCATAAAAAACCACCTAGTACATAATAATTTTGATAAGCAGGAGGATAAAATAACGAACTTGCGAAAACAAGATTCACTCAAGTATGTTTACAAAGATCTTTTACAGGAAACTAAAAGGCAACACACTGCGAAGCAAGAAGCTTGGATGCAAGTATTTAATAAAAATGTAAGTAGTGAGGAGTGGTCTGATATATACAGCCGGGCAAAACGCTGTACCAAGGATACCAAGTTGATCTCTTTTAACTTTAAATTAATCCATAGAATAATCGCTACTAATGATTTTCTTAAAAGAATTAACATATTTGATGACAACAAATGTACTTTCTGTAAGAGTGAAACTGAAAGTATTCAGCATCTCTTTTATGACTGCAGTATTACTTCACAATTTTGGTACCGTTTTATTGAAGATTTTGCACCTTTTTGTCCAAATATTGTACATCTGTCCAAAAAAGAAACATTTTTAGGAAGTGAACAACTGGACAGTTTGGGTAATTTTCTGCTTATTTTGGCAAAATATTATATTTATACTTGCAGATTCAATATGAAAAATCCTTCTATTTTTGCCTTTAAGCAAATAGTTGCAATGCATAAGAACATTGAAAAATACAATGCTAAGGTAAATAAAAAAGAGGACCAATTTCTTCAAAATGGACCTCAACAATGAACATTTAACTTGTCTCTGTCTTGATGGTAAACAGGAACAAAATATTGTAATATCACAAAGGCCATGTCACCTAGATTGTGTGCCATATGCATGTGTATATGCGTGTGTGTGTGTGTGTGTGTGTGTGTTTTCTTTTTTACTTTCTCTGTAGATTATATTTATTATCCCTAGATTATCTGATAACCAGAAATGTTTGATTGTAAGGTGACCCTGGGATGGTTCCCCGACCCATTGGTCAACCTATTACGGGGTTAATAAAAAAAAAAAAAAAAAAAAAAAAAAAAAACACCATATTAATATTCCAACAATTAATATATTAGGAATTCTGGCAAAAATTAAACTATTCAATATACATACTACAAAAATAGCACCAGAAAAATTATATGCCTATATTTATTAACTGTAAGCAATCCTAAAATATTACTCAGTGCCAGAATAGAACCAGTAACTTACATTCCACAACACAGAAAATTTCACAAGTGTGATTAGCCCAATTTTCAATGTCCATTATATTCATTTACTTGTTTACTATAATATACATGAAACTAAAGGAAATCAAAGAAACCATGGAAATTAGGATAAAAATTCTGGTAACCTTCAGGCATGTTCAATTATAAAAGTCATACCTTGTTTATAAGTCAAATCCAACCGTAAAATGCATGGATCCAGATCTGCTGACACATACAAGTGCCAGCATATCAGGGTCTAAGCAATTAATCAGTAAAACAAATTACAAACAACCTGGTCTGCCAGTGCATTATTCCATGATGGATCAAGGTCCATACTGTTTGTAATAGTGATGTGACATATGAGCAAGTACCTACCATAATAGCAGTAGTATAATAACAATAATAATAATAATAATAATAATAATAATAATAATAATAATAAAGAATATTTTCAAAGGATGACTCATTTAGTTACAAATAAGAACTAACTGGCCCTCTATTATGAAGAGCTATAATGTTGTCTCCACTAAAGTTAATGCACAGTATCACAACACCAACCATCAGCTGTTATTGCCTTATATTATAGGAAAATCAATATTATATTTTCTGATTCTTCTTGAGATATGCAAACCTGTGAAAAATGTTAAGTTGCATTCAATACAAAGCAGCATGGAAAACAAACAAGAAAATAAAATGTTTATAAGTTGAGCTTCTTGGTATTTGTTAGATTGATGTAGGTTGTTGTGCACTAGTTTTTAACATTACACTGTATAAAGAAAAATGAAGGAAATTAATAATTTGATCAAGTTTAACTCATTTGGCCCCCGAGACTTTTGTCATTTTTGCCTTAAATAGGGGTAGGAAATGCATTTTGGAGGTTAATTCTGAATACATCCAAATACATCTGCTTCTAAGACTTTTTTTGCTTAGACTGTTGTGCCAGAAACGTTTTTCATTGGCTATTTGGCTCACGCATCCCCAACTTAACCTACATTTTGTAAAAGTTCACCTGTGTACAGTTCAGATCAGTCTGCCTTAGATCATAGGCCAAAAGTCTAAAAACGAGACACAAAATCCGATTCTGACAACAGGCGAATTTTTGTTGTTAAAAAATCAGGTCTCAAAAGATATGTTTTCCCCTCTGTATTTTGTAATGCAAGTAAAAAGTCCAGATTATTTGACATCATTGTAGAGCTACATCTGTCTGCTTTGATGTAATATCACCCACATTGGTTATCTTAAATGACCTTGACGCAACTGAGTTCCACAGTAGGTACAGCCTCATCAAGCCTACAGGCGAAATCGTGCCTGAATGAGTTAATGATTGACATCTCAAAGAAATGGACAGTAAAAACATCTGAATGCTAGCTATTTGCAACATTATAAAGGGTCAACAGAAACCTGTACAAAAGTAGAGGTCCTCAAGCAGTGGTACAGGTACCACTTTTTGCACAAGCTGTCATGGAAAGGTTTACAATGGCTAGCTAACAGTGCAATCAACATTAGGCAAAAATCATTAAGTGGTCCACTGAGACCCTCAGCAATTACTAATTGGTTTGCCAAGACCCTTAGCAATATTCAAGTGTTCTGCCAAAACAATGTTTGAAAACCAGTCCTATAATGCCATTAAAAGTCAAGGGCCACTCATATTACCTGTAAGTTTAGTTTCTAATCCCAGCTTCTTTAAAATTAAAGAGATTCTGATTCCAATAATGCTTTCTTAATTTGTGTTTGATTCAGATAATGCTTTCTAAAACCCCTTCAACATTCTTCTACTGCCCTTAAATTTTCATATACTTTGAAAAAATAACGACATTCTAGCATCCTTCCTTGCACTAACCATGTAGCCATCTTAGTACATCAACACGTGGGTCCCACAGAGCAGTGCATCTCACCTGTGCAAAGCTTTATGATGATGTCCCTTTCAATTAACAAAGGCAAGGCAGAAACAAGGTCTATTCTAAAACCAAAAATAGTGGAGGTGAGAAGATCGCAGTTTTTATTCTAGAATTGTTGTTGTTGTTGTTGTTGTTGTGGTAGGGTTTAATGCCATTTTTCAGCACAAGATAGGCTATACATGGCAGCCAGTATTAATGGTGGAGGAAGAACCCGGGAAAAACTGGAAAGAACCACCGACCCACGAGAAGCTACTGGCAAGCTTTCTCACATAACCACCTATTCTAGAATTGAAAATTTTACTTGGAAATCTCTACATCCTCTCTATTTAAAAATAAATATGAGAGGAATGTTCTGAACATAGAAGGAACATGAATGAAGAAATAAAGGCCTGAAAATATGATGCACAATTTTTATATATTCTATTAATATTCTGGCAGTTTTGTAGAAACTAACATGAAATAAATAGATCCTGGATTAACCCCTGCATGTAAAAAAGATCTTATTTTCTAAATATGGTGGTAATCAGCAAAGCAGATGAAGGTAGAGTTACAAATATTATATTCTGTTTGTTAATAACATAGAATCTTGCTATCATCATGTCTACTCCTTGCGATGTTCACCAAAAAAGCAATACCAATGTCTTCAGCACTAGATGTTGTTGTAGGGTTTAATGTCATTTTTCAGCTCAAGTTGAACTACCTACACATGGCGGCCAATATAACTGGTGGAAGGAGGAAGAACCATTCAAAACTGCGAGAAGAACTACCAACCTAAGAGAAGCTCCTAGCAAGCTTCATCACATACCCACGTTAGCCGAGCCCAAGACTTGAACCCATGCAGTCAAGAGGTGGGATGGCAGCGATCCAGAACAGTGAGCGCTTCTGACCACTCAACCACATGGTGCTACTTCTGTTCTACTTAAGCGAAAATATCTGCATATTTCACACAGACAAATAGACAAAAGAAACATAAAGTTATTTTAAATAGATTCAAATTAAGAAAAACTGTTTTAAGCATTTAGCTCAAAGATGTCAGGGTTTTGCTCCGGTGTGTGTAATCAACTGCTAACAGTTCAACTTAATGAAAGCACTTGATCCTTATAACATTCACTCAAATGGAGCCATATAATCCAATACTACTTTGCTTAATCACGAGCTGTATGATGTGTTCAAAGATGTATGATTAGCATCTTGATGATTATGACTCAGTCTGATAATGTAAGTTTTGTGTTCCACTGTTTGCACAAAATATCATAACAAACTTCACAAAACGCAATTAGTTCATGACTAAGAAGAAAAATACAAAATTTGTCAAATTTTTGTATAGAACTCTGGTCCTGCTATTTACAGATGCGGTGAAAGCAAAAGACAAAAATTAAAGAATGACAACTCTTCCTTATCTAATCCCATCTGATTACTGTGATCACTATTGATGGGAGGAATAAATGGAAGTCAATTAAATCAATTTTTTTATTTTATGGCCTACATGTCAAATGTCTTTTTTATTTAAACATGTTTACTTGGTTTTGATACAGCCTTGATTCTGATCCTAGAACATTCCAAAAATGTTAATTTGAGAGGATTTATTTAAGTTATTCATTGGAATTACAAAGTGCTCATTAATGCTTTCAGATTAAACGAGTATTTTGGTATTACTGTGGATTCATTTCATGGTATTTTGGATTATATCATTGTGAAACATCAAGACTGTTAGCAAATCAACACTATTCCAGGCTACTGGTACATCAGCATTTTCAACACTGGAATTCATTTGGAACACCACTGGAATTCATTCAGAATACTCTAACTTCTGGACTTGTGACAGAACTTTTTAGGACTACATGGTTTGGGATTTAACTCACAATATTGAAAGTTTTTAAATAATCACTTTGAATTCACGGGAAATAAATTATTTTTTGAAGCTTAGTGAACTTCCTCATTTCAGTTACTTTGTTTAAGACTGCAGATTCATAACAGATGTACATGTATTTGTCTGTTACAAAAAATCAAGAGTAAAGTATGTAGTACTATATTTATTTTTACCACAAGAGTAATGAAGACAATAAAATAGATGTATTTGTTTCTTACAAGACATGAAGAGAATGTAGTACACGAATGTTGTCAGAATCCACATACAACACCATAATTCTCCCATTACAAGCCCTGCTTAATTATGAACACATCCTCAACATTTACCAACTTTTAGCAATTTGGGGATTTTCTTGATATGATAAAGCTTCATTCATTACCCATTTTGTTTTAAACAAAACTTATCAAGCAGTCCCCTTGTGCTTATCATTAGAAGATGTATGTTAATTTGAAACTTTTGGAAGTCTATCTTTGCTTTTAATCAAACCTTATCAGCCATACCCCTTGGACCTATCATTAAAAGGCATGTTAATTCAGAACTTTTGGAAACCTATCTTTGTTTTTAACCAAACCATATCAAACAGATCCCTTGGACCTATCATTAAAAGACATGTTAATTTGAAAGCTACTGGATGGATTACTGGGAAAAGAGAGATTTGGTGAATGATCAACTTTGATCAAAATATGTGTAGATATTAAATAGTAACATTAACACTGAATCATCATTTATATGTGCCTGATTTCAGCAAAAACACAAATAAGGAAGGAATATGAAAATTTATTTACCAGTGGCATGACATTCTCTCTCTCTCTCTCTCTCTCTCTCTCTCTCTCTCTCTCTCTCTCTCTCTCCATTAATTTTTTGTTGCTTTTGGTTACAACACTTCATTCAGTATCCGTTCATTATCAAAACAAAAAAAATTACTTTTTTCTCAAAATATACTTGTGCTGCAACTTTCCTCAAACCAAAAATTAGTTTAAACATATTTTTTTACCTTTAGGCAATGTAAAACTTTTGAATAACTATGTTCAAACCCTCTTTTCTTGAAAAACTGCTTGTGAGATTACCCCCTCCATGACTTAGGGAGGGAAAATTAGCCTAGCACTAAAGGACAAGTTATGAATGAATCAGTGTGAATCAGTGTGGTAGACCTTAACACAACAAACACACCTATGGCTTAACATACTTCTAGAAATTCCCCTGTGGCTAAGGAAATAAAATGATCATGGGGTCAAATTCCCCTTTCAAGTTCAAGTTCCAAATACAGTCCCTATGCATAAAAGAAACCTCAGAAATTCAAAGAACTAAAGATTCCTTTTTTCAAATAAAATTAGCTGAGTTATACAAGATAAGGCTGTATGGTACTGTATACAGTACATGCATTTGTATGCAAACGAAACAGTGCCTAGCCAAAACATTAGTCAACATTTGGTTTGAGGTATTTTTTATGGAACCTGTCATACCTTAGTGAATCACCCCAACATCCCCCTTTGACTAAAGTGAAATTGATGTACATGTACTTGCCATGGCTGTGAAATTGATGTACGAGTACATGTAATTAGGCAGTGAAATCATTATACGTGTATTTGTCATGGCTGTGAAACTGATGTACATGTACATGTCATGGCTGTGAATCTGATGTACCAGTACATGTAATTAGGCAGTGAAATCATTATACATGTATTTGTCATGGCTGTGAAATTGATGTACATGTACATGTCATGGCTGTGAAACTGATGTACCAGTAAATGTATTTAACATCACTTGAGTAAGTTCAACATTACATGAATGACTTTTTTTGGAAAACACAAGGTTCAAGTTTATACCCAACACGGTCAACTTTGGGACATTATATACATGTACTGTTAAGCATTTGAGTTATTAACTGACAACTTTTTTTTAATTTATTAGAAAAAAATATAATTTTGTAATGACAATCAAAAAACACATGCTTTGTATAAGTACTAGAAACTCTAAGGTTTAATGTCTGAAATTAAATGCAAACAGGGTAAATTTAATCACTAGGTGAACTAGGCAGCCACCGTGGGCTTCAAGATTTGGGAGCGCAAAAAAGGCATGCCCAAAACTTTATTTTAAGATTCATGATATGTTGTTCAAAGTGAAAATAATAACAATGTCGATATTGTCAGGTTATTCGTTTACTGACATTAAATATGTAGACTAAATAATGAAATCAATAAATATCAAGCCAATTGTGTATTAATACTAATTAATGATGCCATATTATGCAGTATTCATTTTTTAAAGTTTATAAATGATGCCCTGGGGGGGGGGGGGAGACAAGATGGAAGGCTCGTCTAGGACACAAAACACCCTTGCACCAGCCCTGATTGCAAATATAATCTTTTGCCAATCTGAAGCCATACTTGGTCAGAGCTTGCAAGCCAGAATAGCTATCAGTTGTGTGTGTGTGTGTGTGTGTGTCATTAGGATTTGATTAGGATTTTTAACGCAGCTTTAACAATTTTTCAGTCATATCGCTACAATGTCTGCAGTGTGGCAGTTTATAGTGATGCCTACCACTGAGGCATCATGTCGCAGACATGTAGCATGATGTCCCATCCAGTCACATTATCCTGACACCAGGCCAACCAGTCCTAACACTAGTCTCTTAATGCTGAGCGCCAAGCAAGGCAACTGCTAGTAACATTTTTTTGTAACTCTTTGGTATGACTCGGCCGGGGATCAAACCCATAACCTCCCACATCCAAGTAGGACGCTCTAACCACTAGGCCACCAGAGCAGTATAACTATCAGTTGATTGCTGCTTCAATTCCTGGGCTGTACAATGCAGATTTTCTCCAGGCATTTTACTCACATTGTCTTGACACTAAATATTCTTTTATGTGCTGATGTGCTAATATATGGAGTTTATTTCTACACTGTAAGCTCTACATTCTTTTCACAGCTACACGTGCAATTTACAAGTCTTATCAGATATAAAAGAACACACTGGTGAATCTGAAGAGCAGGCAGCATCAAATACTGAAAGTTATTTATTTAGTCTTCCAATCTGACTGAATAACCTCCTCAAAGAAGCTTTTCCACCTTTGTAGAAGACAAATAACTTGTAACTGAAGTTTCAATACAGGATTATTTTTTAATAGCATAATTGTAAAACAATAAAACTTCAGTCTTTTCCATAAAGTAAAGAAATAAACTGACATCCTTGACAAAAGCATCGTTATTTCCATGTTAGTCCAGACCATTAAAGTGTATTCCAGATTTTACATACCTTTAACAATGATTTCTGTGATAAGGATCTTTGCAACTAGGCTCCAACTGCTCTGATATATCTCCACTTTGAGTACATATACTGATCAAATTCTGCAACCATTCTGCATGTGACCCTCATCATAATGCCCATTCAGTATAACAACTATGGATATAATGCAACATCACTATGGAGCCCCCACCCCCATGATGCTAACTAAACACTGTACTTGACTTGCACAATCAAATGTATGACACCATGGGCTGAAAGAATACACCAAGCTTAGTTTGTACATCTATTACAGTGTTCATTCCAGAAATGTAAAGTTGGACCCAATGGCCCAATTATGTGATGGCAAATCTGGGTCTGTGCAATTTGCAGTTGGTATCGTCTTATAGCGGAGAATATATGGTATCGATATGACCCATATTTGCAGTGGTTCCAGCATTGCACACTTTGAAGTTGTTGTTGTGGAGCCTGACTAGAGCCAATTACCTTGTCTGCTAATTAACAGTTATTTTAATTGACATGGAAACTAGTAATCTGTGCTATACTCAATCAACAACTGATTCTAAGTATATAATAATATAATATATAAAAGTGAATATTTATTGCAGAAATTAATAAATAATTAATAAATAAATATTAATAATTTAATAAATCCACAAAGCAAGTGCCTGTAATCATTGTCAGCCTCACCTGCCATGGGCCTTTTATATTGGGATTTGAATTCCACATGCTTGTTGTAACTGGTCCTCTCTAGAATTTATTTTGGACATTTCCATCTACATTGTTCCTCCCTGTACACTACTTTGGTTCTGTTCTGTCAAGGCTATTTTTTCAGCACATGGCAGTCAGTAAATCTTGTGAAGAACCACTGACCCACAGGAAGCTACCAGCAAACGTTCTCACATTAACACGTTGGTTAAGAGACTGTAACTCACATGCAAATATATGAGATGGGTGTGATCTGTGAAGGCAAGCGTCTTAGACTACTTGGTCACCAGTAGCCCATGTATACTACTTAGGAATTAAAGGCAGAACTTTTTTCGCCCAAGATTTCATCCTCTCTTCTTTACACCATCTATGAATCTACTCTTGCCTGGTATGGAAGCAAATCAAAATCAGAAAGACATTTATGACAACCAATGAAATGGATTGTCACATAATTCTTTGGCAATGAACACACTGTATTCAGTAAGCTTGGGATGCACTTGATTCAGTCTAAAGTCAACCGTAACCATTTTATGATGAAGTGAAAAAATATATATTTAAAATACATTTAAAAATTAATTTATGGAGTCCCAACAAATACGGTGTCCCCACGTATATGGTAAATAAAGTAAACGAATACATGAACCAAAATTATTGTTATATGCTTGACTGGTGTTACACTTGCATATGATGTAATCATTAAACTTTTTATCATACTCACTGTAACATCGCCCTCTTAGTAAGAGGGGTGGTTAAATAGATTTAGCTGGTGTTATCTAGGGAATGACCTCCCTCGATTTTATAGCCCGGTGGGAGTGGAAAGATAGAATATCAACAGAAAAATAACAAAACTGAATCAATAACAATTAATAGCGGTAACTCCAATTCAATCTAAGTTATGTCAACTGAACTTAATAGCAGTGTCTCATTTGGATTTATTTCATCGTAATAAAAAGTGTTGAAAAGAGTGCAATGTCCATGACTGATTGCATCACCATCCTCTCTTGACACTTGTATCACATCTTCCTATTCTCTAGTCTTCCTATTCTAAATGCTTCATCTGTTCCTGGACTTCCTAGTCCTTTATTCTAAACATGTCATCTATTTCCAGACTTCTGACTTCCATCTTTGGACTGTCCTGTCTCTCCCAGAAAACTGTTTCCTTAATGCTGTTCTCTTTCTAAAATTGTGCATCCTAGCACTAAAACCTGTCTTTTTTTAACAAGACAGACATCTGGTCCCCTTTTTTTTTTAACGAGGAAGGCACTATTCTTTTTGGGCTTCCTCGGAGCCAAACTTCTCCTCTCTCAGGATTTTCAGACTAAAGAATTTCAACCAAGGTCATCACTTTAAATTCACATTACTTCTGAAGTGTACACCTTAATTTACTCTGACCAACTGTACACAGCGGTTCCTAAATTTTCCTAAGATAATCATTTCTTTTGTCAGATTCTGAACACTCTAGAATCTCTGACCTACGTTGCATATCAATTTCCATTTGAAATGGATAATTTGACATGGGTTCCTATCAGCTTATGGTTGGTAACTCAAATGCTTACTTTCTCAGGACAGCATTGCAATGCCCTGGTCAAATCTCAATGAGTCATGGATGCTAGCCTTTCAAGTTTAACAGTGACATAGGGGGGTGGATTAAAGAAGAAAGATCAAAGTGACTTTTCTGGCTTAAATGTGATAAAATCTTATTGCTCAATGCATTCAGCTTTAAGGTTCAATACTATTCAAAATTCAACACTTTACACCCACTATACTGCATTCATCAGTAACAGACTAGAACTACTGTGTTATTACTTTATTAAAGTTTGATCATTCCTAGCTGTTATACTACAGTTTTGTACATAATGCAGTCTGCCGTTATGGACTCCAATAACCATATGATAAAGAGGGAACACTAGTTTTAGATTTTGCAACAGATGAATTTGAACATGTGTCCAAACTTGACAGTCATCCTATAGCTGAACATCAAAAAATTATTTTTGTGTTCGACTCTGGAAAATATCTGGCATGCTAAACACACACGTTCAAAAACTTAAAAGTTATTTTAAAGCATGTTAATAATCTATAGCATCTGATTCTGGACTCTCATTTTACAAACTCCTTCGTCTGCAAAGGTTCGTGTCTCGGTTTGGCCAATGTGGGTGAGAAAGCATGCCAGTAGCTTCTCATGGGTCAGTGTTTCTTTCTGGGGTTTCCCGGGTTCTTTCCTCACCATTTATACTGGCTGCCATGTATAGCATATCTTGAACTGAAAAATGGTGTTAAACCCTACAACAACAACAACAAACTCCTTTCGCATTTCTAAATACTGCAAAGCAAATGATTTTAATGTCCTTGAATTTCCACTGAATAAATCAAAATTCAGCATGTTAGTGACATAAAATTTTCACAAGTAATTAATGCGTTATATTTTATCAATAATTTCTAACAACAAATATTTTTATGAATATAGCTTCCTCTTAAGAATAAATCTTTGCCAATTTTTAATAAAAATAAACAGTTATCTGTCCATCAGATAAAGTACTAAAAAAAGATACTGAAAATGTATAAAAACTAGAGGGTATGAAAATCACAGAAAAAAATTATAAAAATAAGAGAGTAAGAAAATCACAGATACAATGACAAAATCAAACTTTAACATCTACAGCAGCTTTTGCTGGTACAAATTAAACAATTAACCTAACAACATACAGCAGGTGACACAAGATAAAATGCATTTGAATATGGCATGTGCCTGGTTGAAATAATAGCCACATTGATTTAAATTATCTGCCTGACTCATATGACAAACAAAATCAATTATTTGATTAAACAAATCGGCACTGAAATCACTTTTATTCAAGTTTCAACTGGCAGACTTTATAATATTAGCAAATTTATCTAATAAATCCAATAGGTTCTTTGGTACTACTGTATGTACTCGCTTATAAGTCAGGTGCAAACAACACAGACCCTGATCTGCCTTCAAATAATGTACAAGCAAATCAGAGTATATCTTGTTTATTCAATGAAGTACTCCTAACAAACTTATAAGCCAGTATATACAGTACATGCATTCTCAAAGTGTGCATACCTAGATCACTAAAGAATAATGGAAATATTGTTTCACCTGGCGATACAGTGTGCAAATTTGAAAACAAAGAAGAAAGACCATATGGAGATGTGCAAATATCTGTAACCAGGCACTAATCTGCACAAGTGACACTAGAAAAGTGACTTGTTCTGAGCAATATTTTACATGTCCCATTTTTCAGTTTTATATTTTTGTCATTTTCCACTCTCAAATGTCTACAATGCTAAGGGCAGTGCATATAATTATGTGGGAAGGACTATACTGTACTGTTCATTATTAGGTACTAGACTGTACTACAATAAAACGTAACAATATTCATTTTTATGTAATGTTCCTTCATATCCATTGTAAAGAGGGTTCAATCTAGGATTGGACCTGATGGGGCGAATGACTCAACAAGGTTTCCAAAAGGGGCCACCAAGAATTTGATATGTATTTGATACGTCCAACATAGCTTGGTACCGTGGTATTCCAGATAGGTGCAACAGTATACCACAATTATACAGACAACCAACAATTCAGTGTTCTGTGGCAGAAGCCTGGCACCATAGTACATGTTATATCTATTAGTTGCAAAAATTATTAAATATCTCAAGATAAAAGAAATTAAAATATTTCAGCTCAAACAAAAGTCAGTGCATCCCCGAAAAATGAAATGGTCCGTACCTTATAGTAAATGTCAACTGGTAATTGTTGTATAAGTTGCAATCTAAAAGCTCTAACAAAAGTAGCATGATACTTCTTGGACTATAGTTGGTTCTGTGAAAGGCATCATACTGACAATGCACAGCATAATGATTAAAAAAGGAAGCACTTATAGTGAAGCCTTCAGTTTTCTTACTGCACTGTTGATATACTAGGCAGGGTGGGATGCCAACAACCAGGCAAATATTAGAGTGAGCCCGATGAGTAAACATAAAACACACTCAACAAACAAGAAAATATTTAGTGGACTTGAGAAATTACATCAAGATCAGACAGGAAATGCATGGCCTCTTGAAAATCACAGGTTGATTCAGTCTTGCAATGGAATACTTAACACATTCACATACACTAGCAAATAACTAAAACATAGCATGTAATTTTTGTGATTTAACAAACCATTTGGACTAGATGATGGCACACATGACACATGTCAAATATATGACATGGGGATCATAACTATAATTATATTAATATTCACCATTAATTTGTGACAGACACAACCACAATCTTAACTATTTTGCCACAAATAATGAAAATACGCTATGAACAAATCAGTTTCATACAAGTATGAAAATGGTGAACGATCAAATGTGATGGTAAATAAAGGTACATCTTCATGTGCTTCAGGAAATAAAAAGCATTCATCTCTAATGGTCAGCCAGCTGAAAATGTAGCACCCACAAGTGGTGTTCATCATCCATGATTATTACAAGACTGGCTTACATACATTCTGTTTGGAAAATAATTTAAAGAATCAAAATGCTGTTAAGTGTCCTCAAACCAGTCTCAACAATTGGCTTGTCAAAAATTGTTTAGATGCACATCTCCAATTTCAAGGGGAAAAAAGGGATGACATGAAAGCGGAAACAGAAGTATGAGTGTTCACAACACTCCCCATGAAAAATCAAAGACAAACTTTATTGACATTGGAATATTTCAGTGAGGGACTCAGTTTTACCTTGTTTTATTACTGAATTTGTTACTAAAATCTGCATGATCAATTGAACTTTATGTGGAAATGTATATCAAGAAAAAAATTATGATATATTGCAACATGATTCAAAAAATTAAGTTAGTACAGTTTTGTTCTAGGATGTTTAATTTTTCTGTTTAACGTCTTTTACATAAACATCACTCTTTCTTAAAAATCGAGCCATTTACAAAACACTTGGCTAACAATCTAGTTATCTATTTTTATACACTAAACTACCAATTCATGCATATACTGCATTCCTGAGACTGGGACTTGAATCAAGCCATCAATGAGGCGCCAAATCTTCAACAAAGTCAAACAAATCAAAAATGGTGATTCCTGCATGGGAACCTATGCAGCACAATCATATGCATACAAAAATGAGGGGCCCTGAGTTGCCGAGTGGTCTAAAGCACTCTCCATTACGGATCACTGCCATCTCACCTCTGTCTGTGTGGGTTTGAGTCTCTGATGTGGCCAATGTGGGTATGTGAGAAAGCTTGCCAGTAGCTTCTCATGGGTCGGTGGTTCTTCCTGGGGTTTTCCCGGGTTCTTTCTCCACCATTAATACTGGCTGCTATGTATAGCATATCTTGTGATGAAAATGGCGTTAAACCCTACAACAACAACAACAAAAATGATGTGCGTCTCAGGGTGTTTTTCTTTGCTTGGATGTCAATATTTAATTCACATAACTGTGAGACACAGGTAAGTAGAATATGCATAAATCGGAGTTTACCATACATGCAGGTGTATTTGTTCTTTTAACTATATCCACATTCTAACCAGTCCCTTCTTTCCTCATTTAGATATCTATTAACATGTACTATTTATCTTTCAGTCTTGATAACTTTTATTGACAAACTGTTTTAATATGCAAACAAATATAAAAAGCTCTATATTTCTAAAATAAATATATGTTGTACTCAATTTATTTTAGTTCAAATGTGATATTTTGGAGCAAGTTCAGATCCCCAAGGTCACAAACTCTTTAAGAAAAGTTTTCAATATTCAGTCATTAATTCCAAATAGAATCCCAAAGGAAATAACAGAAAGTACAAACATATAAGCATTTAAGTATAATCTAATTCAAGGGATGAAAAGGGGCGCCTGTCTGATTTGACAAATATATTACTACTTAATGTATAAATTCCCAGACCTTCTATACTAACGTCTCACTATTTTTTTTACTGTATATACACACTGTATACAGTTGGGGTAAGTGCTTATAAAATTTTATAACTATTATTTTTTTATATATTTTGCACACAACTATGTACATGTAGTCTGTGTAAATATGCTGGGACACACAGGGAGGATTATTTTCAAGGAACTAATTGTCTCACCCACTTTAACACATTAACCCCTGGAGCTTTTTGTCATTTTTGCCTGATAATCAAGTAGGAAACACATTTTGAAAGCTATCTCTGAATAGACTCGAAAACACCAAATCCCCGGTCATCTTTCAATAACATACTGCCTAGCTGTTAGAAACCACTTTTCGTTGGCTATTTGACTCGTGCATGAGCAGAAGAGTAAAAGCTGGAGTTCTTTTTTTTCCTTTCTTTTTTTGCTAAACGGAACCATTATTTTTGTATGGAGACCACTCTTTATTCCAAATGCCCATCTTATCCTACTTTTTGCAAAGGCTCATCTGTCTGTTTGCAGTTCATACCGGGCAAAATTTGGGTAAAAAAAGTTGGGTCGAAAAAATGAGGTTTTTCTATCTGTATTTTGCAGTGCAACTAGATATTCCAGATTATTCGGTATCATTGTAGAGCTACATCTGTTGACCATTCTATAATACCACCCATTTTAGTGTATCATGTATGACCATGACGTTACAGAGCTCGGCATTAGGCTACTACCTCCTGCCCCGTAAAATTGCCGCTAGGGGTTAATATGTTAATAAAGTTATTATTATTATTATTATTATTATAAATTTTAATTTTCCAGTCAGCCTGCCCTTTGTAATGCCATGGTGTTTAAAAGTTCCACTTGGGATCCCAAAAAAATGTGAATAAAGAGATGCAGTAAAAGACCATAGTTTTCAAGCAACTTGCTACTCTCATATTGCTGCACTTCAGCTGTATAGTATTTCAATAATCATTTAATTGATTTTGATGCTTTAACTACCTATCTATAACCGTACATTCAGAAGAAAAAAAGTTAAGTTGTGGTGCAATAAGTACTGATAGAATATCCTTTACATTTTTATGCACCACCCTGGCACAGCTTGATTTTTCTAAAGAAACGATATTTCTGTTGTGCCAACTGTGCAAAAATCATTCTTAGATTGAACCCTGTTCATTGTACTGTTTCAGTTGCCTAAATTGTTGAAGTAACAGCTAATCTTTATTGTTCAAATTATCAAATGTTAAATAATGTTTCTTATCTTTAATGCCAGTCCCCCAAAACATGGCAAAGAGCACCTTAACTTCTGGTATTCCTAGGTACTGCCATGAAGAAGCCAGAAAATAAAATAAATGCAGTAAAAAGCAGTCGACTGGAAACTTGCAGAATACATCACCGAGCAATAATCAAAGAATTATTAATGTTAAAAAGATATATAAATTAGTCAAAAAGTTAATGTTCTATAAAGAACTATCAGATAATGTTGCAAGCTGAATGATAATAAGTGAAATGAGCATAATCATCCAGAATGGAAAATTCCTTAGTCAGCACTTTTCAGATAAACCAGATCATCAAACATGCCAATACTTTTGTGCATAAAAAAATAAATAAAAAAAAACAACAAATGCCAAGGCAAGAAAAGATTATTTCTTTGTTTTCTATTCTATAACCAATTTTAGCCAACATTATGCTATATCCCTAATTTTCTGTCCCTCACCCATTGGTGGGATGTGGGCACAGTGGCCCATCACTTGAATCAATGGTGCAACCGTGAAGATTTTTGACTATACTACAAAATTCTGAAAACTTTTTCAAACTGAGGAGACATAAACACCAGTCTGGTGTTAAGAAGAAATCAGACCCAGGACATGCATCAGCAAACTTCTTAGTAGTGAAACATGTTTTTTTTGTTGTCTCCAATCACAATTTTCTGTGAATTACTGCACTGGCATGTTAATATTGGCACATACTAAGAGTCGATTCCAGACTAATTACTACTAACAATACAGCTAAGATAAGAAACTGTCAGACAGAAAACTTGCTTGATCCTGCAGAGGTTGGGAAAGACAAAAATGCAGTGTGAAAATCTTGCTAAGAAAATAGAACTTTTTAAGATTTTTTTTCTTAAATTGCCATTATCTGGGGATAAACTTAGTCATCTGATGGAGAAATGGACCAATTACAGGCATCAAGCAACCTAATATGTGCAGCCCTGTATTAATCCTTGGGTTATAATGCTTTCAATCATAGTGTACCACTAACATTGACATGAGATATAAGAGCACTCTTGATATCAGGTACTTGTCTAACAAAATTGGACTAGTCCCTAAAAATGAAGAGCACTGTTGATGTCAGGCACATATCTGACAGAAATGAACTAGACCCAAGTATCAAGGAATCCAATTTTTACAGCCCTGTCAAGAACAGTTAATGCTTCGTCTATACAGCTTTCCATTACAGTGTGCCACTAATATTAACTAGAGATCAGGAGTACTCTTGATGTCAGGTACTTGTCTGACAGAAATGGACAAGTCCCAATTATCAAGCAATCCAATTTGTACAGCCCTGTCAAGAACAGTTAATGCTTCATCTATACAGCTTTTCATTACAGTGTATCACTAATATTAACTAGATATCAGGAGTACTCTTGATGTCAGGCACATGTCTGACAGAAATGGACTAGTCCCAAGTATCAAGCAACCCAATTTGTACAGTTCTATTACAAGCACATAATCCTTGGGCTATGAATCTTTCTATCACAGTGTTTCACTAACATCATCAAGAAAGATGAAAAAACTCTTCCAGCTGCGCATCTCCCCTTCAATACCTTCCCCTCTGCCCTCAGTTTCTTTCATGTAAATCCAAATTCACGTATCTCTGAACCCAGAGGCCTTAAATGCACAGTCACTCTATCAAAAGGATAAAAGTTGAATTTTTTTTTTGCTTAACGGACCCATTATTTTTTAATCAAGACCACTCTTTATTCCAAATGCCCATCTTATCCTACCTTTTGCAAAGGTTCATCTGTCTGTTTGCAGTTCATACCAGTCTGCCTTTGATCTGAGACCAAAAAGTCTAAAATCCAGACATAAAATCAGATTCAGACTACGGGCGAATTTTAGGTGGAAAAAAATCGGGTCCAAAAAATTTGGTTTTTCCCAATGTATTTTGTAGTGCAACTAGAACTTCCAGGTTATTTGGTATCATTGTTGAGTTACATCTGTCTACATTTCTATAATACCACCCACTTTAGTGTATCATACATGACCTTAACATTACACAGCTCGGCAGTAGGCTACTACCTCCTGCCACATAAACTTGCCGGTAGTGGTTAATGTGTTAATCTTCATCTTCGGTGCAAGACATTTCTCTGCATGATACCCAAAGAACACATAAACACCAAAGAAAACAAATTTTAAAAAAATATTGCCACACTGGATTTCAGGCACACAAGCCAAGATTACGGAATAGACTGCTCAATGCCAAAATGCCATATGGCAAGCAATTTCATAGGCTAACAGAAAAACGTCTTATGGACCTGCTTCATGATCCTTATAAAAAATGCAAAGAAGATAAAATTAAATCTTCTGTGAATAAACTGCAGCATTTAATTCCATAGTAGTATACAGGAAGGAGAAATGTACACTCGAATCTACTAGAGCAGTATGGTTACTCAAGGATGAGGGAATTCATGTCCCAGTACGGTAGGCTCTCAACATCAAAGGTCAATTATGATCACAAGCTGTAGGGTAGTGGTTTTATTGTTTTCTACAAGAAATGCTCCCTTTTCCAGCAGTATATACTTCGAATCAGTAACTGCTGAGTAGCATTAGAATACGGTTTGCATCAATTTTCTTGTCAAATATGGAGGCAACTAATATCTACAAATAAAAGAAGAGATACATCCTGGCACAAAAGAAAATCCCAAGCATCATCTGGGTATTTCAGCGGACAAGAAAATTACAGAAACCATGCTGCAGTCAATACAATAACTGACTCGAAGCATAAACTGCTGAAAATATTAAGAAATTAACAAATCCACAACACAAATGCTTGTTATGATAATTATAGGTTACTGCATTTGTTACATTTTGTATGGGATAATATGAACAAGTTTTTCGAATGGAAATACTGCATGACATTGGGAGTGCAGTATATCCATCCGACAAAATGAGTTCATATTTTTCCATACAAATGCAGAAACCTTTTAATTATATGCTAATTTTTTTACTCTGCCTAATGCTTAATTATATTAACAAAATACACCACACGAAACAAAGTAAATGAATGTAGGCCACATTCCAAACTAAATACACAAGCGCATATTCATCATTACACAACAACATTATTACTGCACAAATAACTCCGCCCAGATAAATTTGAACTTTGTCGCATGCTCAACATAACTTTCGAAAGAAAATTGCTTGTCTAGTTATAATTGAAATTTGGAGTCATACTGTGAATAAATGCGCACATACTGTGAATAAATGCGCATTGCAACAACGTTTCCATTTGTTCTAAAATGAACAGATTTTTGTTGTTTTTTTTTTTATTCTATGAAATTTTGTGATTATGGACTAGTTTTATGTGACAATTCCACGTGAAATATATGGGATTGAAGAAGCGAGGGAGAAGAATGTTGACATCTGCAAATGTGTTTCTGTTATTGAATGTCTGAAATCATAATGTGGGAAAAATATGAAGTCTTTCAAATGCATTTATCAAAAAGACACTATGGAATTGAATGCATATTTCATTTTGAGTGCAGTAAGGAGGATGTAATTGAACTTATCATCGAAATTACAGTACAATTTTGAAATGTGTAATCAAGATTGAGAACCTATGGCATGGCTCATGTAATTCGGATTTGCAGAACTAAAAAAGTACGTTTTGAGGAAATTCAGGATGTAAAACTATTTTTTTTTGCTTGCCATTCTTATCGCCAGCCAAAAAAGACAGTATATGACTTGTCACTTGTATGTTATTTGTAAGGACCCTTTCTTGCGTCTGTTGTATACTGTAGCTATCCTAAATCAGAAACACTGTATTAACAAAGTTAACACGGAATTTGCCAAAGCAGCTGGTATGTGGCAGTCCACGAAACATCTGCTTTAGTTCATTCAGAAACAAATTTAAACAACCACAATGTAAAGCGCCTACTATGCAAGTGTACATGACTTGTTTACAAATCGAAAGTACCAGCATCTGCATCCATTGTTTTGTTTACAATAGAAAGTGGTTCCTTTAAACACATGAATGCAATATGTGTATTTGCATTCAAGTTCAGCACTGGGTAATATTGAATGATTCTGACAATGTAAATTTAGCGGAGAAAAAAATGAGCATATGTTTGAATATCTTGATTAAAGAAGATACAGGTAAGGCTATTTGTGACCCCTGATTTTCCTAAATAAATGATCCAACTTTTCTATATGGAAGGGGCCACTGGGGGTCACTTTTTCCTTTTCTAGAATGAATACTGAAAATTTAGTTGTTTTTTTTTCTCTAATGCTTTAAAAAAATACCCACTGGAGATAGCTGAAAAAAATTGACTGAATATACTCCATGGTACAGTAACACTGTTGATATTCTCCAAAAAACTGTCTCCATTGGTCAAACATAACATGGCACATTTGTAATGTACATGTAGGGTATGCCTATATGATTATCAGAGATTCACTAAATGTGCCAAACTGTCTTAATTCTAATTTACTAACTCTTCAGAACTGCCAAAATATACAATATCCAATAGTTTGATTTTTTTAATCCATTTGCACATTTACCATGCACATTTTAAATGACTCTACCTCTCTATCAGGTCTGTACTGCAATATTTTTTTAATCAAAAGCTATTTCAATTGGAAATACACAAATTTGTAACGAAAATATATGTACCAAAATTGGAATTAACTTTTCAATGCCCAATTTAAGACATTGGAAGTAGATTTCTCTTTGAATTTGGAGGATACGGTAAAACTTAACTACTACATGAAGCTGAAGGAAGAAAAGAAATTGCTAGACTGGTGGAACAGAAGAATTTTATCCTTTATTGGAAAAATTACTTTGATAAAATTGTTAAATTTGCCCAAAAATATTTCATCTTTTTGCTGCTCTACCAAGACCTTCACACCATACAGAAAAGGAATCGAACATTATTTTTCAAGTCCATTTGTGGTGGCAAAACAGAGAGGATAAAAAGATATATTCATATAGCTTCCTTTAAGAATGGGGGATTAAATATAATTCACTTGCACTCATTTATGCGTTATAAAATGACTGTAAAACTTGGAGGTATACTATTATTAAAATTAGAAAGAAGAAAAAAAAAATGAAAGCCTCTAAAACATTTAAATAAATATCTTTTGGCATGGTGTTATTTGAGCTTTTATCACAATGGAAAAGTGATCTATCGACTTTTCAGGAATACTTGTCAAGATATTCTTAATTTAGCAACTACACACAATTTTAAATCATACGTAAGGTGGAGAACAAGTGGTATGTACTTATTAAACAAGGATCTCTAACATTTTGATGAAAAAAATACAAACTAATAATTTTACACAGTACTTTGCTCTTATTTCAATGATATCAGTAAAGTGGAAAAAGAAAATGAAAAGTCTCTTTTAAAATGGAAATAGTTTCCATGTACAGAGTACTTATAACACAACTTAGCTCCTGAGGCTAAGAGCAAAGACTGCATTTATTTATAAAGATCTGATAAGAACCAAAATACATGAGCCAAATGGTAAACATGAAACTTGCTCCAGGCAGCCAGGGTGTGCAATTGGTGCAAATGAATGGACCAACTCTTTTGTTTTGGCTAAACATTGTACAAACGACACAATAATGAATAACTTTAATTTCAGATTTCTACATATAAGTATTGCCACAAACCAGTTCTTGGAAAAGATTAATTTAATTGATAATAATAAATGCAGATTCTATAAAGAGTGAAAACTGCGAGCTGAGCATTTATTCAACGACTATTCAGTTACAGAACATTTTGGGAAATTAATTGTCGAATAGATCCAAACTTAGAAAGAAATGTAGGAAATAACTTGGTCGATCTTAATTTTGCATAGTCAAATCATGTTGTCCATCAAAAATCCCAAATCTCACCCACTATAAAATTGTGTTTTATCACATAAACAGCTGGAAAAATATGTTGCCAAAGTGAATAACAGCGGTGATGGGAATAAGTGGACCATTCTGTCAACTTTTGGTTTGATTTCTTAGTTTTCCTTTGCTTTTACATCAAATCAACAGACAATTTAAAACACCATGGGGTATGTAAATGAGTGGTCCTTTGTGCACAATGTTTGTGAGTGTACATGTCTGTATGTGTATGTGTGTGTATTTTGTGTCTAAGTAAGGGAACGTACGTAAAGATGAGGATGGAAAATAAAATTTCAGGTGGCGATGATGAGAAACATAAAATCCTGACAACTAATATTCAAATAATAAACAAAAACAACAACTCTTCAGAACTATGGAAATATACGCAACTTAATAGTCTGAATTTACCCATTGCACATTAACTTTGCAAAATGTCTCTTGAGAGATCTGCTTTTGATGGACTTCGAGACAGAAATTTTCACAAAGTGAACAAGAATTTCAGAAGGATATAAGCCGTGATTTTTGTGACAATTCTTACAATTCTATAAACAGCACTGACACATAAATGCCGTTTTAGTGAAAGCTATAAACATTGTATACAATGCAAAGCGGGTGGAAAATGAATAGGCAACAGTATTCTCTCTGTTCTTCATATTTCATTGGTTACCTAAATCTGGTGCCCACTTGACCCATGTCCTACATGAATAACAGTGAGCTGTCCCTTGCTCACCTATTCTTGGTAATGCATTACTGGCTAAATATATCAAACAGCACCTGTATGACTGTTTGACAATTTGGTTATGTTAGGGGATCAGTGACTTACAAAAGTATCTAATAAACATTTTTCACCCTGAAGGAAGAGATATAATTACACTGTATTATAATCCATTTGCACCACTCTCTCGATAACCTGCTCACAACAAGGTCCAACACATTTACTGCACTATAAGCAAGAATACAGACTACAGAGGGACCTACAAAAAACTAATAAAGGAATCTAAATCAATGGCAGGAGGCAAAAGGAAAGAGGGATGGCATGTTACACAGATGAATATTCGTTTTATAATCATGGTGAAAACAAATGTCAATAAATATATCTCTAAGTAATGATTTAGTTTGGGTTTCTTTTGTTTTCATAAATTACTTTAAATATCAGGATAAACTATATTTAAGTGATTGTAAAACAACATTATTTGGCAGAAACACTTTGTGTATTACATTTCTGCTTTTGTGTTGAATTAGATACATTCCAGTTTTACTGTTTGTTCAAAAATAAACAAAATCTACTTTTTCAAAATGACTGACATTTATTTTAAGAAACAATGTTGAAGCAGCTTGTGTTATTTTCACTTGCTGATTCTTCTATCACTAGACAGTGATCGATCAATCATTACAAAGAAAAACTGGTTGACATATTTGGTTACAGCAGAATACAACAAAATAAACTCACAACAGTTAATCAGTGCCACACATTAATTTAATGGGTCTAAAAAAAACTTCTAAACAAAAATGAGAGCACAGTAACATTTGCAATTTATGACATTTGACAAATATCCCAATTCACAGAGTGACAGCAAATTTTGGGGGTTTTTCCAAATCAGCACTAGAATTTCTAGTCATCCATGGCATACCATGAAATTAGAGTCATTATCCATATTTTTTGCCACTTTCTCTGCCTGAGCATAGAGTTGCTCGAGAGATACAGTAGGAATGCCTTGTTCACATTGCTGCATGAACCAACTAATCATATACAGCATCTTCTATAGTAAAAAAGCGAGTATAACACACATCCAAGTATAACATGCACTCATGCATTACCCTCAGTTGTTCTACCGTGTCTACAAAATATCTTACATTACCCATGGACAGACACACACCACAGGTTTTCATAAAGAATAATAAACAATCAAAATATAAAATAATATGGGATGGTGATTCGTCCTTTCTGTTTACCAATGAATCCCTAAACTGTCTAAATTTAAATCCACATCCACCGCATGATAAAGGATATACTGCTACAGAGCCATTTCAGCTAAATTGGGTCAATTCAAAATTAGTTTCCTCACCATGAGTTGTCTCAACTATTCCACAATGATGCCACGTGCTTTCTTTGTTAAATGCAGGAACAAAGCTATGCCAACCCATTTTCATAAATTATTAACCGCTCAGGTGGCCTAGTGGTTAGAGCATCTGCCTCGGATGCGGGAGGTCGTGGGTTTGATCCCCAGGTGAGTCATACCAAAGACTTTTTTAAAAAATGGTACTAACAGCTGCCTCGTTTGGCACTCAGCATAAAGAGGTTAGTATAAGGAATGGTCGGCCTAGTGTCATTATAATGTGACTGGGTGGGACATGATACTACATGTCTGCAGCATGATGCACCAGTGGTGGACATCACTATAAACTGCCACACTGCAGACATCACGACTGAAAAATTCTTAAAGCTACGTTAAAAATCCAAATCGCACACATAACACATTTTGTCATATATTATTATTTACAACATATTGAGAAAATAAAATTTAACAACTGCAAATTTCACAATGCTGATTCTAACTTTTCAGACACTAACTGCCATTTCAGCAATAAAACAAGCAATATATCAAGTTTTCATTAACTAATTCTGATTGGGGAGTGGTCTTACCGGTTTTGACCAGTCACCATGGGTTACAGTCTTTAGCTCTGACAATGATGGTATGTGAGAAAGCTTTAAAGTAGCTTCCCATTGGTCGGTGGTTATTACGGGTGCTCTCCCTGGTTCTTCCTCCACCAGTAAAACTGGCCAAAATGAATAGCCTATCATGTGCTTAAAAATGGCATTAAACTCACAGCAACAGCCAATTCCGATTTTGATTTTATTCACATTCAGCAGATAGAGGACAATTTTCTTGATATTTTCTTTTAACAAAAACATGATTCATACTGGACACATTGTTATAAATGGGTTCTTAAGTTATGGAGGGAACAGTGTAGTCCTAAGTACGATATGCAGACTATGTGTTTTCTGTACATGTGCCACATCTACAGTACTATGACATGAACTAGTTATGAAACTTGAGACTACAATTTTTACTGATATCAAAAAATACCAATGAATCTCCAATGTCTTTCCTGTTTTTCTAAATTTCAGCAGCATTCAGAAAACAAAACTTCTAAGTATTATTTTAGTAGACACAGTCAAAAACAATTCTGGGGAAAAGTATACTTTTATAATGCACAATGACAAACAGTTTAGTAATTTTTATATATTTTTTAAAAAAAATTAATGCTGTTTCAAAATTGTGAAAAATATATTACAAAATTACGGCTATTTTTTTAAAAATAAAAGCAGTTTTAACAGTGTACAAGATATAGTAAAAACCCATGGTCTTGTTGGGCTAGATAATTCCAAGTCAGGGCAAGAGAAGAGATTTTGTTTAACTCAAGTGTCCTGGACCTGTGTCTGAATCAAAATTTCTTTCAGAACAGCATGCAACCAGCTTTCTTTAGAAAACAGATTTTTAAATAAACATAATGTTCTAAAGCTATTATTAATGGTCTTTTCCTCCAAAAATATTTCAACATGCTCACAGAGTTTAATTCGGTAGAGTAACTTGAATTTTCTCAAAAACTGGTCAAGACCAAGGCATTCACCACAATGAATGAAGCAAACATCATAAGGGCAGCAACAAGCAATGGCTCATGGCATATTGAAAAACCAACCTGTTGGAAATATGTGCATCTGCAGCTGACCTATAACCGCCCTACTTTTCAGTATACAGAAAAACTTGTCAAAACCTTGACTGCAGCTATCTGCAGGGAGGCATGCTTTATGTGTGCATCGAAATATGCATAACTTGAGGGACTGACCATTTCAATTTTGGGGTGGAGTGATGGTAGCCAAGATATTATTTATTGTTTACCACAAGATTTCTTTTTTTCTACCAGTATCATGAATATTATTAGCTTTATTTTGTTTTAGGAAGAGGAAGAATACTTTTAAAACTATTTGGCAGCCAAACATTTCTTTTACCAACCACCATGCTCTACAAAATTAAACAGTCAGTCTCTCAATGCACCCACTCTTAAATCATGAAAGATGAGGCTTGAAATCCTCAAACCATTAATGATAAATTTTAAAAGTGTAATAATTCATCCTAAAGCTAAATATACGAACTTATATACATATCCATTGGATATTCAATTAATATATTTTAAAACTTACATACCTTTCATTAATATAAACAATTCAATGTAGGAAAGATTAAATCTGAAAAACATAAAATTTTACCCTTGGAACTTTATCTGTAAAACTGCATTCAATTAATTCATTCCATGTACATATACTATTTCTGCATAAAACGACAATTTATTATGTAAAGCATAATTAAATTTCTCATTTTGAGGGGAAGGAATGAGTACGAATAAATTAAACAGCAGTCCCTTTTATATAACTCTCCCTCCCCTTTCAGCTTCAGCAACCAAGCTGAAACGTGAACTCTTCCATATCAAGTTTTAATAGCAGTCTGTATTTTCGATTTCCCCTCCATTTCATACTGTCAAGTTTTTATCGGTATTACAGCTTATTCATTAAAACAGTATTCCATTGTAACCATTTAAAGGACCCGCTAATTTTCCTACATTGTCATGCGAGTAGTGTGAACTCGATGACACTGAGTCCATGCTAATAAATATCTGGAACACTTTTACCTGGACGATAGTAAAACTCCACATCTCTGTCGACTGAAGAATCACCTGAATGCTCACTTGAACTCATGGCCAAAAATATTAAACCATAGTTGCATCAAAGTTACATAAATCCATCTTCATCTTTTGTGTTCCTCTCCTCGGCAGCCATTTTAATAACATAAGCTCGGCAAAGATCGGTAACTTCCGCCAATTTGGACGGAAAGTGCTGTTGTTCTCAGATCTTGTGCGCAAGCGGGATGGTTTAAAGATGTCAACAAATTATCAAAATCAAATACATAAAACCGATATACTCCAGCTTTTAAAAGAAAACGTTATTTTCTATATAATAAAATGTCATAAATTTGAGATTCCTTATAGTTAATCGGTTTAGATCATGGCTCAATTTGTTTGCTACTATTTTTAAATGCTGGTGATAATCTGCATCCCGCGCCTATGGAACGGTGTAATAGTAATTTTTTTAAACCTTATTTGATGTTTACAGGTTTGTCTTGGGAGAAGGGTGAGTGGGAGTCTGCTTACCACCAAAAAAAAAAAAAAATTAACTTTAAAGAGACTGGTATATGCAATGGAATAATGTATGTATGTGTGTATCATGTACGTATGTATGTTTCAACCAAACCAACACAAAATATTGTACTAAATAATCCAAGCAAGTATCTCTAAAAATCAATGTAAAATCTGGATATTTAGTGCCTACAAAATAAAAGAAACGCATGCGGGACCTTTGGTGTACTGCAACCAAATAAACGCATTTATTTTAGCAAAATAACCGATCGTTGTAAGCGTGTTGTATAAATCTTTGAACATTTTTTGCAAGAAGCACATGTCAGCGGGGGGTGATGGTCTTTCTTTCTATTCTATATTAGTGATGTTGTCTTAAATACTGTTTCACGATATAGCCATTGTCAGCAATAATGTCACGATAGTATAACTACGTTAATACTAATTTTCTACGCAGCGCACCGAATACGAGTGACTACGAGGTTACAGCTCACAGACAATTGCATGGGAGGGTGGGGGCTGACTATTGCTATTTATATTTGACAAGCACATATCCATGGACACGTACTAATGCTAAGGACATGGCTGATTATGGTAAACATGGTGCTCTGTATTAGTGCTCAGTATGATAATTGCGGGTGGGGGTTGGAACGATGGATCTCATCTTCGCTGGCCAAGGTTGTGGATCTATATCGCAGATCTTTACTTTTGCCGGTTACGGCGACCGCGATAGCGATATAAAATAACGTCACTGTTTATATACTTTATACAATTATATGCCTGTGACAATTTTATGTGATAAATAATGAAATACAATTAGATGAAAAATAAATACTTTCTATAGGAGTATGCAAGTTCACAGTGAATAATGTAATTCTCAACACTATATTATTTAAATTTGCAGTTTATTATCATTCAAAGAGATATGAAGTACATGTTTGTGGAAGAGTATTCGGGTAAGGGATATTTGTGAGTAAATTACCTTTACTATTGCTACTACTACTACTATATGTATCATCATCATCATCATCATCATCATCATTATTATTATTATTGTTTATTGTTTTTCATTTTTAAATCATTAATTTATATCTATGTGATATCTTAAATACAATCCTTTTTCTGTTTTAAAAAAGAAAACTTTTACGCGGTTCTTTTATTGCTTGTCGTTTGGTCTAGAGTCCTCTTTCGTAATATCTGTATTGACCTGACTCACACAGATATAATGTATATTTACTTTGCTGAATAACTAAGACTCGACTCATACATCTATGTACTGCGCATTGCATGACGTTCTGCGTCCCAATGATTCAGTTCGCACTTTTCCATCGTCGCTACGCTCCTTTTTCTTATTAAGGCTGAGCGGTCGAAGTTATATACATGTATGTTTTATAATCAATTCTGTCCAGGTGTCATTCATAGTTAAGCAAACTCTTACTATGCTTATCCGATGACGTAAAGTTTTCCACCCGATTTGGGAACTGATTCGATCCCACTGCTAAAAATAATTATCTCCTCTTATTTGATCAGCATATAGATTTCATACATATAAAAACTTTTTGGATAGAATTTGTGACAACGAATCTAAACTATAGTTTGGTATTTAATATTCCAGCTGCGAGGTTTGTTCTTTTCGGGACGGAAAATACCATACATAGTACAATGGGAATTTATTTACCTATATGGAGACTCAAGAATGTCATGAAGTCCAATTCGTACTCTCTGGCCAATGAGCACAACATCGCTAGTTATTTTTCGGCTGACCTCCATCTTGTAGACAGTTTAAATGACTATTCGAAGAAAATTGTCTTCGCTTTGTGCATGCGTCTTGAAATTAACATTTTTCATTACATGTATGGTTTTATAATAATACCTTTAGATGTAGAATTATTCATATTCAGACATAAATTTCTCTCTCTCTCTCTCTCTCTCTCTCTCTCTCTCTCTCTCTCTATCTCTCTCTCTCTCTCTCTCTCATTTTGTATTTTTTTTTTTAAACTTAGCATTATCGTTACCCAACCACCCGAAGGTTTTCGGGTACATTTTTTTGTCATTTAGAATTATTTTATTCCTTTTCTAGCTCCGGTATCTGCTGTATTCTTATCGTTGCCAAATGCCTTGCGGCCTTATCTTGATTCTATTTTATTTATTTTACAACAGTATAAATCTTTGGAATTTATATTCTGTTTAATGTGGCCGTTGCTACTTTTGTTTCCCGCAAGGATGTCTCATACCAGTGTTTGTTTTCATGAGCGTGTTGTGTGATTCAACACCTAATCATTCTCAAAACAGCAGTAAGTGATAGTATTAATCATCATCATCCAAATGTGTTTTTTCTTCTTCATATTTTTAATTATTCAACTCTAGTGTTCCCATAAGGCATGCGTTATTCTTGTAGATGACTTTATTAGCAGAGCTTCTCCACTTTGGCAGAATGTTGCTTTGTACACATCTAATAGCACAGTAAGAACATCGTAAGAGTTGATACCCTGAAAGCCGGGGCCCTCTTAGACGAACTCATTCCCCCGTCATTTCCCAGTAGTCGAGAGACCAGCAACAAACGTTCTTCCATCCGCTCTTAGCCTGTCAAAATCGGGCAAAGAGAGAAATCATCCCGACAGGCTACAGGGACCGTGAGCAATGTCTTTGAAATTCATGGAGCCAAAATCAAAGCAGCAACCATGATTCAGATGTCCCTCATGGTTGTTGTACCCTAAAAGGGGCCGACGCAAGGGCCGAGAGAGGATGTTTGCGGGCCCTTCATCCTTTCCTAAAAGAAGGAGACAATCATTATGACTCTCCTTCTCCTACAGTGTGTCCCTTTGGTTCCCGTAGATGCCAGGCTAAACTCTTTGAAAGGTTTCGTCCGGCATCACGGACGGTGGCTGGATCCTCTCTAGGATTAAAGGATGATATCGGCTTTGGTTATGAGATTTAGATCTCTAGTAATCCCCACCCCATCCATGTCCGACCATCAGCCGAATCTGGTGCGATTAAACGAACATGTGTTTTTCCTTCTCCGGAAGGGTACACTAGATAGGGTGTTCAACGTGCAATATCTGGACTTCTATTCCCGATTATCCTAATACCAAATATGAGGGAACATTTCGGCTAATGATCTACATTTTCTTCTTAAACAGATTTTTGCACGGTGAACCTTTCCAAATGGAGTCCACGGCTTCCGTGATGAATGTCATAAGACCCGACAACTGGGATGTCTCCATCGATTTACAGGATGCGCACCTTCAAATCCATATCTTTTCCCCACAAATGAGATCAATAGGTGGACGACTGGTTTAACCATAATAACCGGTTGGAGTCTCTCAGGCCAGTTCTGTCTTGCATTTGGTCCATAGTGACTAGGCTGGGTCTTTTGCCAAACCTTGATAACAGAGCAGACGATATCCTGTCCTTTTTCGAGGCACCGAGGGCCAATATCACGTTGACGTCTCTTCTGTTTCTTTCTCCTTTGAAAACCGTGAAGTCTGCAGCGTACTAGGTTTCCAAAGGCAGACCGCTCTTGCGCCTTCACGTATCTCCATCTGATAAACTGATCACCACACATGGACTCTCTGAATTATCATTTTGATCTACGTCTTCATTTTCCATTATTATCTGATCTAGTGCACAAATCTGGACCGGGTTATGTCCGAAGTAATCATTCTCGGACCTAAACTCCACCTCTATTAATTCGCAGACGCGTCTGATTCGGAATGGGTCGATCTTCAAGAGCGAGAAGGATTTATTCTTCAGAGTACCTGGATCCTGGAAGAATTTGCTCTCTACATCAATAAGTTGGAAATTAGCGCAGACTTCATAATCCATCTGGGGGGGCCTTTACAAAATAAGACGTCGTTGAGTAATGGACGTTTCTCCGACAATACTTATGTGTTAGCTTTCCTTAAGAAACAGAGGCACACATACCCTTTTTATATCTGCATGCAAGTTTGGAAATTCTTTCAGTAGGCAACCTCCGAAGGGATTGCCTCTGAGTTCTTCATAGTCCTGGCAAAAATAATATTTTGTAGGACAGTCTGTCTATCAAGGGCAAAATATTACTTCATGGAATTTTCTCTGCAAGAAGGTTCCTTGTTCAGAATTCGATGGAGACCCTTGTTGGATTTATTTGCGATAAAGGTAAGCAACAGTCTTTCAATTTACGCATCACAGTCCCCAACCAGAAACTTTGGCAGTTGACGCATTCAGTTTTTAAGTGGGATCATGTGCTCGCTGACGCGTTCATGGTGATCACACACGTACTTCAAAACATAAGGGCCTCCACGGCTGAACTTATTTTAATAACCGTTATATAGCCCCAAGATTCGTGGTCAAACCACCTTCTCGACTTGCTTGTAGTCTCTTTGGACACCTGTCTTCATCATTTTACTGTGACGTCATCACCAACATTCAGTCACTCAAAACTCGCTCTTTGACTCATTCGAGTGGGTGATTGACTCGATTTTTATCCTTTCCGGCCTTTGACTTTGATGTGTTGGGTGTTTTGATTTCCACGCCATGAGATATACGTATTTTGATGTGAACTGCATGAAGAAACTGTTTATAGATTCCATACCACATCTACCCGATGAAATCTTTGACTTTTGGAGGGAAAGCGGTTGATATCAAATAAAAATAAAAAATAAAAACCAACAAACATTTACCATGTTTTATGGGTTTTACATTTGTTATCTTTATCTTTTATATATATCAATTTCACAAAAGTGCAACAGTTGTACGTTTTATATTTGTTCTTGTTGTACGTCATGTTTACATTTATTTTGTAAAGTTTATATTCCAAAAGATTTGCGCCATCCATTTTTCCACTGATGCGCGTATTAATTTTAAGAGTGAACGAACTCCTTACAGCTTTATATTTTTTCTCACATAACTAAATATTTACTACATATAACATGCTAAAAGTTATTCGAACGATTTGTAAAGAATAATATTAACAAATTTTGTAATAATGCAATCTGAAAATAATCAGCAAGACGAAAGTAACGCTAGGTTCGAAAACGAGAGTCTAACATGGTACTGCATGTTATAAATAAATCGCTACCCAATATGATCGACCGGACAGTGTTGACCTAATGTCATATCTACGAATGGTTGAACAAGATTTTGTCCAAATTAGTGGAGTACCTACATAGTTTGTCAATTCAACATGCAATTTTTTTTTTTTTTTTTTTTTTTTTTTTAATACATAGGTTGCAAATTAGCGGGCAGACTGTTCTCAAATGTTTTCATTTTACGACTGCTAAATGTGACGTAACATGTCTCCACAATAGAATATTTGTTGTTGTAAGCGTTTAAGCAAGCCACCACTCCTAACCCACGATGAATGGTCGAACTGATGATGCCTCTAGGATATGATTCATACAGTGCGTGGTACCACGTTTATTAATTTCTGCATGCATGCATGCACACACACACACACACACACACATATATATATATATATATATATATATATATATATATATATATATATATATATATATAAACTTTTGTCATAAATGAAAATGTGAGCAATCAATATGTGTGATTTAGTATTTACTTGTCATAAATAAACTTTTTTTCCCTAATAGAATGTTAAAAAATTAAATGAGCGAGAAATGACTTTTTAAAAAATACCATGTTTTTTTTCTCATCTTTTTGATAAAACGTTTTTTAAAAAAATTGGACGATTTTGTTTTGTCTTCGGATATTATTGAAAAGGTAGATAATTTAATTATACACATCAGCCTGAATCACTGTTACACAAACGCTTTTTAATCTTCATTTGTTTTTCAAACAAGCCTTTGTTTTTAAAAAGTGAATCTTGACAATGACGACTACTTTCTCGAATCCATCACAGCTCTTGCCTCTGGGTAGTTATGCACTTAAATTTGCCTTAAATAAGGGATGAATTTGATATTTTTAAAAATTGTAGCGTTCTTTTATTGCCATGTTTTTTATTTATACTCGTGACAATGTTGCAAAACAGTAGCAGCATGAAGGCGTAACCTATTTTCGATGTTAAGAACCCATTCCAGCTCTTTACTCTAGGTTAGTTTGTACTTTCATCTTGCTTCATTACATGGATACTTTGCCTTTCTTGAACTTAGCTTTGTTATTTAATTTGTTGCGTACTATTACTCACAAAAAGGATGCAGAAATAGACCAGTACGACGCTGTGTTTTATGGATGTCAGTTTGTCTCGTCATATATTTTCGTTAGTCCTGTATGTAAGACGTAATCACATGCTATTTATGTTTTAGTGATTCGTCTTACTACTCAAATAACGCTCTTATATAGCATGTTCCGATGTATGTTGACATCGGAACGAGTAGTCAAAGTTTTAGGAATATCACACTTGGCAGTCCATGTGGACACTACCACAAATTGATATGTAATTAATATAATTTCTGTGCTGGTTTTATCCTGGTTGAATCAAAATCTGACACTCACAAATGGATGCATTTTCATGTTCCATTGACATACATGTGAATTTGTTAAAATGTGACGGGAGTTGAGGTATGCCAAAGTATGTTCAAGTAGGTTCATGGTATCACGATACCAATTGTTTTTCCATAGACCTCATTGCTAATGTTTTGTGATATATACTTTCCATCCTACCTCATCATGCATGTCACACACTGTCATAGAGAATAATGTTAGATTGTCAGTTTGACAAAGACAAAACCAGTTACTCCATTGTATTTAAGAGAAATAACTCTGCTGGAACTAGACAGGGGTAAGAGTTATCTTGTCACATTTTCAGCCATGTGTACCAAAAGGCTTAACTTTTTCTTAAGCCTAACAGAAAGTACAGCTCTTACATAATTCACCAATCACAGCTAGTGTTGTTTATTTCTGAATACAATGTTCCCTACACATTAAGCTCTGCCCACCTGGGTTTGTATATTTGGTACCATTATACCTATAGCCAACCTTAATTGTTTCAATAATCTGTGATATAGCTCGGGACTATACAAGGAACAAACTTAGTCTCGCTTCTCAAAACAATTTTATGAGGTAACAAACTGTGTCATATATTAATGTGTATGTAATTGTCTTTGAACTATTTCAGCTGCTGTTTTCATATTTGTGCTTTACTACCAAACTATATTTTGGGAATAAAATGAATTGTTTTAACTATGAGTTGTACTCTATTTATATCAGCACTTATTGAACTTCACATGGGTGATATGGGTTAAATCACATTATATCATATTATGTAATAACTAGGTCAAAGGTCAATGTACCAAATAGTATGTACCTCTTCTACTTCAAAAAGCACAATTTTCTTAAAATTAAGGACTTTATATTTCTTTGGTAGATGCAGAACTTAACACCAGAGACAGGTGGACATAACCCAGTCTTATTATAAAGTATAAGCTTTGAACACTTTGTACTGTGTGCAGATACATGAGGTCACTAACCCCCTGTCCTCACACAAAGGTCTACCTACCCATCCTCTTTTAACACAAATAGAAAGCTTCCCTCCTTTGTGTTGTGAATAAAATTCATACAGTAAGCCAATCAGTCACCAAATATATTAGATCACAGCTTCTGAGTGGTTATGTTGGATTTGGGGAATAAAATACAGAAAAATGCCAAATATAAACAATAAGTACAGTGAGTCACATGGAGTTAAAAACAAGAGGAAAGTGTGTATCTAAAAGGGATATGTAGCTTATGATAAAGGAATTAAAGCTGGTAAAAGCAGCAGAGGCTTAACTTTATAAAAAAAAAGCCTAATAGAAAGTACAACTCTTAAATAATGCACCAATCACAACTAGCAGTGTTGTTGTTTATTTCTGAATACAATGTTCCCTACACCTTAACTTTTGCCCACCTGGGGTACAGTTTGTACCTTTATACCTCATGCGTGGGATATATTTCTTGAACGAAACAAAATGTTGCTTAGGAGTCAAATATTCATAATATATTTTTATTCATTTCACTAAAGAATATTATTTCAACTTAACCTGATTTTGGCATTCCCAGCTTTCATCGCTTTCAAGCCAACTGAAATGTAGGCCAGTTAAACTTGTAAACGGGTCCATTTTTTGTGAGAATTTGAATTTGTTAGAGAAAAGACATCAGAATAAGAAAAGTCTGACTAAAATATGACTTTACTTTGTAGAAAAGTGTCTTTATTGGTTGACATTTGTGTGAGATATTTCTGAATATTTTACTTCCGTTACAATGTTAGTCAACATCAGAACACACTACACAGTGCTGTTAGTTAGGCAGTAAGACCCTGACACCCAAAATATAAATATCAGTGTTGAGGTCAAAACTTGTAGGACTAATATTTTCGTTAGCGCTTTTCATTGTTTATTTGGTTTTAAGCCATATTTGACCAGCAATATATGAAGGACAAAATATGTAGATACTTTTGTTCTGAATATGTGATTAACAAGTAAGTAATAAGTGATTTCATTCTTTTTAAAGTGCTTATAAATTAGTATTTCTAATATATAAGCTGGATCTTGTAAAGTGCCTGGCTAGTCATAGAGTTTAAGACATCAACCCAGATATTTATGTTTTGCGTTAGAATTCTTACTGCCTAAATAACAGTGCTTGTTCTGAAGTCAAATAACATCATAATGAAAAGTCACATTTTCAAGAATATCTCACATACTTGGCAGCCCATATTGATGCTTTTCTACAAATTAAAGTAATAATGTTTTAGTCTGACTTTATTTGCTCTGTCTTTGTTCTAATAAATTCAAATTCTTACAGAAGCAAATGGATCTGTTTTCAAGTATTCATTGACCTACATTTCATTTGTCTGGAATGCAATGGAAGCCAGGAAAGCTGAAATCGAATTAATTTGAAGTATGTTTCTTTAACCAAAAAAATAAAAAATATATTAATATTGAAGAATGTGTTTAGATTGTTTCTTTTCAAGATTCTTCTCATCCTTTTATCCCACCAAGAAATATGGCTGCCATTACTAAAAGTAGACAAAAAGAAACATTTGCACCGCAGAATTTTACCAACTTTGATACCAAGATGCAGAGGCTTTTTAGCATTAGACAAATGATGTTGCCATCAGATAAAAAAAATGGAACCCTCTGAATTCTCAAACTGTTGTACCTGTATTTCCACCATCATCTGATCTAGTGGCTAAATAAACCTTGAAACATTTGTTTTCATCACATCACATCAAATGAGTATCCCACTGACTTGAATTTCTTTGCTTGCTAACTTCACTTGCATTCGACTATTAGGCAGATATCTTTCAGGTGAGTGATCTCAGGTCTGCTTGGGCCTCTTTAATTTTTTTGGGGTGGATATGTGTATGTCTTTTAACAGGCCAATAAAACAATTTTAGATGAATCTATTTTGTTGATAGTTTTGTAGATTTCTGTCATGAAAATAAGTTGAAAATTCCAGTACCACGTGTATTGTTAGAGTTATTTCAGGTAACTAGCCATCACACTTTGAGATACTTGATTATAATTGGAGTCCAATTGCAAACAACAAAGATGCTATCACATAGTGCAAAGTATGTAACCCTCGAGTTGTTAATGAATCACTTACGTCCATCTACTCAGATTAAGGAAAGAGTATAAAGTATATATGATGATAAAGCAAAGACAAGATGTTGCAGATAGTAATTTGAAGGCCTGTTTATTGTGTCTGGTGCTCTAATTAGGTCAGAAATGTGCCTTTTCAGCATTTTTTAAGTTTTTTGAGCTTGTTAGATGCATCTGGCTTACTGACTAAGTCATTGTTTTTATTGCTTTGTCAGAAAAGGACAGTATCTGTTTGATATTTGATTTTACTACTAGTCACTTTATTGTAACATCCTGGTTTCATGAAAGTTAAATACATGTAACTGCATGAGATCCCAAGTTAATAAATATTTCTATTTCATTTTATGATCCAAACCATAAATAGATTCTCATGTCATTTACTCATTCATATATTTCATAATTCATATTTTTGGTAATTCTCCAAATTATCAGCTTTTAATTAATTACTTTAACCCTAACCATTTGCCTTGTCTTTTTATTTCTTAGTATAGTGATGTATTGATACCTTGGTATGTTTATTTCTTAGTATAGTGATGTGTCCATACCTTGGTATGTTTATTTCTTAGTATAGTGATGTATTGATACCTTGGTATGTTTATTTCTTAGTACAGTGATGTATCCATACCTTGGTATGTTTATTTCTTAGTATAGTGATGTGTCCATACCTTGGTATGTTTATTTCTTAGTACAGTGATGTATCCATACCTTGGTATGTTTATTTCTTAGTATAGTGATGTATCCATACCTTGGTATGTTTATTTCTTAGTATAGTGATGTATTGATACCTAGGTGTGTTTATTTCTTAGTATAGTGATGTATCCATATCTTGGTATGTTTATTTCTTAGTATAGTGATGTATCCATACTTTGGTATGTTTATTTCCTAGTATAGTGATGTATTGATACCTTGGTATGTTTATTTCTTAGTATAGTAATGGATCCATACCTTGGTATGTTTATTTCTTCGTATAGTGATGTATCCATACCTTGGTATGTTTATTTCTTAGTATAGTGATGTATCCATACCTTGGTATGTTTATTTCTTAGTATAGTGATGTATCCATACCTTGGTATGTTTATATAAACTTAACAGCAGAATGGTGAAAATGTCACTTCCATTTTTTCTGCCATTAAAAGATGTCTTAAATTGAAACATTCCTTAAAACGTAATACAGAAAACTCATGCAAAAAATAAATTTTGATAAGAATCTGAATGTGGAGTGTTGTTGTTTTTGTAGGGTTTAATGCGATTTTTCAGCACATGATAGGCTATACATGGCGGTCAGTATTAATGGTGGAGGAAGAATCCGGGAAATCCCCTGAAAGAACCACCGACCCTCGAGAAGCTACTAGCAAGCTTTCTCACATACCCACATTGGCCGATTCCGAGACTCGAATCCATGCAGACAGAGGTGAGATGGCAGTGATCCGTAATGGAGAGCACTTTAGACCACTTGGCTACTCGGGGCCCTGAATGTGGAGTGTAATGAAAATGATACATTATTATGACTTCTAAATATTTATATAATTTTTTTAAAACCTATTTTCCTGAATGTTAGTTTCTCAAATTATGTTTCTTTTCTAAACATAATTGGGGCTATAAAATTTGAAAAATGAAGAAAAAAAAGAGAAAAAGAAATCAAGGGAGATAATGTGAAAGGGATTTCTTAAGGCCCAGTTATTTTCATAATCATTAAAGGTGAGGATCAGTTCCCAGGTCTCACTGTTGCAAAACATATCAACTTGTGTGTATACTAAATCCCATAAACCATATGCTCAGTAATTTTTTAAAATTTGAAACTTTAATCTTTAAATTTCAAAGGTTTTACTGTTTGATTGATAAACCTTAGTATACAAATGATATTCTTAATGTTTCTTATAAAATTTGTTTACATCTTCCAAAATACTAGTAACTGGATCAACTTTTTAAAAATAGTTCTTGCTTTATTATTTGGTTGGAAACTTTATCATATTTTTTTGGCCTTGCATGGAGATTCTCAAGGATATGAATTTTGCTTGTATGAGGGATACACCCAGATCTGCCATCACATAATGTGGCAGCCAATCATGGCCGTTACAACTTTTTTAAGGAGTAATCAGCAATAAACAACATAGACCCTGGACTGCCAGCACGTTATATAATGGCAGACTGGACTGCCAGCACATTACTGTATGTAATGGCAGACTGGACTGCCAGCACATTATATAATGGCAGACTGGACTGCCAGCACATTACTGTATGTAATGGCAGACTGGACTGGCAGCACATTACTGTATGTTATGGCAGACTGGACTGCCAGCACATTACTGTATGTAATGGCAGACCGGACTGCCAGCACATTATATAATGGCAGACTGGACTGCCAGCACATTACTGTATGTAATGGCAGATGAAACTCCATGTTGTTTGGAATTGGACCCAAGTTGTTAATGAGTGTACACAATGTATAATCTTTTATTTATAAGCAAGGAAGGTATGAATTGCTTTTCTTCATTTGAAATTATGTTAATGGAATAGTGCTTATCTTCGTTTCAAATTATAATAATGAAATATTGCTGTCTTTTCTTTTTTTCAGAGTTGGTCGACAAATGTATTGGATCAAAGATTCATATTATTATGAAGAATGACAAGGAGATTGTTGGCATTCTTCTGGGATTTGATGACTATGTCAGTATCCTTTGTACAAGTTTATGTTGTCATGGCAACTATTTTCTTTTTGTTTGTGTTGCATATTTGATACTAGGGTGAAATATGCCAAATATCGATACTATTCTCAGTACACATCCCACAATATGATGCATTATCAATACAGTTCAACTTGATGATCTTTTCATTTTGAGAAGGTCTTTCATTTGTAGAATGGTACCATTTTACATGTGTTGACATATTGTATTTCCTGTAGGCAGACTGCAGACAGAAATATATTTGTCATCTGTCATTATTCCATTTTCATCCATGTCGTTTTTCAGTCTTTCATTTTCATCCATGTTATCTGTCATTATATCATTTTCAGCTGTGTCATCTGCCAATATGCCATTTTAAGCCTAGACTACATTTCAAAGAAAGTTCTTCGAAACCAGATGTCAGTGATTTTAATTCATCCCTTAAGGCCACTTTCAGGCTGTTCCATTTGATCATATGTAGGACTCATTATGCCCATTGTTTTTGACTGCACAAATGTTTTAAAAACATAATAATAATTCATGTCTTCACTTAAATCTGTAAGGCATTAGGTGTCATCTTCTGAAAAGAAATAGTGCATAGCTGCCAAGTGTCCAGTTTTTCCCGTATTTGTCCTGTCATTTTGACCTGAATACGGGTGTATATTTTTCTTGTTAAAAATCAGTTTTTTGTAATAATTAAAAAAAAATTACAAATTTCCCTGCAGTTTTCTGTATAGAATGGGGGCCCAGTTCCATTATTATAGTAAATTTATTGCATTTATATTGGGTTGTTGGGTTCTAAAATATGATTGGTTCATTTGAAATGGAGGCTATTGTGCCAGTCTTTAAGTGCAATATTAGATTGCACACAGCATATGCCACTATGACTGTATCTATCTTCATCTTGGCAATGCAGAAGGAAAAGCAGAAAATTCAGAATTTTCTTCAGTTTAGATTCGTGAAACCTTCTTGCAAAGGAGAAATTCTGTGTTTTTGTAAATTGTGTAATTGCAATTTCACTATTGGGCATGGAGTAGCCCATGACATTTAACTGCCTGATAAAGCAAATAAACATCAGATTGCTGCTTCATCATCAACACTGCTTGAACTTGCAGTTTTTATAAATACCAGTTATAGCAGAGTTATTGCCCTTGATTGTTAGACCCACATGCTTTTGCACATGCCCAGTATTGTTTACCATTGATGCAGCACCTCCTATTTATTATTGGATTTCGGTTTAAATTTAGCATGCATCTTGATCTTCATGGCACCTAGGCCAAGTATGACTATCAGCATTTTGTGCCTCATCATTTAGCCAAGTTATAGCCCCTGATTGTCAGATCCACCCTTGATTTCAGTGGAGTGACACCTTTATTTGTGATTGGCTTTGAGCCTGAGCCTAGATTATCAGGATTCTGCTTCATTATTTAATAGTGGTATGATTGCTCCTTGTTTACTGCACATCAAGCAAACTTGGCATGTAGATTGATACTGGTGATACCTCAGGTGTCAACATTATTTTTCATTTAGTACAGTTATGACCCTTTATTGTCAAATCCATTTACTTTTATTTTTTTCATATAAACGACCTTCTTTTTAGGATTTTAGACAGATTTAGCATCCAGCTTATTACTGATGAGAACTTGGGAGTTTTATTATCAGTATATACTCAGCATACCACATCATTTCTGTGCAGTAATTCTCTAGCTGTGACAGTTTATGTACATAACACCATGGTTTAGTTTGATTTTTTGGCATTTGATTTCTGTCATCAGTTAGCACAGGATTCTGATTGTTAGATCTTTTTTCTTCCACAGAATAAAATCCTGTAATTATTATTGGAGTTAAAGAAAATTTTGTATGCAGCCCAATATAGATGTAACTTAAAGGAACATTTTGTATGCAGCCCAATATAGATGTAACTTAAGCAAATTTTGTATGCAGCCCAATATAGATGTAACTTAAGCAAAATTTTGTATGCAGCCCAATAAAGATGTAACTTAAAGCAAAATTTTGTATGCAGCCCAATATAGATGTAACTTAAAGCAAAATTTCGTATGCAGCCCAATGTAGATGTAACTTAAAGCAAAATTTTGTATGCAGCCCAATATAGATGTAACTTAAGCAAAATTTGTATGCAGCCCAATATAGATATAACATAAGCAAAATTTTGTATGCAGCCCAATATAGATGTAACTTAAAGCAAAATTTTGTATGCAGCCCAATATAGATGTAACTTAAGCAAAATTTTGTATGCAGCCCAATATAGATGTAACTTAAAGCAAAATTTGATAATCTTAACCTTGTATCATCAGGTGGAGTTATATCCCCTGAATGTTGGACTCTTATTTTGCACACAGCTTTATACTGTTGATACTTCACCTGGGTTCCATTAACAATATTCTGTCTCATCATTAGTATCTTCCTTTGCAAAGGACCTTACCCATTTGCTATATCTCCATTGTCACTCTACCATTTCTTCTGCAGAACTTCACTCTCTTTTAAAAAAAAAAATACAAAAACTTGGGACATCATTTCCTGAAACTTGCTTGTTGACCTTGAATTTAAAATAAATGGTCTTTATTATTCTTTTTTAACCCTATCAGCTATCCAGTCAGTTTGTTATGTTATTTTTCAACCAAGTGAAATTCAGTCATGTGAATTTTTGTGTTTGTTAAATTCCTTGACCATTGACATAGACATGGTTTTGGAAGATGTAACAGAATTGTAAGTATCAGAGCATTTTTATTTTGTTACATTAGGTATTAGAGCATTGTTTTGTTATATTAGATATCTGAGTATTGTTACATTAAGTATGAGCATTGTTATTTTGTTAGATTAAGTATGGGGCCATCTATTTAGTACATACACATGGAGGGGGGAGGGGGGATTAACCCAAACGGATACACTTACGTATTGGGGGTGTGTGGCTACTTATAATGTATGTACATGTAGGAAATGGTGGTGGTTGTGAAACTTCGATAATAATTTATCTAATATGTAGCCAGTTAGACTGTCGGCATTTGATTTTAGTGGAAACTAGACAAACTTACGTTGGTGGACTGTTTTATTAAACACATTAATATTATTAATACTTGATTGTTTCAGCATGGATTAAATCTAGGCCGTTCAGTAGAATTGGGGAGTGGGTGTCAAGCATATGTAGGCAGGTGGTGTATGTAAGAAAGTATGCATGTGTAGGGGAGAGGGGTTAAGCTTTGCCAGATTTTTGCATACATACTAAACAGATGGCCCCTGTCTAAGCATTATTTTGTTGCATTAAGTATAAGCATCATTTTGTTGCATTAAGTATGAACATTGTTATTTTGTTACATTAATTATCTGAGCATTGTTATTTTGTTACATTAATTATCTGATTGTTATTTTGTTGCATTAAGTATCTGAACATTGTTATTTTGTTGCATTAAGTATCTGAACATTGTTATTATGTTACATTAAGCTAAAAAGGTTATAGAGTCTTGATTAATTATAGCAATTGAATGATATTTAGACAGTGTTAGATGTTGGTTTTTTGTGCTGTGTTTAATATGTCAACAACTTTAAATACTACTCGAGTACTTAGAAAAATTTGTCTTACTCATGGATCATAGAGGATAACTCTGTTGGTATCAACAGTTCATCCTGGCGCGTAGTCATCCCCAAAACAGTGGTACAAAAAGTCCAGATTATGCTCTTCAACATCCTCTAACCACACTGACAATTGCATGCTACATATATAGTGTGTCAAGGAAATTCATTTAAAGTGAACAAGTCACTTTGGCCAATCCAAAAATGACGTTGATGCTAAGTGTTGCAGAAATTACCAAATCCAGAAGACAGAAATTTATGGCTAGAATGAAGAGAACCAATATGTTGGGTAAGATGCTTAACAAATCAGTGTAAATTTTCAAAAGGGCCATTGTAAGAGGCATATGATATTCGCAACAACCTGGGGCTGCCATTTTGTGGAGTTTTTATTCTAGTTGGGGGGGGGACTCTCGATGGCGAAGCTCACCCAGAGCGCATAAACTTGCAGTGCCCCCCCCCACTTTGACAGCCACTGAAGTATCTTGCACCAGCTATGTGCATTCAAGTGTTTGAAAAATAAGATGGTAATAAGATAGTAATGTTTGATTAAAAAAAGTCTGTTGTTGAAATTGTGGGTTTCTTTTCTTAAATTTAAAGGCTGTTTATATTTTCTTAGCAAAGAAATAAAGAAAGAAAGAAAAAAACAGCAGTTGTCAGCAGTATTATCAGCAAGATTGAGTATTCAAATAGTTATGAGTGAGTATTCAAATAGTTATGAGTGAGTATTCTAGTAGTTATTAGCGAGTTTTCAAATAGTCATGATTGACTATTCAAATAGTCATGATTGAGTATTCAAATAGTTATGATCGAGTAATCAAATAGTTATGATCGAGTATTCAGATAGTATGCAAGTAGATTATTCATTTAACATTTACAGTTTCACATGTAGTTTTCTCCATACTAGTCTTAAAACATTGACATAATTTTTCAGTGAGAGCACCCCCGAAGGCAGAAGAGTGACAAAATTGGACCAAATTTTGTTGAATGGAAACAATATCACAATGGTGAGTATCAACCAACCACAATACAATGGTAAGGTCAGTATTTCCCTTTACGCACAGTTGTGCGTCAGGGACACACGCTGGAGAAAATTGATGCACACATTTTGTTGCCGTTCGTTTTTTTGATGCAAAGGATTTTCATAATATTATCAGGATTTATTTAATACCCAATGCATTGGACGATGTATGGCATCGTATATACTTTGAGTATAGGCATTGACTGGTTCCCCGCTTTGTTTGCTCCCTGTCTTGCGCTCCTCTATTCGTATAGCAAAGTGCAACGCAGGGAACATATAAAACAATGAACCAGACTAGCATAGGCAATGTTATGACTGAGTAGCTTCCCCTAATCTCGCAAGCTTCTCGCGATTTCCATCGAGCTCAGCAAGCTGTCATCTAGATGTTTAATCTCAAGGCTTGTTGCACTAGAAAGTGATCACCAGATTAAAACATCATGCACTAAAATGCAATAGCGAAGAAAGTGAAAGAAGCAGAACATAAAAGAGTACCCGTGGAACTAACTTTAATGAAAAATGGAGAAAATAATTCCCTTGACTGGAATACGGCACATTCATTATGATTACCGGTGCGACTTCTGATTGCGTGATTGCAAAGACTGCAAAAGTGAATAATCTTTTCGTGACAGGATTTTAGAATTTTCAAAAATCTGCCCTCGTTTGCCATAAGATATCTGGAGAACACATTATAACCTAAGACATTATTTCACAACAATGAAATCAGTAAACTTGCAGAGACAAATGCGTTTTTTGGATTACAAAGTCAGTGGGTCATTGCAGATTTTGTTTGTTTTTAACTATTGCTGCAATAAAAGAAAGATCTTAAAGTTCAAGTGTAACTTATTAGAAAGAAGATGAATCATTATCCTCCTGGATATTTGAATAAATGTGTTGTAGGACGAAGTACAATGAAACCTATGATAGTATACATTTTATGAAAGGCAGCATAGATGTTAAAAATGTTAAAATAAAAAACGTAACAAAAACGCATTTTATTCTCAATAAATAAAAAACAAAAAAAAATGTTCCAGTAGTTTTTAGGCAACACAAAAATCCATATTTTACTTATTTACATGCTACATACCAGTTTTAAAGTTTTAATGATACAAATATGAAAAAATGTCAAAAGTTTTAAACCGTAGTCCAGATAACATTGAATTTTTTTTTCACTCAATGTCGTTATCACCATCTGACTGATCTGACCACTCTATGGTTTCCTCCATATAATTTATATTGTCCAGCTTTTCCTTTAGGCAGAGATTTGCAATACACAAACACTACATCTCGCACTCTCTTGCACTGCATACGGTTTCGCTTTTTCGTGTGAATGAAGTCATATAAAAAATGCAAAAAAAATAAAAAATGTAAAAAAAAGCATTTTTCGATGTAAAATAAAAAACGAAAGAAACGTTTTTATCATCTATGAAAGGCAGTAAATTAACTCCCATTTCGTTAGAAAGATTTATTTGGCTTTCTGTATTGGCTTATATGTAATGTGTTGGGCTATAATACTGCTTGAGGAGACTGTTAAAAGTACGACTTTAAAAGAAAAAGGAACTAATACAATTATTCTGTAAATGGATAATGCATTTGTTTGTTAATTGTGCATGTTGGTATATTTGTATGTTTAGAGAGAGAGAGAGAGCGAGAATGTTGTGCAAGTTGCAATATCCTATTTCAAGCTGAAAAAGTACGAGTCATATGAAAATTTGTCAGTATTTTTTTGACCCCCACATTTTTTATTTGACCCCCAGTTTTGACACCAAGGGTTTTTTTGTACCCTCAATTTTACACCCCTGGGGGATACACTGGGTAAGGTTAAGATCATAAGGGAGTCAAAATTTAAACTGGTCTTTAACATTTATCTTGTGAAATGAGGCTTTTTACTTCTAAAGACAGGTACTTGCTTAGCAGATGGTTATTACTGCAGTGCTATTTATGACAGACTCTGTACACTTGATCCTTCAAGGCTAAGACTCCAGCATATGCTGCCATGGATACTTGCTTGTAAGTCATGTCCAAGTACAATTAACATAGACCCTGATATAGGGGCCCTGGGTGACTGATGGTCTAAAGCACTTGCTTTTATCGATCACTGTCATCTCAGCTCTTTAAATGTGGGTTCAAGTCTTGGGCTCAGCCTATATGGGTATGTGAGAAAGCTTGCCAGTAGTTTGAGTCGGTGATTCTTACAGAGGTTTTCCTGGGTTCTTCCTCCACTAGTTGTACTGGCCGCCATGTGTAGTCTATCATCCACTAAAAAATGGTGTTAAACAGAGACCTTATCCACCATTGCAATAATATGCTAGCAGATCAGGGTCTGTGTTTTTTTGTTCTACTGAATGCTTCTAACAAACTGCGTAGACCTTGATCTTCCCACACATTACACAACAGCATATTAGGGTCTGTGCAGTTTGCACTTGATCCTGACTTTCAAGCAAGTATATATGGCACCAACCTGTTGTTAGTGAGCGACGAGTTTTGAATTTTGACATTTAAGGAAGGTTTGACTATACTTGAAACATGGGTATTGTAGACTAGGTTTGAGATTTAGGTGTCAAAATATTTTTTTTTGTCCTTTCCATATTCATGCAGTACTAACTAAATATCATTATTTTTACTACATGTCTTTGATTGTTTGGACCATTGTTATTGCTTTTGTAAACGTTACTCCACTTTACCTTAAACCTTCGTCTTGTTTTCAGCTCGTGCCCGGTGGAGATGGTCCAGAAGTATAGCAAGAGGATGTTACAATCTACTGTAAAGTCTGGACAATAAACTTGTATACTTATGAAGTGAAGATAGTGTGCATTTAATTTTTAAATGCACTTATCAGTATAAAAATGCTTATGATGCGACATTGTTACAGAGTTTTGATACTCAAACTTATCAGTGCATTTTAATGTGGTTTTGCATTAAATATCATTACTTTAAGAAAGGTTTCTATGCAGAATCATCAGAAGATAAATAGTCCTTATGAAATCATCAGTTACACGGCAAAGAAAAACTTTAATGACAAAGTTTAGGCCTTGAACTTTCCTTTCCAGTTTTAAAAACACATGTGCTTGCTTTGGGTAAAAAAATACCCGAAGGCCAATATGCATATATTTCCCATATATGCTAATTTGTACGGATTTGATTACTTACCAGATTTCACAGTATGTTGGCAGCTTAGCTGTTATGTCATTGTAAATAATCATTAAAATTGTGCACATTTGTTCTTGTTTTCTTTTATCTTGGCGTTATTTCATACCTTTAAACAGCTCACTTAAAATGTACATAATCCAGTCTACATTAATGCTAGATGAAGCCTGCATTATCTTTAATGTAAAATTAGATAGCAGAAAGAAAAGTCTCCATCACAAGCTGTGATTTATTTTAAGTTGTATTTTATCAACGTTTTCGTATCTTTTAAATTGTATAAAACTACATTGCTTCATTCAGTAAGATTGGCAACACACAAACACAGACTGCCTATAGAGACTGGCAACACACACAAACACAGACTGACTATAGACACTGGCAACACACACAAACACAGACTGGCTATAGAGACTGGCAACACACAAACACAGACTGACTATAGAGACTGGCAACACACAAACACAGACTGACTATAGAGACTGGCAACGCACACAAACACCGACTATAGAGACTGGCAACACACACAAACACACAGACTGACTATAGAGACTGGCAACACACACAAACACAGACTGACTATAGAGGCTGGCAACACAAACACACAGATTGACTATAGAGACTGGCAACACACACAAACACTGACTGTAGAGACTGGCAACACACAAACACACAGACTGACTATAGAGACTGGCAACACACAAGCACACTGACTATAGAGACTGGCAACACACAAACAGACTGGCTATAGAGACTGGCAACACACAAACAAACAGACTGACTATAGAGACTGCCAACACACACAAACACACCGACTATAGGGACTGGTAACACAAACAAACAGACTGGCAACACACAAACACAGACTAACTATAGAAACTGGCAAGAAATGGCACTACATGGCAAAATCTAACAGTCAAGAAAAGTTGCATGCTGTGAGCAATGTGTGCAAGTATTGTTTCAGCTGTTGAAGAGCTTGCCGACAGACATTTAACTGAGAAATACATCATCTTTACTTGACTGAATTAAGTATACGTTTTCTAAGAGCAATCTTTCAAGAGCTTAGTTTACAAACTGAAAACTCAATGTTATTCCCTCTTGATATGAGCATTCGTCACCATGTTGATAATTCCAGACAGAAATGGCTTTTCATTAACATTTTCCCTCTGAACTGACAGTGGCTAATGCATACATGCCAACCCCCTGAGAGGTATAAGCGTAATTATTGCTGTTATATCTGGCATAATTGTGTAATTAGGGCTTCAAAAGTGTAATATATATATTACATGCCATAATGACAGCGTTTACTACTAACCTCATTCTGAAGGTGATCAAAATTCTTGTCACTTGGGGAAAATTCTGTATGGTTTAGAACCAGATGCAAACACAAAATATACTGAAAAAATTATTTATATTCAGCACTCACTTCAACTATCACTGAATGATCATGAACTGGAATTCTGCAATGATCATGGTCAGATGTTCAGAGTGCTGTATTAGATTATTCTTTTATTCTTATTTTAAAGTTTGTAAAGTGGTGTTGATTTGTCCCTTTTTGTGATCTGACATGTTTCAAAATCTGCTCTAACACTTTCCGCCATATAACAACTTGCACCATAAACAGACCTGCCAACCTTGACGAGTTATCTCAGTAATGCAGTTGACTTTTTTCTTCATATGCTTAACCAGTTTTCAGTAAGGTGTAACAAAATATCAACTGCTATTGTAAAGCTGAAAAACGTAAATGAAAGTTCGACGCAGCAACGATAAACATTATCTTCAACTGAAAAGTTTGTAAAGTATGCGTAGACTTTATTTACCACTAGTACAGGGGCCCCGAGTGGCCGAGTGGTCTAAAGCGCTCTTCGTTACGGATCACTGCCATCTCACCTCTGTCTGCGGCGGTTCGAGTCTAAGATTCAGCTAATGTGGGCATGTGAGAAAGCTTGCCAGTAGCTTCTCGTGGGTCGGTGGTTCTTTCCGGGGTTTTCCGGGTTCTTCCTCCACCATTAATACTGGCCGCCATGTATAGCCCATCGTGCTGAAAAATGGCGTTAAACCCCACAACAACAACAACAACAACCACTAGTACACTTGCATAAACTTGAGTTCCAAAAATCAATGGCTTGTTGCTATCTCTCAACTTGACATAATTCTTGGAAATTCTTTTTACTCTTTACATACACACGTTCATTCCTATTTCCAGCACGTCCTAAATGAAAATAGTGATGCTCTGACATCCAGTATGGCCACCATATCAATCCTATTGAAAATCATGTAATCTCAACTTTTCCAGAATGAATGTTTTTTTAACCAAAAGTCTTTGTATTGTTAGTTGTTAATGAAAATGGTGCCTTATCTGACATCTGATATGGCAGCCATCTTAATAATTGTCTTAGATAATTCCAATTGTAAACGATTGTGCTTGGACCTGACAACTAATATAGCCAATGTGGTGAAATTCTTGTTATTGTTTCTCCTCATGTATGGCTGATTATATCAACATGGGGTTTTCACTAAGGGGGCGCTCACCAATTAATATGTACTTTTGAGAGAGTGACGTATGTAAGGTGAAGTAGTTTGCATTTAAAACATGCACAGTGGAAAGAATGTTGGCATACCTCTGTGCTACATTAATGTAATGTGGATGATATTTCTTTTGAATATTGTACTTTTGGAAATTTTATATGATTTAAGCACACTGCTAACTAAAATGACGGCTCCCTTGTGTTAAAAAATCAGCCTGAATTAGTCTAAAGTACACTATACATAGCAGCTATTAAAATAGGGAAAATTAATTTTGCCAGACTAGACAATACCAGCTTCTTAAAGTGCAATGAATGAATTACCAAATGTATAAAATGTATTAAAAAAAAGTTATGGGCTCTTTTTTATACAATTTACCTCTGAAGTTCAGGAAGTGAAAGTGACCAAGTAGAGTAGCACTTTTTTGAAAGGTGCACATCTGAAGTAAGAACAAGCTGTATACTCTATAAGCCATAGTACACCCATCAATTATACACGAAAATAAAAAGAATTAAAGGTTCTTTGAATTATACCTAAGATATACAAGGTCTTTTTTAAATAGTATAACCAGTGAGGAAAGCCGGGAAAATTCTTTTTCTTTAAAATCCTAACCCTATGCAAAATGCGAAACTGAAGAGCGCCACCTAAACAAGTGATGAAGTCTAGTTGGTCCTGACAACCAATGTAGCCACCACAGCAGCCATCTATAAAATCTTACCATTGCTACTCCTCATAAACAGAATGACACATCACTGAAAATTAATTACAATATCTAATTGGTCCTACATGAAAATTGTGCTGAAATGACCCCGACCCAGATGAACATACTGAGAATCGTGTTCTTAACTGAACGGACGGTCATACCAACATGGAGTTTTCACCGTTAAGTCATCTAATGGTTCCTGAATGTAAATGGTGCATATCTTAACATCCAATATGGCTGTCACAGTGGTTAATTAAAAAATATTATCACTCAAGAATATCAGAGATGAATTCAACACACTTAACAATTAAAAAGAAAACATTTTGTCTTATCTTGAATTTCTGTAAATTCTTTTGGGGTAGTGTCTGTCCCATTGAGGGAATCTTGTTACTGCCATCTGTCCATTCATCCAGAAGCTAAGTTAAACCTTTTCCTTCAATGTTGTTGTTGTTGTGGGGTTTAATGATAGGCTATGCATGGCAGCCAGTATTAATGGTGGAGGAAAAACCCGGGAAAACCCCGGAAAGAACCACCGACCCACGAGAAACTACTGGCAGGCTTTCTCACATACCCACATTGGCTGAATCCTATACTCGAACCCATGCAGACAGGTGAGAAGACACTGATCCATAATGGAGAGTGCTTTAGACCACTTGGCCACTTTTTTGCTTCAAAACAAACAATTTCTATGGATGGATGGTTATCAGACTTTGCATATGACTTTATCAGCGGACCTGACACTTCAACTTCACATGTATTACATATCTGAGCGCACATTCATACACACATATACATATATATGGATTTCAAATTAATGACAAACATTATAATTCTTAGTTAAAGACATTTTTTAAAACTACTACTGAAAATTGGTTAAAATTGTTGTTGTTGTAAGGTTTAATGCCATTTTTCAGCACAAGATGGGCTATACATGGCAGCCAGTAATAATGGTGGAGGAAGTACCCGGGAAAGAACCACCGACCCACGAGAAGCTACTGGCAAGCTTTCTCACATACCCACATTGGCCAAACCTGAGACTTGAACCCATGCAGACAGAGGTGGGATGGCAGTGATCCGTAATGGTCAGCACGTTAGACTACTGGACCACTTGGGGCCCCAGTTAAAATTAAAACAACAAAAATTATTTTTCAACACTTGCACATTTTTTCTTGCATTCAATTACATGTCAACTCTCAAATTTATAACAAATGAATACAATACAGACTTACCGTTTTAATCATACATGTGATGACTTAACCGGATACTTCTGTGGCAAATAATAAAAAAGGCAATTTTCTTTTCTTACTTATAATCATGTTTATTAAACTTCTGGATATAATTACAATTATCATTCCATTTTAAATAAATTGTTTGAAGAAAATCTGCAACTTTAGAGGCAGATGAAATTTTTTATATTTTTTTATAAAACAGGCCATGTAATTGTTAAGATTTTAAATGTAATTTTACAGCAACTCTTTTGCAACAATATCAAGTACATTTCTGAATATTTTCTTTTGCAATTTATGACATTTAAAATTAACTGAAACTTTTACCCAAATATTTTTTTAAAATTCTTTGTTCAAAATAACTAACTTATGTGAATTCCTTGTTTTAGACTGTCATTCTTAGTTTCTGAAATTGTGAATTTACAGAATGCTTAATGACCCTTGTTCAAACTTTGTGCTATTTTTTGCTAAAGCCTCTATCAAGATCAGCATTGGTCCGCAGGATGTTATATTTGTTCCTTTTCAGTCTGTCTTCAACTGAGCTTTTATCTACATGCCCAGATATCATGGGTCTGAAAGTACAAAGAGCAAGCATCATATTACTTTTATAATTATTAAATAAAAGATTTTTGAATCGTTCATTTACATTCATATTTCAAGCTATATGGAAAGATACAACACAGATCTGAATAAAATCATAGTAAAAATTGAACACTATTCACCTTGCTTTGTGAAGATATGGCATTATATCCACGTACCTAATTATCATTAACAGAGATTTATTACATATAACATTATATCTATGTACCTAATTATCATTAACAGAGATTTATTACATATAGCATTAACTCCATGCACATAATTATCATTAACAGAGATTTATTACATATAGCATTATATCCATATACCTATTTATCATTAACAGATTTATTACATATAGCATTATATCCATGTACCTAATTATCATTAACAGAGATTTATTACAAATACAGCATCTGGAAAGAAACATATTTTGTGTGTGTATTGGAGTTGCGATGGTTCAGTAGATAACATGTTGGACTTGTGACCAGAGAGGTGCAGGTACAATTCCAATCATTGGTTGGTTTTAATGGCAGTTTTAACACATTATTGGCTGCATCATGCAGAGGATATGAGAACCAAGTGCCTTTCCTAAGGACATCGAAAGGCAACCAACCTGAGCTGGCCTGGACAGGTAATGAACCTGTGACCATTGGAATACAAGTTCGATGCTTTATGAATTGAGCTGCCACAACCCCATTGTTAGGTCAGCTACTTTGGTGTGTCTGTGGGCAAGGGTATTCTATCTGACTGTGCATGATAGTACCTTTTACGTTTGCTGTGCCTTACAACAATACTAAAATCTTATTATTTCTCAATTTAAGTTGTTTTTTGAATTTCCATGAGAAACCTAAAAAATCCCAGATATGAGACAGATGCATCCAAAAAACTAGACTATACATGAAAGAAAAGAATATCCGTCCAATGCAAAACAAGAGCCCCACGAATGGACAAAAGCAGCACCAGCAATACTGGATTTGTAGGAATCAACATGTGGTCTGTTTCCTTCCTCCTCTTATTCCTTTTAATTGATAACTGCAGGTATCTGAGATAGATCCCACTATGTCAAGTTCATAAAAGAAAATCTACTTTTAATTGACAAGTACTGAAGGCATGTGAGATAGATCCCACCATGTCGAGTCTGTAAAAGAAAATCTACTTTTAAATGATGAGTACTGAAGGCATATGAGCTACATGTGATAAATCTGGTAAAGTTTGTATAAAAAAACCAATACATCTACTAGTTTGAGTAATCATAGTCAAAAGATGAATGTACTATAACAATCTAGGGTTCAGGGTCTAAGGCACTCTCTTTCACAGCTCAAAGACATCTCGGCTCTGTGTGGGTTTGATTCAAGGGTGAGATAACTTGCTAGTGGATCAGTGGTTCTTCCCAGGGTTTTCCCATATTCTTCCTCCAACAGACATAGTGGCAACTGTGTACAGTCCAAGGTGCTGAAAAATGGCATTAAACCCACAAAACCACACCAAGAAGCTATACAAATTTGATCAATGACATTGAGCCTGATGTCATGGCTGGAACCTTACTGTATCTCAGATACTGTCAAGATGTACCCAGATGCCTAGTCTAGTAAAATCCAGGATTACAATTTTTTTTATTTGTACAAAAATGAACCTGCCTTAAAGGTAAAACTGCACTAATTTGACCAATCATGTATTATTGCGTTCTACAAAAATTATTATTTTTGAAATTCTTCCTGGATATTTTCTAACTAATGAAAACTGATACTGGCATTAGAAATCTGCATAAAGCCTCAACAGAAAACAAATCTGAGAGTAACCCCTGACCTCGACTAGGTTGGTTAACTAACTCATTCACAGAAGTGAAGAGATACACCAAGATACTAGATCAGAATCATTCTAATTTGTCAAGTTATGGTGTTAACAAGCCATATATATTACTGTGCTATTTTCTCTTTTTTTATTCACAGAAAAATGTTGCTTATATCCTTTTATTTGTGCACATTTTGCCAAACTGCATCGTCTGAAATGATTTTTTTGTCTTGACTGTAATGGAGTTCACAATGCAGATGCCACTGATTTCTGGTGCTTTGTTTAGTGCTTTACAACACAAAAACACAAGATGTTATTCAGTGCCAAGGCATCTGGAGTAAAGTGCCTTGCCAAAGAACATGCAACAGTAGCTGACCTTGGCTGATTTGATGGTGGATTCAAACCTGCACTCTTCTGGTCACATGTCAATTACAATAACCACTGAGCCACCACAGCTCCTACTTTTAGATGCATAATGCAGGTATGACCTGACAGACATACTTTAAAAAGTGTGAGGAGTCAAAATCTTTCTTTTGATCTTCTTCTTCTCTCTTTTCCTCTTCCCGATATCGAGTAACATTCTGCTTCCGCTGATCTTCACGCCATTTTGCATTATCCATCATTTCCTCAAGGCGTCTCTTTTTCTCTTCCTCACTTAGAACACGACGACCACTACTAATAGGAACAAAAAGAAAAAAAATCGTCATAATTTCTCCTGGCAAAAGCTATGTGATTTGTCATTTCTTTTGTTGTGTGGCCAAAGGTAAATGAAGTAAGTGTCACTTCTTTTCATATCTGGTAAATAAAGCAAAACAGACTCTGGGAAACTAGAAATGTGTTCACAGAACATGGAAACCCCACTTCAATGCCAGAAATGGACCTAATCAAGATGTGATGGATGGAAGGATAAGGGTCATGTTATATACCCTACTACTATTACCATAAGGCATAAACTAACCCATGTGTTCTGTCATTTTCATGAATACAGTTAATTCTACATAATCACAACTCAAATTTTCACAATTTTCTTCATTTGTCTGGCCAAAATATTGAGTTTTATGCTCAAGCGATCATTTACAACTATTCAGTCATTCATAATTTACCTTAAGATGGTGTGAGGACTCTGGATTAGCCTACTCTCATTTCAAGTCTGTGTCAGCATAAATGTCAAGTGCTGTTTTAACCTCACATGCCCATTGGGCATATATTTTCACCTATATTTGCCAGCCCTATCTCATCCAGTGTGTGACTGGAATTTAACAGCTAGATTACATTTCCAAGTTTGAAGGAAACTGTGATCTTAAATAGATTCCAGTATTAGTCTTGATGGGGTTTCACTGTACTACCCACACAAAAAATGCTGAATTTAGAGAATCATTTTTAATCAGAACAATGAAAAACTTCAAAACATATCCAAATATTGTCATGCCAAAGATGAGAATATGTTGCTGTTTGAGTATTACCTCCTCTCAAAAGATTATGCACCAGTCTAGCATCTGAAAATTTCCATCATTCTTCATCATGAAGATGCTTGCTAGAATCTGCTGTACCATAATGCCTACTGCATTGCAAGTTCAAGATCACAATGTACAATGCATCAAAATCTCCAAAATCTGTATCTATACCATTTATCACACCACACCTCTCATTTCAACAGCTTGCATATAATAAAAAACAAAGACCAATATCTGCAGTTATATAATGACAAATCAAAGCATGCTCGGTTATTTTCTACTGATGATTATGAAGCATAGTTTGTCAGCAAATATGGGTCCACACAGTGCAACTGGCCATGTGTACAACCTGCATGAACACAAAATAAATCAAACCTTTTGTTCTCTGGAGATCTAGTTTTTGATTGCTTTGGGGATGGCTTCATTCTTTTTGGGGAGGGTGACCTTGACTTTCTTCCTTTAGGTGACCTTGATCCAGACAGCTTTGATGACCTTGACCTGTCAGAAGAGCTAGTTTTTTCAAACTTCCTAACTGGTGAAACACCTCGAGGCATCTGAAATATATTTAAAGTTTACAAAATCTGTACCAATTTATGATCCCCATATTTTTTATAAAGTTAACAGTGCTCATAGATTTATATATTATGTACATGTTACGCCATAAATAGCAACAACACCTCCTTATCAGGATTACAACATTAGATTCTGTCATTCTGTGACTGAGAAATTCTTAAGACTGCTTTTCTTTACCCTCGTCCTGTTACTCTGAAAACCTCGGCTATTTTCCTTTATTTTTTGCTGAATGTCTTATATAGTCGATTTCAATGGCAAATATCTTGTACACGCATGATTATTTTATTGAGATAATGAACCATCCCATACATAAAGGTTCTTATGGATACAAAATATTCAATTCCCATATAGGTCAGAATGCTAAAAATGTTGTGAGAGATAGCTTTATTTCTTCACTACAAATAGGAAGCAGTATTATCCCAGTTGGGCTTGTAATTCTAAGGGTTGAATGTTCAATATCCACCCCAGTCAACCCAGGTCAGCTGCCCTGGATTAGAGACAGAAAAATAACTACCCTTTATTTGCCTTGTGTATAAGATTAGACATCGAAAATTAACTGTATGTACAACTTTACTTTTACTCTTTACTTTTACTCTTAAATCTGCAGGTAATTGAGGAAATTGCCATGCATTTCAAGCATCAAGAAATACAATTTTGGGATTTTTTGAAAAAGGTTTGACAATGTCTAGAATATAAGCAAAGAAATGAAGAAAAAAAAAACTTTATTCAAAACTCAACAAGCCATTGATGATGATGCTAATGACTGCTGTTTTGTTTCCCACTAACATGGGCTTGACAATAAGTTCCCTTTATCAAATTGACAATATATATATACATATAAAAATATTACTCATACCACAAGCCCATATCCACATGTTTTATTCTTTTGTTGACCATCATTAGATTTCCTGTCATCTTCTGACTTGAAGGAACTCTTTGGTCTCTTAGTCTTTACCCTCTTGTTGCTATGGTGATCATCCTCTGAATCTGAATGCTTCTGCTTTTTGCCATGGTGATCATCCTCTGAATCTGATGAATGCCTCTGCTTTTTGTCATGGTGATCATCCTCTGAATCTGATGAATGCCTCTGCTTTTTGCCATGGTGATCATCCTCTGAATCTGAATGCCTCTGCTTTTTGCCATGGTGATCATCCTCTGAATCTGAATGCCTCTGCTTTTTGCCATGGTGATCATCCTCTGAATCTGAATGCCTCTGCTTTTTGCCATGGTGATCATCCTCTGAATCTGAATGCCTCTGCTTTTTGCCATGGTGATCATCCTCTGAATCTGAATGCCTCTGCTTTTTGATATGGTGACCATCCTCTGAATCCGAATGCCTCTGCTTTTTGCCATGGTGATCATCCTCTGAATCTGAATGCCTCTGCTTTTTGCCATGGTGACCATCCTTTGAAGCCAAATGCCTCTGCTTTTTCCCTGTCTCTTTGCTGCTACCTCTACATTCTAAGCCAAAGTTCCTTTTATCAAACTTTTTCTCTTTGCTTTTTTCATCTATGTCAGAATGTCTATGCTTGTCCGATCTTTTATCTTTCCTATTACTGGAATAATTATCATCTTCAGAATCTGAATAATTTTGTTTCCTAATCTGATCTTTTTCTTTGTTGCTATGGTAACCAACTCTCTCTGATTCAGACCATTCCTTCTTTCTTTGTTTACTTGTATCACTGTTTCTACTATGACTATCATTGTCTGAATCAGAATCCCTCCTCCTTCTTGAACTACCAACTTTTCTGTTGCCATGGAAATTCTCACGATGATCAAAATCCAAATCTGAATACCTCTGCATTCTTCCTGTATCCATGTCTCTATGTTGTCTATGTCTCTCATGATCACTTTCCAAATGTCTTCTTTCTTTTCTATTCCTCCAGTCCTCATTATTTCCTCCTTTCTTCTCTCTGTCTCTGTAATTTTTCTCTTTCCTTTGAGAATCGTCATCACGTGAATCAGATTCATGTTGTTTACTTCTGTCACCAGTTCTAGATTGTTGTTTGTCTCCCTTTTCCACTAAAGCAGGACTTCTATCTCTCTGACTCTCTCTCTGACGTTCTGACTGAGATTTCTGCCTACCATCCATCCCAGAGTTTTGTTTTCTATTTATAATATTTAAATACTTTGCCATAATATCATCATCACTGTCGGAATCGGAATCTCTATTTTTGTGCTTTTTCTTGGCCTTCTTATGTTCTTTGCTTTCTTTTTTCTTTTGGTCTATCTGAAAAGAAGGTAATGCTATTAAGGGCAACACTCAATTTACACCAAAGATGCATTCCTAAAGTCATGGTGTAAATCAAAATTGACATAAACTGAAAGTAACATAATGCACTTATGTTAGCTCTCACAGCGTGTGATGCCAACTATGGCATAAAGATGAGTACAGTGATGCAATTTTTGTTATTTTTTCTTATAAATCACATTAAATTGAAAATTGTAATCGAGCATCACTGGTATGTTTCTGACCCCAGCTAATAAATATGACAAAAGACTGAAGGAATCTAATTCAGGTTGGTACTAACACCAAAATAATCACTGTTATGGGGTTTGAGGTGTTTAAATAGTTGTCTTCTGGGAGGTTCTACTTAGTTCCTAGACCATAACTTATCTCAACTGCAACCATGAATATTATGTTGTATTCCGTGACATCATTAATGTATGTTTTACCAAATATCTAATCATCACATCAAAACTGACCGGAAACAACCAAGACAACAAGAATGAGATGACAAAAGTAAACAAATCCATATAATTTCTATCACAAGGGCGAGAATTTATAATCAGTATTACACAAAACTGTACATGTACCAATTTCCTAGCAGAGTTGATACAGCCCATGTTACATGATTTTGCAGAGAATACTTTGGTTGGTGTACAGTACTTCTTTGGAGGTTCACCAATGATGTTTAATGCTGTGTGCTGTTTATGTGTGTTTCAACAAATACATAATTCTTTCTTTACATCCGATATAACAATGTTCATCTGGTGTTTCATGTTCAATCATATTTCTGTATCCTAGACTGGACCTAAACGAGTTGTTTTCACTTACATAATCATATTGATATTCATCAATGGGCCAAACAGAACTTTCATAAAATCCTATTTATTCTTAATGGCATATACGCTGTATAGCTAGCATATTTGGAATTCTTTGGAAACTCTGTAGACTGACTAAGTCTCATTTATAAAACTTATTCAATTAGCAGACAAACAAAAGTGATAAAAAAACTAGTTGTTTTCAGAATAGTACATGCAGATAAGCTATACATAATAGAAAGAAAACTTCCACTACGACCAATGATTTAACTGATCTCATAAAACACGAACCTTAAAAAAACTTGGTTGTAATTTTCTTTAATATGTCAAGGAATTTTAAGCACCTTTTCTTTTCGTAAATGTACTAAAATTTACTATGTAACAAAATTCCCTATAAATATCATAGAATGAACTTTATCTGTTACCATTTGCTGTAATCTCTTCATCTTGACTGGATTCTGTAGCAACCTTCTTTTGGCCTCCTCTTCTTTTTTCCTGAAGATGAAAATGAAATCTCATTAGAATCAAGTCTCTTTGAGCTGAATGACACCAAGTGAAATGGTTGCGCTCACTAAATCAACAGGAATATGTTATCTCTCCTGCCACAGAGTGAGAGCTTGAAAAAGTCTACGAATGAAACACTTTTCTGCCAGAATTTATGAATGGTAAATTTACACGGCAAAGTCTTTGAAAATTAAATTATGCCAAATGCCTCAGATAATATTAATAACAGTAATAATAACAACAGCAACATTGACAATAATAATAATAATAATAAATGCAATAATAACATAATAACAGTATTCTGTACATGGAATTTATTCAAGAACCAAGCATAAAAGGTGAATCTGTTTAGTATTTTTCCATGGGTGTCTGCTTAAGACATGTCAGACTGTACGTTGGGTCTTAACACAATTTTGACTTTCAGTCAACACAAAACTGACTCTCTGTTTTATAAATGACATTTAAACTGCCATGACTGTATATATAGTGTCAGGTTGAGATGATCTGATGAACAGAACCACTTGGAGGACATGAGTACCATGAATGGGCATTATACAACTGCCCTATGTTTAATAGTCCTTTATGTAGCAGTTCTACAATATTCTGATTGCACGAGGCCCCTTGACCATCTAGTTCCAGACTGGACCCATGATGTGAGGTGCCCATCAGGCTTGTCAACAACAACAACAACAAAAAAACAACTAATCTGCATGAGAAAACTTACATCTTGCTAACGAAATGTGGAAATTTATTTTGAAGATGTTGAAAGACTATTACATTATTAATATTTATCCCCATGTATGAATATAATCTACTCATCATACTTCTATCGAAAATTGTAAAGTTTTAACATACATGTGATTTGAAAATACCATTTTGGATATTTATGTGCAATAAAGAAACAGTCTAGTGGGTACCAGAAATGTTCCAGCAATCACTGCAGTGACATGTTGCTGCATAATGGGATTAAGGCAAGCATGTAGACACAACAAGTTAACTGAATACTTTATTGTTCTAATATTGAGTGTGTGTGTGTGTGTGTTTTGGAATTTTAATGTAGCTTTAACAATTTTTCAGTCATATTGCTATGATGTCTGCAGTGTGGCAGTTTATAGTGATGTCAAGCATTGGGGTATCATGACATAAATATGTAACATGATGTTCTACCCAGTATTATCCTGACACCAGGCTGACCAGTTTGAACACTAACCTCTGAGACAAAAGATGTAACATCTAGACCACTGGAGTGTTCAGTATAATCCAAAATGTGTGTGTGTGTGTGTGTGTGTGTGATTTGGATTTTTAATGTATCTTTAGCATTTTTTCAGCCAGATCATAATGATGTATGCAGTGTGGCACAGTTTATAGTGATGTCTACCATTGGGGCATTATGCTGCAGACGTGTAGCATGAAGTCCCACCCAGTCACATTATCCTGACACCAGGCCAACCAGTCCTAACACTAACCTCTGAATGCTAAGTGCCAAGCGAGTCAGCTGTTAGTACCATTTTTGTAAGTCTTTGGTATGACTCAGTCGGGAATCAAACCCACACCCTCCCACATCCAAGGCAGATGCTCTAACCCCTAGGCCACCGGAGCTGTCTAATCCGAAATGGGGATGTTTCTGGGATATTATAAGTAATAAAGGGATCAAATATCATTATGTTTGCTTTTGAGTCTTTGATTACAAATTGGTCATCTTGTGGCAGAGTTGAGATAAAATGGGAATATCGATGATAATAAATGATGTTGGTAAATATTTGGTTTTATTTTTTAATGGTTTTGTTCAATTGCTATAGCATAGTTTAAGATGTTTCAAGGAAAAGTTTAATTTAATAATAAAATAAAAGATTTTTAATAGTAAAATGTAATGAATAATTATTCAGCTGTCCATTTCTCACACTTACACTAATGTCATCAAACACTGGTTGAATATATAAAGCAGCACCTACGAACAGCAACATCAAATGTCTATAGAGAAAATGTACAAACCAAGACATTTCAGATGCTAATGAACATAAACACTGTGGATCTACCGAGCAAGAAGGACAATGTCTGAGTGATTAGAAAATGGCTGATTTCAGGACCTGAATGAAACTTTGCTTTACATGAAAAATTTTCAGATTAAAATAAAGACTCCAGTCAATTTAATGTAATTTTGTTTTTATCTTTGCATATTTTAAGTATAGCAACTGCAACATTGAATGACCAATAATATTACAAAATGGGCAATTTTAGTCATATGGAACTTGTAGTAAGGCCTTTTGGAATTTGAATCAGGGCTTGTGTTTTTAAAGTCACCATCCCTGGCCCTGAGTCTAATTTTTCTTTCTTTGAGCACTGTGTAGACGACTGAAATTTTAACAGAGAAACCATTTCCCTTTTGTCCGAGTGATTCTTTTGCCTTTTTGACCATGAAACTGACAGGGTTCTTTTCTTACTCAAACTGCATGCCATCCACAAAGTTTGGGCCATGTCTGTGATGTACCACCAATGCTACTGTGCAAAGCCATTTTATTCTTTGAGTCAGTGACACTGACTTGTAACCTTTTTTTTGAATTCCCAAATCAAAGGGATTATTCAATACCCCAAGTGTGAGCCATACACAGAGTATGGTAACTGTAACTTGTGGAAAACTTGACTTACTGTGTGGAAGCCATTTTTCTTCTTTCATCACATTAACCTTGACCTTTTTACCCTGAAAATCAAAAGTTCAGGCTATCCATAAAGTTTGGTGACTATTGATGGTGAAGACCAAGAGTTATTGTGTGGAAGCCATTTTTCTTCTTTCGGTCACATTAACCTTGACCTTTTTACCCTGAAAATCAATAGTTCATCCTTACTCCTAGTTCAGGCTATCCATAAAGTTTGGTGACTATTGAAGGTGAAGACTAAGAGTTATTGTGTGGAAGCCATTTTTCTTCTTTCAGTCACATTAATCTTGACATTTTTACCCAAAAATCAATCGAGTTCATCCTTACTCCTAGTTCAGGCTATCCATAAACTTTGGTGACTGCTGATGGTGAAGACCAAGAGTTATTGTGTGGAAGCCATTTTTCTTCTTTCAGTCACATTAACCTTGACATTTTTACCCTGAAAATCAATCGAGTTCATCCTTACTCCTAGTTCAGGCTATCCATAAAGTTTGGTGACTGCTGATGGTGATGACCAAGAGTTATTGTGTGGAAGCCATTTTTCTTCTTTCAGTCACAGTAACCTTGACCTTTTTACCCTGAAAATCTTCCCTACTCCTTGTGCAGGCTGTCTGTAAAGTTTGGTGACTGTTGATGGTGGAAAGAGCAAGTTATTGCATGGGAGCCATTTTTCTTCTTTCAGTCACAGTGATTTGACCACTGACATTTTCCAGCCTGAAATGGATAGGGTTCTTCCTTATTCCAAGTGCAAGCTACCCCATTGTCTTCCAAATAAGCAAGAAACAGAAAAACAAGAATGGAAACAGCCACATTTCAATATCTACCTAACACTTAAATATCTATTTCTCTTCCTTCCTGTTCCGGGCTATTAAAGCTCTAGTGAAATTTAGATCCTCAAAAGATGTCTCCTCTAGTTGTAATAGCATCAATCTGAGCTTAGTTTGTTCTGTGTATTAGGAGTGAAACGATATACCAGAATATCGGTATACTGAGGTTTGCTGTTCTGGCATTACATACCACAATACAGTTTTCTGTACCATGATTTTTTTCTTTGTCTTGGTTTTATCCAACAAATCTCTGTATACTACACATTTTTACAGTTTCATTAAAAAATCACATTTTTTTCTTCACAGATGCATGCTTAGCATAAGATTGCAAGAGAATGTAAAACAAGATGCACAGTGCCATTATTCAAGCAAAGTTTAATTTGAGGTGGTAGGTCAAGACCAGGGTATATTTTTCCAGTTATAAATAATAATTTATAAACTTTACTTTGCCTCATATATTTATGTCCTGTTCATAATGACACCAAATGAACAGTACTCAAAGAATCTGTGTTTGCAATGACACCAAATGAACAGTACTCAAAGAATCCATGTTTGCAATGACACCAAATGAACAGTACTCAAAGAATCCGTGTTTGCAATGACACCAAATGAACAGTACTCAAAGAATCCATGTTTGCAATGACACCAAATGAACAGTACTCAAAGAATCCGTGTTTGCAATGACACCAAATGAACAGTACTCAAAGAATCCATGTTTGCAATGACACTAAATGAACAGTACTCAAAGAATCTGTGTTTGCAATGACACCAAATGAACAGTACTCAAAGAATCTGTGTATGTAATGACACTAAATGAACAGTACTCAAAGAATCCGTGTTTACAATGACACCAAATGAATAGTACTCAAAAAATCCGTGTTTGTAATGACACTGAATGAACAGTACTCAAAGAATCTGTGTTTGCAATGACACCAAATGAACAGTACTCAAAGAATCCGTGTTTGTAATGACACCAAATGAACAGTACTCAAAGAATCCATGGTTGCAATGACACCAAATGAACAGTACTCAAAGAATCCGTGTTTGCAATGACACCAAATGAACAGTACTCAAAGAATCAGTGTTTGTAATGACACTAAATGAACAGTACTCAAAGAATCTGTGTTTGCAATGACACCAAATGAACAGTACTCAAAGAATCCGTGTTTGTAATGACACCAAATGAACAGTACTCAAAGAATCCGTGTTTGCAATGACACCAAATGAACAGTATTAAAAGAATCCGTGTTTGCAATGACACCAAATGAATGGTACTCAAGAGTCCATGTTCATAAATATATAAATTCCTATAAAATAATTTACATACAACAAAGCATGCAGCATCTGCTATGGCTGATATTTTAGCTTCAAAGAATAAAAAAGGGGTAAAACATCTGAACAAAGAGCAGCCATATTGGATGTTTTCTATGTGAAATAAATGGTTAGTCAGATCAAAGTGCTTATTTTGTTTCAAAAAATGGATTTTGAAATTATTTTCAACAAGAAAGCAAAATGTGCAGTGCTGTTTGAAGTCTTACAAGGTAAAGTCACTCAGAGATGTTGTATTTTTCAAGTAGTAAATGTTATAGTAATTTTTTTTATTGTTGTCATTAAGTGTTACTGTATTGCAATATGTTTGGTATATCATAATATATCACATTATGGTTTTGGGCATATTGCTGCACCCATAATGTGCATGAATATTGTTCTTTGCTGAAACCCCCTTTCACAGTCTGGTGTCTGTAGGGGCAAATGCATAGCTAAACACGGCAGCTTGAATGAGTTGGGAAACTGTTCTTTATGGTTGTTATGCAAAGATTTACACAGCTGATAGGTAGGGTCTCTTGAATATCTCTCTAAAAAAATAAAATTGTTCACTAACATGAACTCTGACAATGTTTCACTTTCTTGAATCAATGTTTTGCTTGTTAATATGCCAGATTTCTTATCTCTTCCATAATGCTGTATTGGGTTTTTAGGTCCACCAATGTCATAGTCTGCTTGTTCAGAGACTGAGGTATTTTGATCAAATCAATGTCCATACGTTTTTTATTTCTCCTAATGTCTTATTTATTCATCTTAACAGCTTTTAAAAAAATCGACATTGCACAAAGTACATTTTTTGTATGTGCAACTTTAATTTGCAGGAGTTCTTATCCACCACTATTTTCCATGTGCATGAATTCACACAAATTTAGCATGATTTGTGCACTTGCACACCCTATTAGCACTTCTGCCAGTGACCTTGACCTCTGACCCCAAAGTCATTTGGCAAGACATCCAGAAAGCTTGGCAACTGTAGATGCTGGACAACTAAGGTTATTGTGCAGAATGGCATCATCATAACACAATATGCTATACCATACGGCTGGCTTATAAAAAAACATAAATCTACCTATTCCGTACTTTACTTCAAATCAGCACTAATTATGACATTATATCCATTCCTAGGCTACTCAGTACTACTGGCTGGAAAGAATTTCCATGAATTCAAGACCATGCAATTTCTTCCATCATACTCCTGAGTGTCAAAACCATCTAGGACTTTTTTAAAAGCATTAACAAGACAAATTTGCTGCTGCGGTGGACATACTGGATGTAAGATTGGCAACAGTCTCATTTAGAACGAACAAGACAGCAAAAGAAATCTTCCAGTGGAAACCCCATGTCAATATGACTTTATGTTTTGCAGGAGGAATGATAACAAAAATTTCAAGATAGCTGCCATGGTGGACATTTTGGATAACAGACTGGCACCATTTCCATTTAGGACCAAATAGATTTCAAAAGATCTTAAAATTTCTAGTAAAAATGTCATGTCAATGACACGAGTAGCAATAACAAAATTTTCAATATGGCTAAAGTACTATGAAAACTTTCTGCAAATAAAGTATATGCAAGATAATTTTATACAAGATGGGTTGTAAACGTCATCCATGGAAACATGGTGCAATTTGCAACAAGCAGGAAACTTTCCCTACAATGGCCGTGACCATGTGAAGGCAGATCACTTCATGAAAAATTCCAATCAATTACAAATTTCAGTATCTAAAGGTATGCCAATGCTTCAAAATATTTACTTCCTTTTAATGAATTGCATTTAATTATGAATTAATTAAAATGTAATCATTGAATTTATTTAATTCAATTTCCATAAATGTACCTGAAGTATATCTAACCTTTAAAAAAAATAAAAAATTGTGGCTTATTGAGTGTCTTTTATGAGGAGTTTTCACTGTAAAATGTTGAATTTTGAATTGAACCTGATAGCGAATAATGGATCCTCTCGCATTTTTGTCTGCATATCCATGGCGATGTTGGCTTGGATTCGTTCATTGAACAATGCTCCAACATCATCTGCAAAGGGAACACATATTTAACAAGAGATCCACTTACATCACTCACCTATCTCACGAACATAACAGCTGACCATTTCGCTCAAGGAAGCATATATAGTACTGAAAACAACCTATGCATACTGTCTCCAAAGCATTATGTTGCTTGCCCCTATTTTGTATAGCAACAATTCTTTCCAAGATAAAGGCATAGCTAATATGCAGTCCAATTGCTCAGTATTGAGCTCATTCAAGATCTCAATGATATATATCTATTTACTGAAAATTTGATGAGAAATATTGTCTCTAGATCTAGTGAAGTAAGTTGTCAATCAGATGCAGGATTGACTCATTAAAATGCACCGATTTCAACAACCTATTTTTAGAAAACGATGATATAAGCTTATTTACCAAGCTGAAAAAATAATAGATTCAAATTCGGTCTCCAAAAGGGTATCATGTCCCTGCTCTGCAAATAACATACCTTATACATGTGCACAGATCTTGCTCGTAATCTAACTCACTTAGATGCATTGATAATCGAACTCATCCAATCACATCATTTAAATGCAATAGTAATCTAACTCATCTAATCACATCACTCAGATGCACTGATAATCAAACTCATCAATTCACATCACTTAGAGGCTTAGATAACTGAACTCATCCAATGATATAAGACTAATTATCAAGTTTTATCAAAATTTAATCAGAAACAAAGTTGCAAGCGTTATGACAAGCTCAGCCAATCAGACGCAAAACCATAACAATAATATGTGTGGATCTTATTCAACGTGAGTAGTAACTTTGGTACAGAGGTCGTGAAAAATGAAAATAATGACATCACTACCATGGTTCATGTTCAAAACACAAATATTCATCAATATATTGAATATTCTTCATGCCATCCTAAGTCATGTAAAAACGGGATACCATGCAGCAAGTGTTAAATCGCTACACAAAAGCAAACCCACAATTGCTCTGAATAAGACAAATAATCTTAGATTTCCTAATTAACTCTTACTAGAAAGAAAAAAAAATATTATAAAAAGGGTTCATCAACCAAATGTAATAGACCTAGATGTTTGCACTGTTGTTTTATTAATGAAAATACTTCTTTCAATAGTAATAATAAGAAAGAAACTTTTAATAGTAAATAATAAGAAAGAAACTTTTAATATGTATTGTGATACTAACTGTGCAACATCAAATGTTATATATTTGATCACATGCAAAAAATGTGGCATCCAATATATATGACAAACGAGTTAACAAATATCCTAACGTATGAACCAACATAAATCAGACATAAAAAATTATGTCAATCAATCATTTTCATCTCATATTGCTGCACATTTTAACAAGAGTTCCCATACTTTGCAAGATTTCTCCTTTCACCTTAAAGAATTCACTGTCTTCATACAGTATATCCAAAAGGTCCAAATTCCAAAACACTATACAACATTCATTAATCAATTTTTTTCTTTCTTTTTAATTATGTTTTGTTTAAAATTAGTTAAGAATATTTCTTTACTATTCAAATTTAATTAATAACTTAACTAATGAAAGTATTAACTAATATCATAAAAATAAGTTTACAAATTCTTCAAAAATAAAAGTGCATTTTGAAACTAATTCTCAATAAATTATGATTAATTATTTATAAAATACTTGATTACAAGTGTTATGCACACCATCATTTTTTATTATATAAATTGAGTTGCAATGAAATACTGAACATTCAACAATAATATATGAAGATATAATATTTTATTTTTTATTTGTATTTTTAAAATTTGTTTTATATATTTTTTAAATGAACATTATACATAAAATATATTAATGAAACTGTTTATCTCTATTTATTCATAAATTATATATTTTTGGGGACTGCTTATATAAGATACAAATGAGCTACTTTCAACATGAATGGCACTGACTTTACAGCTGCTCTTTAAATTTGAACAATGATGGTATTAACATCATTGGAATAATATTCAAGGTAGATAATTGCTACCAGTCTAACCATTTACCAAAATTTGATCTTTCTGTAGAAATAATAGGATGCTTTGAATACATAAACAAATACAGATACAATATTTCACAAAACAAACCTGATTTTATATATATATATATATATATATATATATATATATATATATATATATATGAAAATATATTAATTCAAAGCATACCCTCTTTTGAATTGTCTTGCTTTTCCATCGCTTTATCAATCCTTTTTCCAAGAAGATAGTCCTCATCATCTGGTTTATCTTCTTTGTACATCCATTCCAGCTTCTGGCCATCCGATTTCCTGGGAAAAAGAGAGTAAAAATTAAGAAAATAAAATTCACATCTCAATATAAACCAAATATGTAAAGATATTTTATTTATTTTCCAAAGAGTTACTGAACCATGTTAAGACTTTAAAATCTTGCAGAGATTATGTTAACAAAAAACTCTGCATCCTGGACTCACAACACATCAATCCAGGTGAAAACAGTTCCATGGAAAGAAAAATTCTGAAAACCTATGGCTGTAACTAGGCTTTAAAATTTGGATGCCTAGTAAACATATCATTGGTTGCCTGGAACATCACAACAGTTGACTCTTAAAATGGCCTGTAATCAAAATTATTCAACAACTTTTTTGTTATAAAAATAAATGCACATTTGTTTGTAAAAAGCATTTAGACTGGTCAAAATCCTATCATGTGTGTGTGCTTTTTGGATTTTTAATGTAGTGTTGCAGTTTATAGATGTCTAGCACTGGGGCACTATGCTGCAGACAAGAAGCATGATGTTCCATCCGGTCACATCATCCTGACACCAGGCCGATCAGTCCTAACACTAACCTCTTACTGCTGAGTGCCAAGTGAGGGAGCTGTTAGTACCATTTTTGTAAGTCTTTGGTTTGACTCGGCTGGGGATTGAACCCATGACCTCCCATGATGCTCTAACCACTAGGTCACCAGAGCAGTCCCAATCATGTGATGCAGAAAACTATAAGCTGTTGGTTCAAAGCCTGAAAGGAAGTAGTACTTATGTATTTATGCACTCTTCTTGTGTGATTCAATAATATTGTAAACTGGTTTTTAAAACAAAATAGTTCTGGAACTTATTTTCCTGAGATTTATTATTGTTATATTAGATATACGTAATTATAAGCAACGAACTTCCAATTTTACAGGTTTAATGAAGCCATGGATTAACAGCCTTCACGTATGTATGTATGTATTCCCGGAAACTAAAATACATCAAAACTCCTAGATTTCATTAATATTTTCAACCTCAAACAGTCACTTAACCAACCCACCCATAAACATGGTCACATTTTAGACTGGATTCTTCATAGACCTGATGATAACATTCTACGGTCCTCCCTGGTATCCCATGACCTTGCATCAGATCACCTCTGCATTTTAAGCCATCTTGACATATCAGTCCCTAACCCTCCACATTTATCTGCTATTAAGAGAAACCTCCGTATGATAAATAGAACCAAATTATTGCACGACATCCAAGCTAACCTAACAACTTGCTTACCTCCTACCACAGAACAACTCGATAACTGTCTGCATTCATTACTTGACAAACATGCCCCAGCTACCAAGTGCAGAGTATCAATTCAAAAGTGTTCTCCATGGTGTAGCAGTGTTAGGGACCAGCTTCGCACTGCTAAAAGAGACTGCCGTAAAGCTGAGAGGCTCTGACTTTCCACCAGACTCACTATTCATAAGCAAATCTATGAAGTCGCTAAGAAGAACGTCACAAATATAGTCCATGCAGCATAATCAGCCCACTACACCACTAATATCATGGAAAGTTCCAGCTGCAAAGAGCTCTTTGAGATTACTAACAAGCTAATGTCAAGGAACAAATCAACACCACTTCCAACTACCTTCTCTCCAGTAGACCTTCCGGACATGTTTGCAAATTTTTTCCGTGACAAAGTACACACCATTAGAGATAAGTTTGACACCACAATTTCAACTGACTCATTGTCACCATACAGTTGGGATACAGAATTTGAGCGGCAACCATTAGCAGCATTTGAACCTGTCTCTATGGATTTCATACATAAAATCGTGATGAAGAGTGCACCAAAGTCATGTGAACTTGATCCAATTGCAACATCGCTGCTGCTTGAGTGCTAGATCCAGTATTGCCTTTGCTAACTGATGTTATTAATACCTCTCTCTCATCTGGGGAATTCCCATCATTTTTGAAAACTGCCACTGTAAAGCCTCTGCTGAAGAAACCAACACTAGACCATAAAGATTTAAAGAACTACCGCCCAGTTTCTAATCTCCCATTCATTTAAAAAATCTTAGAAAAGGTTGTTCCATCCCAGCTTGTATCTCATCTAAATTCAAACAGTCTTTTTAGCAATGTACAATCTGCATATCGCCCTTGCCACAGTACTGAAACTACTCTTTTAAAAGTAGTTAATGACATTCTCTCTGCATTGGACAGCGGAAAGATTACAGTCCTCACCCTCCCTGATTTGTCTGCAGCATCTGACACAACAGACCATGATATAATACTTCACCATCTCCAGCATGTATTTGGCATTCATGATACAGCCTTACTGTGGTTCAAGTCCTACTTGGTCAACGGGACATAATTGTATCTGCAAATGGAATACACTCCAGCCCAGTTGATCTATGTTGTGGTGTTCCACAGGGTCTGTTCTTGGACCTGTTCTCTTCATTCTGTACACTCAGTCGCTCTCAAGTGTCATTGATCACCATCCAGTGTCTCATCAATTGTACGCTGATGACACGCAAATATACAAATCTAGCCACCCAAATGAAGTTGATGCTACCATCCAAGGTGTAGAGAGGTGCATTTCTGATGTGAAATCATGGATGACTTGCAACAAGCTGCAGATGAATGATGATAAAACTGAGGCCATTCTGATCACAACACAAAGACTTTCTCATCCACACCCTTTACCTAAAACAATAAATATCAGCAACACCAACATTAAATTCACACAATCAGTACAAAACCTAGGTGTTACTCTGGACAGTGCTCTCACACTGCACCAACATGTCATGAACATATGCAAGACTGCATATCTTGAGCTGAGACGCATCAGCTCAATTCGCAAATATCTTTCAGTTGATGCCACTAAAACACTTGTGTGTTCATTAGTATTTTCAAGACTGGACTATTGTAACTCAATTCTGTCTGGTTCATCTCAATATCTACTCCAGAAATTTCAAAAGTTCAAAACACAGCTGCTCGGATCATACTTAAGAGTACCACGATCAGAGCACACCTCCGCACTGCTCTGTACCCTACACTGGCTATCCATTCGACCCAGAATCAAACACAAAATTTGTTCTCTGTGCTACATTTCACTGTCGGACTCTAGTCCAACATACCTATCTGACCTCACTCATGTTTACACACCAGCAAGATACTTACGCTCCTCTTCTGACAATTGTATACTTATTATTCCAAGTATGAAAACAAAGTCATATGGACAGCGTTCTTTTGCATATCAGGGCCCAGCAACGTGGAATGAATTGCCCACTGAACTTAGACACAAAGACACAGTGATCACATTCAAGAATGCTCTCAAAACTCACTTATTTCGACAGCAAGAACAAACTTAAAGACCTAATAATGTTTACTACCTGAAATATTCTCAGCACGTTTTTTTATTTTTTTAATGTTTTTCTAATTTCATGTTGTTTGTTTTTGTAACAATATTATTATGTTTCTTATCTTATAGGTGTTGTCTAAAGTTGTAAAGCGCTTAGAGCTTCTAAAGATTAGGCGCTATACAAAGTCCTCATTATGTATGTATGTATGTATGTATGTATGTATGTATGTATGTATGTTCCATCAGCATGATAAAACCAATCATGTGTTAAAAACAAAAACTACTATTACATTCATTTCCCTTTTCATACGGGCAAGTTGTACAGTGCACAATATTGAATCAGGACTCAAATATGAATTTTGTACCAGAGGAATACAAGTACAGTACATACAAGGTGCATTAACTGTGCTACACTTATGCTGGTGAAAAGTGATGTTGAGTGTAATTCAGTAACATATACTGGTGTCATTTCTTGTGAAGCTTCCAAAGCCTCAAGAAGATGACAGCCAGTCATTAATTAATCACAAAGGAATACTTGCATCAGCTGTTATTATACATTGTCCATATGCTCCGTGTGAACTTTACATGCGAAGATTTTTCTGAACACATAGGCAGTCCAATACATTCAAATTCAGAGTGTAACCAAGCGTATATTACGTAGCTCTTATTTCATGGTAATTAAGATCATACTAAAAACTATTTTCTTTTGTAAAATATTTGCATGTTTGGAAAATTAACACAGAATATGTCATGATATCATGAAGTGGCCTAATGGGCTACCGTAATTCAAAAATATGGTTGGCGTAAATCAGCATTCTACTAGTTAGCCCCTGGGTTACAAATTCAAGATCTGTCCAACCCTGACACATTCCACACATATACCAAAGTTAACATTTACCCTTTTTCTTGTATCAACCTCTTTACTTTCTGTTTTTCATCTTCATCCATTTTTGCTCTGTCAGTGAGTGATTTCAATCAATCTGTAAAAAATTAAAAAAGCTGTAATATTATGATATGTAAGAGTGCTAAATTTTGTACAATAATCTATCTGTAGTGTAAATTTTACATTACAATCTTTTGTGGTCAGCATGACACATACCCATTAAAACTGATGTATTGGCTAGTTTTGCAATAAATTGTTGCCTACAAGGGAAAGAATCTGTGCTAAATCTGAGTTTGACAGGATTTATAAACTTCAGAAACAAGTAGCACATGTAATGTTTGATGCATCTATTGATCATCCCTCAAAAACATTATTTACTGAACTCAAATGGTTCACAATACATGGCAGGATAGATTTTCACAAGTCAGTTCTTTTATATAAATGTCTACATGGAACGGCACCAGAGTATCTTCAGGATTTATTCAAGCCTTTTTCAACACAATACCAGTTGAGATCAATATCGCATCAAAAGCATCTAGCATCAAAACCAAGAACAGAGCAATTTAAAAAGAGCATCCAGTACTCTGGTACAGTTCTGTGGAACAAGCTTCCACTACATGTAAAATCTGCTGAAAATATTAGAGTATTTAAGAAGAGATATCATGATCATGTATGTGCTTCTAATAGATACTGGAATTTAGTATTTTAATACTAAACATGTTAAAATAAACACTAATTATTGCTATCTTCATATAATTTGCATTGTTATACTCTCCTTAAGAGGGCCTCAAGGGAGAATAGACCTTGACTAATGAGTCACCCTCTATAAAAAAAAGCATTATTATTATTATTACTATTAATTTGCTCTGTTTGAGGCATGAATTAAATTAGTATTACAACCCACTTTGTTTATAGTTAGTGCAATTTTAACACAAGGTCATTATGGTAAAATATCCAGAGTTGAAATTTACCAGGGGAAACTTTAGGAAATTGTATTCCATTTGAAACAGGTACCATAAAACGATACTTTCCATAATGCTATTAATAAAGGCAGATTGGGGAGTGTTTTCTGACTTTCATGGGAGTGATCAAGATTTTTGGTGGGTAAAGTAGTAATCCTGACTGGCTAAGCTAAATGATGAGGTATGCATTCCCAGACAGCATTCAGGGGTTTACAATACATCCCCTTATAAAATTAACCAGTCTGAGTTTCTGACTCTGAAGAAAAATGGCAAATATATTTTCTCTATAAATAAATCATCATAAGGATGAGTGTCAGAAAGTTGAGGAGACAAAAAGAAAGAGATTCAGCTGCATAGGAAGGTGTGAATCTCAAATAAAGCACAAGGAAAACAGCTCTACACTCCCGTATTGTACACTGGGAAAAGAGCACAGTCTGCAACCAAGAGGCTTGATCAACCAAAGGAGCTAAAGAAAGAGACAGAGAGAAGGAAAGATATTGAAACACAGACCAATCATGAGCAATGAATCCTCAACCTGTCAAAGATCAAGTCATGATTCATTGGTACTATACTCAGTGGGAAAAAAAATACAATATGCATAATGTTAAACTTATATATATATAAACCGAACTTTTGTCCATGGTTGCAAGTTGTAAGAGAATTTCACATAGATAACTTTTGTCCATGATTGTAAGCTGTACACTACATGTTTATAAAGTAAAGGTTAAAGGTCAGTCTTGTTTACAGTTAGACTATGTTTTTTTCCATTGGAAATCTTCACATTCTATAACATTAAAGGTTATGCGAAAATGTGTATAAATAGGGATTTGATAAATAATTCATTTCCATATCAGTCAGTGTGAATCCATGATCTTAGTTTGCATTTGTGTTCAAACAAAACTTGAGAGGAACTATTGATTTAAAATATTCACTGGAATTACTTACGTGCTCATTGACTTGTTGGATTTATACATACTATCTGGATTTCATTCAAAGATATTCTAGATTGCATTATTGTGTTACATAAGGACATTCAAGATTATTAAAATTCCTTTAGAACATTCTTATTTTTATGACATTTAAGATTATTTAGGCTTTAATTCACAATACTGTGTCTCTTAAAATTTTACTTTTTATTCTAAAGAAATGAATTGCTTATTGATTTAACCTACATTGTTGGTTTCACTACTTTCTGTTATTGTGTGTGTGTGTGATTAGGATTTTTAATGTAGCTTTAACAATGTTTCAGTCATACTGCTACAATGTCTGCAGTGTGGCAGTTTATAGTGATGTCTAGCACTGGGACATCATGCCACATACACGTAGCATGATGTCCCACCCAGTCACATTATCCTGACACCAGGCCGATCAGCCCTAACACTAACCTCTTAATGCTGAGCACCTAGCAAGGCAGCTGTTAGTACCGTTTATTGTAAGTCTGTGGTATGACTTGGCCGGGGTTCGAACCCGGGACCTCCCGCTTACGATGCAGATGCTCTAATCACTTGGCCAATCACTAGGCCACTGGAGTGGTTTCTGTTATTGTTAAGACTAGAGTCATAAAAACAAAAAGAGGGTCACATTGCTAGGGTCTGGGGTCTGGGAAGGAATCTTTCACTGACTGAATACATTTGGAATTTGCCTGGTTTAATGTTGCATGGAAACTCATGAATAAAAAATATTTGTGGAACCTGACCATGTTTCAGATGATGTTACAGCCATAACTCAAAAATGATACTGCATCAAATATTAGCTAAACCAACTTCGAAATATGGTGAACTGTCCCAACTGACAGTACTTCAACTTAATTTATGACAAAAAACTACTGAAATCAAAAGACATAAAATCTCCAGGAGACAACAACAACAATCCTGACCAAATCATGATGCTGAGCAGCTGATGTTATTGTTTATAGCAAAGTTATTTACGGCATATGTATAGTCCAGGTAAGTTTGCCATTATGGCATATGTATAGTAAAGGTAAGTTTGTCATTATTGCATATGTATAGTCCAGGTAAGTTTGTCATTATTGCATATGTAAAGTCCAGGTAAGTTTGTCATTATTGCATATGAAAAAGTCCAGGTAAAAATGTCATTATTGCATATGTATAGTCCAGGTAAATCTGTCATTATTGCATATGTATAGTCCAGGTAAGTTTGTCATTATTTGTCATGTTCTACTTATGTAAGTAAATTATGAAATTAATTAAAATAATTAGATTATGTTTGAAATTCTTGATTTTACAAATTACAATCTACTGTCATATCATCAAAAGCAGTGTATAAATACATGTTTCACTACTGTAAATTATTTGGAAAGCTTTAAAACAAAAATTATGTAAAATTTAATAAATAAAATCTAAAATCTCTATCATTAAAAGTTAAAGCCAATATAGAATGTTGGCAAATGCTTTTTGGCACGTTGATACATCACACTTCCTTTCTGTGTACATGTATATATTATGATTTGCCAATGATCATACCTGTCCAATCAAGTATCACCAAGTGACATAATTACATGGATTGTGCTTTAACAAGGGAAAAGAGGAATAATTTGCATCCGAATCACTTAGATCAAAGTGTATTTTGCTTTTATATAATTATTCCAAACTATTCCAAATCATCTGTCTGACTGTCTTCAACTGCATTATAGTAATGATATACATTAGTACTGTTTTTTTTAGCACCTTCCTGTATTGCTAGGAGCCTGATGTTCATAGCAATGCTGAAAATAGCTCAGTGCTTAGCAGGTCAGGTATGCAATTTTGCAGAAAAACCTCTTAAGGAGCTACAAAGAGAGTGAAATAAACATATACAAAAGAAATACCCCACCCCTATCAAAATCCCTGAAGGGATTAGTTAATACCCTGTTCAGTTAAATGCTTAGATACTGTGGCAAAATCTTAAGTTTTTAATTAAAAAAATTCCTGGCCATTTAGGAACTTTAAACTTGGTTATTTTCTATTAATTTCTTGACAAGGGATAACTACTAACTACTACAGTAATCACACACTCCCCCATTTGTTCGTGTCACCCTAACAAATTTAAAAACAAAAATAAAAGCTCAAAAGCATAAAAATTGCATAAAACTGAATTTGATTCGTAATTTGCAGCCTGACTGTTGCCACAAGTCAACTTATTTGTGTTTCACAATACATGGAAACTCTCAATGTAAAGACAAGCAGAAAGAATGCTCACTATCCTTTTTCGGTTTCTAAGATAATCTTTTCCAGTAAAAACTGTCATCTGCATCCAATATTTGCAATGTCTAGTTTTAATGCTTCTACAACAAACTCTGAGTAGTGTAAAGCTCTCACCGTTCCGGATCACTGCCATCTCACCTCTGTCTGTGTGGGTTCAAGTCCAAGGCTCGGCTAATGTGGGTATGTGGGAAAGCCTGCCAGTAGCTTCTCGTGGGTCAGTGGTTCTTCCCTGGGTTTTCCAGGGTTCTTCCTCCACCTGTTATACTGGCCGCAATGCATAGCCTATCTTGTGCTGAAAATTGGCGTCAAACCCTAGAACAACAACAACTACAACAAAAGGAGCAAATAAAAAGGAAGAGCTCTTTATACACGTGTTCAAAGATATGTAACTCCAAAATTGTGATTATCAAAGATGATGAACTACATCATGTCTGTTGCTTGAAAACAAATACCCACTCACACATACATAGTGACTATATTATTAATGAAACTCCCATTTGATTCAAAATGCCATCCAGTTGACACTGTTTGGGGCCCCATATCAACAATCAGGTTAGAAATAATAAATTGGTGAATAACATGACTAGGTTTTGTACATTTGTTATATCCCTGATGATGTGTATTTTTTAAATTCATAGGGGGTACAAACAAACCAGAAAGTACATGATTCTGTGCCAAGAAGGACCATTTATTCAAAAGGTATATAGATCTCACGTTGATAGTTGTGTATCCAGGTTGTTGCAAGTTCTTGAACACCCAAGCTGTCAACAACCATATGAGTTCAATAGGCTCACTTACCTATTAAAAATAAGTTACGGGTATGGTACCAGCAATAAACACTGCTGAATACTTAGACTTAAACCAAAAGACTCGTAAAATCTAAGCCTTACCCAGACTTTGAAACTAAAATATTGTAGATAATCTAGTCACTAACAATTCTACATGTTCTGTTGTTAAAGTTTGAGTACTGAACATTTGAGAAACTCTTTCTTATAAAATGCTGTTGTATTTAGAAACCACCTGGACAAGAGTACTGTGAGTGCCAAGTCAGCGGAAGCTTTCAAATCAGCACTCCACCCTAAAAAAGATGCAAAATCCCTCTGTAGTAAAATACCAGTATTGATTACGGATACATACAAATACAGATACCGATAATCTAAAACCTTTCGCCACAAGGGTATGTATTGTTGCCTTACAATTTAGAAGCAAATCATACATATAAAATATAAACCTATCTTTATATATTATATGTATGATTTTGCCCACAAGTGCTCTACGCAAGACTGATGTAGAGAAAAAACAATAATCTGAAGGAAAAAAATCATACAGAGTGACAAAAATACCGTAGATTACCCCCATGACCCATTCTGACATAGGACCATCTCTATTATATTATATAAGAGCAATGTTTCTAACTTCCAAATACTTGACTCCACCCATGACCCTCGATTTCCTTCTGTTATTTCCATCTTTAAAGGCACATGACCATAATCTATGGCCTGTTTTACTACAGAGATATTTTTCTATTCATCAAGCCATCACTGACTTCTCTGCATCATACCAAGCTGAAGTTAACGGGCTCTGAACAATGCAAATTTCGCTTGCTGGGACAACGTTGAGACAGATGACAACTGGTGAAAAGAGCTAAGTATACCATATCTGCAACTCTTTGATAATCCCTTCTTTAATTACAGAATGGGGCCCTGAGTGGCCTAGTGGTCTAAAGCGCTTTCAGTTACGGATCACTGCCATATCCTCCGTCTGCATGGGTTCGAGTCTCAGATTCAGCCAATGTGGGTATGTGAGAAAGCTTGCCAGTAGCTTCTCGTGGGTCGGTGGTTCTTTCCGGGGTTTTCCCAGGTTCTTCCTCCATCATTAATACTGGCCGCCATGTACAGCCTATCGTGTGCTGAAAAATGGCATTAAACCCTAAAACAACAAGAACATAATTACAGAACAGTGGTAGATTGTCTTCTTCACTATACATACAAGCAACTCTCATTTTCAAAACATGTACACTATGGGGCACACATGTCAATGGCGAAATATGATTGGCTCAAAAGGTTATACTTAAATAACATCCATGCAACAGAGAACCGTTTATGATGTAGATTATTTGTACCGAGGCAAAAATTTGTAACAACATGATCACATCATGTTAGAAATCATCTGAATGTGTTAAATTAATGAGAGTATACATTAACCATTTACCTCATGCAAGCGTCTTTGGATGCCTCTACTCCATTCACATGGAAGCACCTTTTGACACCTGCTGTAAACATCAGCCATTTTGAGCTGGTTTTCATAGCGCCACCTTCAGGGAAAACCCTCCTATTAGATACTACATTCATTTCTGCAAATGACAATTACGTCAGATCACGTGGTCACTGTTTATACACTGGTCAATATCTGCTTTTTAAAGTAACTGGGTCATAATCTCCACTCTCCAAAATGGCAGTCATGGATTTCATTCAGTACTTATGAAGTTTTCATGATTAGAATCACAACTAAGAAAGATTCAATAACTGAGGTAAAGGCTCTGATATTGATGTAGGCAGCAATTAGTTTTTATAAATTATCAAATTCAGATGACTTAGTGATGTAGACGCTGACAAAAATTATGTAAATTTCGAGTATGGGTAATGGCAGCTACAGTTGGTCACATGGCCTCACTGACATGACGGTGAATGAGTTCCCTCAAGATTTTAAAACACATAAAAAATTCTTGTGTGAAAAATAATTATACAGTTATAACAATCAAACTTTACTCTTACATTTTTCCACATATAATCTATGTGTACCAAAACTGTAAAATGGTTAAAATTGCTGTTAAACGTAACATACACTACATTGCTTAACAGTTCACAGGCAGGCCTAGGCATATGCGATCAACTAGGTAACAGGTGTTCTATTTATAGTGTGCTGCACTTTGTCACTATGCTCTATGAGGGAGAGGGTTAAAGTATAACCTTTAAAGCCAATCATACTTTGCCGTTGACCTGTGTGCCCCATAGTGTACATGTTCTGAAAATGAGAGTTGCTTGTATGCAATGTATGCAATAAAGATGACAACTTTTAATTATTCCATGAAGCAGGATTCCTAAAGTTGAATTGAGTTAATGGTAAGTAAAAACTTACTTTTGTATCTACCACTGTTCTGTAATTAAAGAAGGGATGCATCGTAGAGTTGCAAACATGGTATTTGTAGCTCTTATCACCAGTTGTCACCTGAGCTTGACGTTATCCTGGCAGGCAAAATTCGCACATTTTGGAGCTCGTAACTTCAATTTGGTACAATGCAGAGAAGTCAATTAAGGCTTGATGAATAGAAATATATCTCCAAAATAAAACAAACCATAGAGTATGGTTGTGTGCCTTTAGAGATGGAAATAGCACAAGGAAATTGAGGGTCATGGGTGTAATAAAGTATTTGGAAGTTACATACGTTCTCTCAGTATGACAGAGAGGGTTCAATGTTAGTCCTACAATATAAGACACATCACCCATTATTTTTGTTACTGGGGTGATGGGTCTTAGTGCGTAACTAATGGCGCTATTTAGCGTGTTTTGATGTCGACTAACAGTATAACAAAAGTAAAATTTTCAGGAATATTACACACAACTGGCAACCAATAACGACGCTTTTCTACAAAGTAAAGTTATAATGTTTTTTTCAGACTTTACTTACCCTGATGGCTTTTCTCTAATAAATTTTGCTGGCCTACATTTCAGTTGGCTGGAAAATGACAAAAGCCAATATCAGGCTAATTTGAAATATTATTCTTTAACGAAACGAATAAAAATATATGATGCCTTTTGGAACTGTAAGTAACGTTTCGTTCCGTTCAAGAAACATCCGACATGAACCTACTTAAACATACTTCGGCATACCTCAACTACCACTGCATTGCAAGAAATTCAAATGTATGTCAACAGAGCATGAAAATGCATCCATTTACTAGTGTCAAATTTTCATTCCGCCAGGATAAAGACAGCATATTATGTATATTAATTACACATAAATTAGTGGAAGCGTGTCAATATAGGTGGCTAAGTGTGTGAGATATTCCTGAAACTTTGACAACTCATTCCGATGTCAACTGACATCAGAACAGGCTATACAAGGACGTTATTTGAATAGTAAGACCTAGTACTATAACAAAAACATGTGATATGCCATTGTAGGGCTAGGTCCAATGTCAGAACGGGTCGTTAGGGTAATCTGAGGTCTTTTAGTCACTCTGTATGATTTTTTTTCCTTCAGATTATTGTTTTTTTTTCTTTCTTCTCAACATCAAGCTCTCGTCAAGCACCTGTGATTTCACCTATATCTAATTAAAATTGTAAACAACGACACAAGTCTCTCTGTCCACAGCTGCAAAGGTAACGTCGGTAAGATGAATAAAGTTACATATCAGTTTTAGATCACTCACAAAAGTTAACAATCACGAACACAAAATCTGTAAATGGTCCTTCCTGTCCCAAAAAAACAAAAATCCTTTTCTACGTATGCTAGCCAATGTGAACTTTCTTTTCACAAAATGCAAAACTCTTTCAAAATAGCCTTGTACTGTACTCAGTACATCAGAGCGTTAAACGTCATTGATTTTGACTGCGGAATACTCAAATTACAGTTACATCTATGATAAAAGCAGAAGATTCCGAACGATATGCGCAACTATTGCAACGTCATAACATAAGCATATCGCGTAAACAAGTAGCATCTAAAACATATTTTGGGCAAATTGACGAAGTCTAAGCATGTCAGAGAATTTAAACATGCCAGAGGCTGAGGAAGACCCTAATTTGAAAGCTGGCCATCCACCAGCAGGTGTTGTATTATGATTGAAAACTGTCATTGGTATAAAACATGCAGAGTACCCTGCCCATGTGGCATGTTCATTTTTCCCAGATTCCATTTGTCAAACCTCGTAATGTCATATGCGTCATTTTATCATCATCTGGATTTAATGTTATAGCGGTATTTTTAGTGAATATATATGAAGTGGCTGGCACAGTTATCGTAAAATTGTCCATGGCTGCCGTGTATGTTGGTTTTAACATTATGTTTTAGAGCGTCCCAAATTTGTTTAGATCGACTTGTAGACAATTCGGCCCAAAGATAATTCGGCCCAGCTTGGACCGAAAATAAGACAATTCAGCCCAACTCGAAAGACAATTCGGCCCAACTTTGCGATAGTTTTATAAAGATATTTTTCTTCAAACAGCAAGTAGATACAATGTAAGATATATATGTTTGTTAGTCCTACATGTAAGACATAGCACATTTTGATTCTGTTGAGGTGCTATGTCTTACTATCCAAATAACGGCCTTGTATAGTGTGTTCCAGTGTCGTTGACATCGGAATGAGTAATCAAAGTTTCAGGAACATCTCACACATTTGGCAGCCTATATCGACATTTTCCCACTAATTTATGTGTAATTAATATACTTACTGTGCTGTCTTTATCCTGGTGGAATGAAAATATGACACTAGCAAATGGATGCATTTTCACGTTCCATTGACATTTGAATTTGTTGCAATGCGATGGTAGTCGAGATATGCCGAAGTAAGTTCAAGTAGGTTGCTGTTTGGGATATGTTTCTTGAACAAAACAAACCGTTGCTTACAGTTCCAATTGGCATAATATATTTTTTATTCGTTTCATTAAAAAATAATGTTTCAACTTTATCCGATTTCGGCATTCTCGGCTTTCATCACTTCCCAGCCAACTGAAAAGTAGGCCAAAGAAACTTGAAAAAGGGTCCATTTCTTTTGTGAGAATTTGAATTTATTAGAGAAAAGGCATCATAGTAAGTAAGGTCTGACTAAAACATTATAACTTTACTTTGTAGAAAAGCGTCATTATTTTAGTTGTCAGTTGTGTGAAATATTCCTGAAAATTTTACTTTCGTAACGATGTTAGTCGACATCAAAACACACTACACAGCGCCATTAGGTAGGCTGTAAGACCCTGACGCCCACAACATAAATATCAGCATTGGGTCTTACAGGTAGGACTAATATGTTTGTGTGTGTGAGAGAGAGAACACAAACTAACATATAATGCGCTTTCTAATTAAAAGACTTAAATACATTTATTTTTTATGCTAAAAAAATATATGCATCTGCACAACGACATTTTCAATTTAAGTCGTCTGGTCAAATTATCAGTAATTGATTTATCAAATAATAATACTTGACAGATACTATTCACCAGAATACATTTACATTTTTCTAAGAGTAGCGACACCGTACATGAGATATTATACTAATATATTTGATTTTAGGCTCCAGATTGTAACACTGCTTCATATATGAACGCCATATTTTCATGACCAAAAGGGAACCAAGAAAGCTGAGTGAAAACGATTACAGATTTAATGAACAGTCTTTTGTCATATGTATCTGAATGTGATACATTATATTTTTGGAGTGACAAAAAAGGCATACACATTGTAAACTTTCGTGTCTCTATTTTGAATCGGAAACTTATGATTAGAATGGTATTAATTTGACAACTTAAAATGTTTTTGGTGCTTTGAATATTCATTATTATCAATTTAAATGAAATTTAAAATATGAGAAATTTTGGTAAAGATGCATCTTACGTTGTGCACATTTATCTGTCTTTTTCGTAACTCATAATAGCAAAACTCAATAATGTTCTGAATTAAATTTATGTGAAATTATCACAAAATACCAAATCATGCAATTTGCAACCATTTTCCCGGTATCATTTTATTTGTAAATCATAACAAATAAGTTCAAATACAAGAAGATCTCTTGTAATGTATGTATTTTCCTTCAGAATTAAGGTTTTGAGACCAAGTGGGCATGTGCCTGACAAAATCGACCTTCTTCCACAGGAGATATGATGCATCTCATTATTGTCTACGTAACTCCCAAAGCATCACGTCCATCTCTACTATACTTCTTTTCATCAGACGTCCTTTCTCCACAGTAATATTTGTCTTTGGGACGGTTTTCCTAAAGATATCAGAAAGCTCCTAACCATTATAACTTCGGAAAACATTTATCTAGTTCACTAAATGTTTCAAATTGTATTCTCAACCTATTCTATTTTAAAAACTAATTAAAATGAGAATGAATAATCAAGTTACCTAATGCAGGGATTTTGAACTATACGGTACAAACATATTAACCCTTTACCTCATAGAGCATAGTGACAAAGTGCAGCATGCTATAAATAGAACACCTTTTACCTAGCCGACCGCATACACATATGCTTGCCTGTGAATTGTTAAGCATTGTAGTGGTGTTACGTTTAACAGTAGTTTTAACCATTTTACGTTTTTGGTACACATCTATTATATGTATAAAAATTTAAGAGTATAGTCCGATTGTTATAGTTGTGTAATTATTTTTCACAGAAGAATATTTGATGTGCTTTAAAATTGAGAAAGAACTCGTTCACCATCATGTCAGTGAGGCTGCGTGACCAACCCTAGCTGCCATTTCCCATACTCGAAATTTAGTTTTTCATCTGCGTCTACATCATTAAGTCATCTGAATTTGATAATCAATAAAAACTAATTGCTGCTTACATAAATATCAGAGCCTTTACCTAAGTTATTGAATCTTTCGTGGTTGTGATTCTAATCATAAAAACTTCGTAAGTACTGAATGAAATCCTGCCTGTGAACTGTTAAGCAATGTAGTGTATGTTACGTTTAACAGCAATTTTAACCATTTTACATTTTTGGTACACATATATTATATATGGAAAAATTTAAGAGTAAAGTCCGAATGTTATAGCTGTGTAATTATTTTTCGCAGAAGAATTTTTTTATGTGCTTCAAAATCTTGAGAGAACTCGTTCACCGTCATGTCAGTGAGGCCGCGTGACCAACCGTAGCTGCCATTTCCGATACTCGAAATTTACAAGGTTTTCGTGTGCGTCTATATCGTGTGTGTCTATATCACTAAGTCATCTGAATTTGATAATTTATAAAAACTAATTGCTGCCTACATCAATATCAGAGACTTTACCTAATTTATTGAATCTTTCATCGTTGTTATTCTAATCGTGAAAACTTCGTACGTACTGAATGAAATCCGCGACTGCCATTTTGGAGAGTGGAGATTATGACCCAGTTACTTCAAATAGCAGATATCGACCAGTGCATGAATAGTGACCACGTGATCTGGCGTAAAATTGTCATTCGTAGAAATGAATGTAGTATCTAATGGGGGGTTTTCCCCGAAGGTGGTGCTACAAAAACTGGCTCAAAATGGCTGATGTTTACAGCAGGCATCAAAAGGCGCCACCATACGAATGGAGTAGGGGCGTCCAAAGACGCTTGTATGAGGTAAAGGGTTATATAAGAATTGTAAAAATACATGTTAAAAATAAATGCTTGTTAAAACTATTGTCAGTTGTATTATAAAATTGGGCCGAATTGTCTTTTAAGTTGGGCCAAATTGTCTTATTTTCGGTCCAAGTTGGGACAAATTGTCTTTGGGCTAAATTGTCCAATAGCTGTTTAGATCTTAATTTGCGTGGCGTGTTCCTCATAACCTAACATGTTTGATTACAGATTATGAGGTCCTCAGCATAGTCACAGCATTTTTGTTGGACCTTGGCAGAAAATGTTGACTTAAGCAGCCTCATGAATTCAGATCACAACAATGTTGAATTTACTTTATGCCATATTTGCACCCAAGTCTTCAGTCCAGAAGTGTGTTAGCTGTTCAAGCCACTAGTCCTACAATGTCAGAAATAGGACATGTTTTAGTGCTATGTCTTACTACCCAAATAACGACCTTATATAGTGTGTTCCAATGTCTGTTAACATCAGAATGAGTAGTCAACACTTGGCAGTCTATATTGACACTCTTCCACTAATTTATGTGTAATTAATATACTTACTGTGCTTTCTTTATCCTGGTGGAATGAAAATTTTACACTAGCAAATGGATGCAGTCTCATGTTCCGTGTACATACATTTGAATTTCTTGCAATGGGACAGTAGTTGAGGTATGCTGGAGTATGTTTAAGTAGGTTCATGTGGTGGATATGTTTCTTGAATGAAACGAAACATTGCTTACAGTTCCAGTAGGCATAATATATTTGTATTCATTTCATTAAAGAATAATGTTTCAACTTAACCCGATTTTGGCATTCCCAGCTTTTGTCATTTTTCAGCCAACTGAACTGTAGGCCAACAAAACTTGAAAACAGGTCTGGTTCTTTTATGAGAATTTGACTTTATTAGAGGAAAGACATTAGAAAATTACTTTGTAGAACGCATCATTATTGGTTGCCAGTTGTGTGTGATATTTCTGAAAATTTGACTCGTTGCACTGTTAGTCGACATCAAAACACTCTACACAGCGCCATTAGTTAGGCAGTAAGATCCATAACCCACCAAAACAAAAATATTGGGGGATGTGTCTTATGTTGTAGGACTATTCATGCCAAAAGTATTGTAACTTGTTGCTCCCATTATAACTTGATTATAGTAAAAGTTGCACAGGTCATATAGGCACTCAACACCGATTATTTCAGTAATGGGTGTCATTTAAAGGACTTTGATTCTTCATACCTTTAAGTGGCAAGTATTCACTTCATTTGGATTCTTTTACATCCACATTCCTTTGGAAGCTTATTATTTAGATGCCCAAAGAAATGCATACGGCAAAATCAATGTTAAAGTATGTAGACATTTTTGGACAACATGAACCATTAGGTTTGATTTCAATAGAATCTGGATTGATTGTCATGCACTGTGATGTCACAATGAACACTACGCGTATTGATAAACAAATTCATGCTATACTATATTGTGATGATTCCACTTGAAGTTCTCTTTTCTTGACCCAAGTTTAGTACATGGCCACCATTGTAAATAAAAACTCATAGAGATCAGGAGTAAAGGATATAAGTTGTCTTTATGATTGTCGTCAATTAATTCTGTTCACAGTTGTTGCTCAAACAATAGCCGACGTGTTCATTTTTTAACTGCATACACAACAAAGCAGCAGACAATGCAGTGGTTGATAAAAGATTTCCCACAATTTAATAAACATCAAAAAATGAAAGCCGCCAACATGTTTGCTGGGCATGGAATGTGTTGATTGTTAATTATTCTTGCTGTAGTCTTTCAGACGAATAGGTGTAGAAGTGTTAATTATTGGGAATTTACAATGAATAAAGGTACGTAGAAACGCATCTGAGAAAACTTTAGGAGTATGAAATTTGTATAGATACTGTTCATAGACCCTGAAACGTAATGAACCATACATTTGCTTCGTCTTTCTTAAACTAATTTTGCTGTTAATTTTTCCCATTGAATTCAAACACATAATGATTTGTGACAAAATTACTGAATAGTTTAATTATGTATACAATTTTTGCAATGGAATTACATGTATTATGGATTAACTGCATGCCACATAGTCTGGTCCCAGCTTAGTATGCTCCTTGTTTTGCACTATGCTATACTAAGTCAGGCGAACACCGACGCCATGTTGTCATGTGATCAAAACAAATGGCCTCACATGGAGAGATCTAGTTAATCTAACCATGGCACATTAATTCTTTTACTATTCTCTTTCTTAATGACACAATATGAACTTTACTTATCCTTTGATTTGAATTATCTTGTCTTAACCACCAATTCATCTAATTTTGCAAATATTTTTACTAGTAGCTAAAGATGAAGGAAAAGAGTATACGCAACGATATTTTCATAATATTGCACATTTTACACAGCATTATCCCAAAGGTTCCTTCTCCATTCGATTCCTTGATAAATTTTACCTTCAAATTGATATGACGTGGAGTATGACAGCCTAAATATAGCCAAAGATTAAGACAAATATATCACCACTCCTTTACAAGGGTGTGAGTGTACTGATTGTTTTGCAAATATTGAACACTTCAAACCATGCCATCTAAAGTATTCTAGTTGCAATAAATTCCTCGATTATGTTAACATTGATATTGATATCTCATTGTATATGACAGCTTGGACTTAGCCAAATATCAGGATCGAAAAAGCAACCCTAATACATGAGGGTTTGAATGTGACTCTATTTTATTTTTTTGAAAGATAATGATAAATTGTTAATATCAATCCCCCTGTTGAGGCTCCATTCATAGGTCCAACACCCTTTGAATAAGGTCTGCTTGTATAAACCTTTCTTTATGAATGCAGGCTGTTTAAGGATGGCAATGTATTTTACACATCAGAAATAAATATTTTGCAGCAAAAGGAAATGCAGATCTTTATTATGAAAACAAAAGATGTGCAAATAAACATATGATTATACATATATATGTATTATGTTACATTATGTTTAAGGTTGTACACCACTCCGTCAGGAACTTGCACACTGATAATTCATGAAACCGCTTATAATGCGGGATCATGCATCCATTTTATTTTTGTGCCAGAAAATACTGCAAAAATTGATCGCTATTAATGAAGAAAATCGTGATCAAAATTGTTAGCTGAAACATTGATATATCACTTCTTTATAGTTGAAAACAGTAGATAGGACCTGTACATATTAATAGCATTTTGAAATTATCAGCTTTTAATAAGAAGTCATACACACCGCTCCCTCGATAACTCGCGCCCTGATAACTCGCAAACCTGCTTATAACGCGTGTCTGGCGTGGATCCCATTTTTTTAAAAAGAAAATATTTTTAAAAAATGAAGAAAATCGTGATCAGAACTGGTGAATGAAACCTTGATATATCGCCCGTTTTATTGTCGAAAATGGCGGTTAGTGCCCGAAAAGTTAGAATCAACATCATAAAATTTTCAGGTTTTAATAAGGAATCACATATCTTGTTAGATTTTATTGGAAAAAATATTTTCTTAGTTCACTGTAAATAATAATACTGTATATGTATACGGCGAAACAGCGATCAATGAATTATAGTAAATGCTAACAGGTGGCAACACTGAATGAAATGAACACTAATTAAATATGTCTTGTCAGGGGAAATTAGTGTTTTAATCTTTTCATTGTGTTGCAGTGTAAGCAGTATAATCGTTGCATGTTCTCGTCTATTCAAACATGAAAAGAGTCAATTGACCGTCACATCGATGCCCGCAAGCACATCTGTGAGAACCTAATTAAGTGCCGGCTGCGTTTTGATCGACGACTTGGGGAAGTGGTTGTTGCATTGTAAAAATCAATTAAAATAGACCTGCTTTGTTTTATCACATTATGTCTGTCTTTTGTATCAAATCAGGTAAAAGACCTACAATACAAAAGTCCAGAGGAATGCAAATCCTACATGCATAAACTCTTGTGGTCAATATCGTGTCTCAACATCAGTCAATTTAATTGGACCAATCGAACATGGTTTCAAATAGCATGTACTTATTGTCATTAAAGTATATACTAATCAGTAATTTATCCTAATCATTTGTAAATGTGATCATGGAGAGCAAGGGAATCAAGCGAAAGGCGTACTCGGTGAATGAAAAGCTTACTGTCATAGAGAGGGTTCGTAATGGTGAATCAAGATCAAAAGTTTGTAGTGAACTTAAACTTGCCGAGTTGACACTCAGAGGTTGGTTCAAGGATGAGCAGAAATTTCGGGATTATTTGCATGAAGTTGATTCTGATGATGGATTTAAATGGAAACGGGCACGCACTGCAAATGACACAGAATTAGATGATGCTGTGTACACCTGGTTCACACAGCAACGTGAACAAGGTGATCCGATTTCGGGAACAATTCTCAAGGCCCAGGCAGAGAAAATGGCCAAAACTATGGATACTGATTCAGATTTCATGGCAAGCCATGGATGGCTTTGGAGATTCCAGCGCCAACATGGAATAAAACAAAATTCGTTGTCGGGAGAGATACGCTCAGCAAATCAGGCGGCCGCATCTAGTTATCCCAACCAACTCCGAGAGATACTGACTCGTGATGGATATACAGATGACCAAGTTTATAATTGTGATGAGGCTAGTCTATGCTATCGGATGATGCCAGACAAAACTCTAGCTACCAGAGATGATACACACAAAAAGGAGGGTTTCAAGCTGAACAAAGAGAGATTAACACTTTTGTTTTGTGTTAACAAAACTGGCACACATAAAATGAAACCATTATGTGTTGGCAAATACAAGTCTCCCCATTGTTTTCATCACATGAATATGGACAGCCTTCCATTTGTATATAGAAATAGTGGAAATGCATGGATGACTGCAATAATATTTACGGAGTGGTTTTCTAAGATGTTTGTCCCCGCCGTTAGAAACCACCTGCAATCCAGGGGCTTAGAGGAGAAAGCTCTACTGCTATTAGACAATTGCCGAGCAAATATTGTATTCTCACTCGCGTATTTGTATTTAAATATTATTTTTTTTATTTTTTTTTACATGTCTGACGTTTAGACCCATTAAATTCATGGTTGGTAATGGTTTATCTTTGTGAATTTATTTTTTTACATTTTACTCTATCTATCTATCTGTCTATCTAGTGATAGCAGATTTTTTTTTTAGAGCAACACATGTTTCGACGTCGTTTTTCGATATGAATGTTATCTTTTTTGATAAAAGAAATCTCGATTCATTTTGAACAAACAATAAAACTAGAATGTATCCAAATCAACACAAAAAGCAGTGACGTAATACACAATGTGTTTAGCGATACACATGTTAAGAGTACTGATACCTCTTGGAATAATTGTTTTTGCGATTTTTTCAAGATAGTTTATCCAGAAATTAAAGATAATTTATAAAGAAAAACGAACAACACCTTTATAAAGAAATATTTATTCACAGTTATTTTCAGCACGATTATAAAACGAGTATTTAACAATGCAACCCCCCCCCTTTCGCCTCTCTCCGTCGATCTCCATCTCTTTATTAGTTTTTTTTATAGGTCCCTCGGTAACTCGTGCCCTTGCTTATAGTGCGGTCGATGTTTTTGGACCTCGTTGTGCGTGAGTTATCGAGGGAGCAGTGTAATTGGTTTTAAAAAAATTCCGAAGGACATCCTAGTACACTTTAATTAAAGATAGCCTAGGAAATTTTGATCAGTGAAAATGTCACTTATGCCTAGTGTAAGCAGTACATTAATATTTGAATGCCAATTAAATAATTTTTATTAAGTGTTTTAATTTTGCTTTAATTTTATCTTTTAGTTCTTCTTAAGTGTGATTATCATAAAAAAATTTGTATTTGAATGTAAAATGTGTCAATCTACCATAACAGCCATATCCGCAAGCATTTCTCGGAGAACCTAATTTAAGAGCCGACCATGTTTTCATAACTGACTTGCGGAAGTATTTGTTGTATTGTTGCACTGAATTGAAAGCTGGCCTCCTTTGTATTATCATGTTAACTATGTCTTTTGAATCAAATAAAGGAGATGGAATATAAGAAAAGTTAAAAGGCATGCAAATCCTACATACTTAAAATCTAGTGGCCAGTGTCATATGTTGGGTGTACTCTTTTCAATCGAACACTGTTATAATGTTATTGTGTATATAACATAAAGTACCTTAAATTAACAGTCATTTATAACTGACCGAAGATAGCAAGGCAATGAATACTTTGTAAAATAAAGAGCTTGGTTTCACAAATACGGACCATTGTGGGCAAGTGAGTTTCAGAGAATTCCTGAACTGGCATTTAGAGATGATAAGAAGTATCACTATCACTTCCAGTGAAATCACAACATCAATATTGTACTAATTCAGGGATGGTCCTGGCTTTTAAAAAGCTGTCGCCAAAAAATCGCCAACCTCAATATTTTGTCGCCAATTTTCAAAAAGTGTCGCTAAAACAAGTAGTGTACATTTTTCCAAGTGTTAATTTAGTCTATTAATGTAACAGGCAATGAAAATTACAAAAGATGGGTTAGTTAATACTTTAATTACAACAAGCATTAACAAAATGTTACAAAGTGTTACATGAAGATCCGACGCGATTTTAGGGCTGCCCACTTGTTGAATGCAGTTTCAAAGTCTAATTTTTCACATCTGTACATGCTGATTCTCATTAAATTCTCGAGAGATGAGAGGCAGAGCTTATTTCTGATGTCAGTTTTTATGAGGTTCATCTTACTGAATCCACATTCACAGTCCACAGTGCTGACAGGTGACACCAGTAGTCTCTCAGCAGCCCACCCCTCTTTATGGCTAGCTTCACAAAGCTTGTAGTGAATTGTTCCTAAATCCCAAGAATGATCACTGAATGCTGTATAAATTTTCTCGACAAGCAAAATAGGATCTCCATTCCCACGAATGAAACTTACACGAGTCAACACCTGGCAATATTGGACCGTATATATAAGCATAAATTCACACCCAATTTAGGGATTCTTTCACTCCTGTATTTTGAGAAATAAATAATTATTATTAATTATGCAAAACTGTTTTTTTTTTTGTTGCTATTTCTTGTTGCGGAGTTTAAGTCTCTGAATCCGTAACATGGGATTGATGGCAAAAGAAAAAGATCAATGAGTAAAATGCTGCACTGGCGACAGATATAATTGTGATTGAGATTTTTTCCATTTGCTTTGTATTTACACACAGTAGTTGGTATTTCAAAGGTTATCAGTTTTCTATGAAGGTTCAGCAAAACTATTGTATTGGTATATGTAAAAAAAACAAAAAAAACAGAAGGATTAGCCATACATTTAATTGTATCTGTTCTATTCGCGTCTTCAGAAGTCGGTCAGTTGTAGGTATAGTGCGGTAGCATGATTGACTGTATCACAGCATACAGTACTCAGCCCAGATGTCAGCATAAGCAGATTATGATGTAACAATGCACTGTAAAGATGGGGTTGTCAATAAGAACAAAGGATCGTTTGTGTAACAGATTGATTCCAATGCATTGCTTAGTCAAGTTTGTGGCTTCCTTTCGTTCTCCCTTTTAATTTATCCAGTCCAAATCCATGATTGTATGTACAAATTAAAGAACCAAAAAGTATGTCGCCAAAAAAATCGCCAGATGGGATATTTTTGTCGCCAATAAGGAAAAAAAATCGCAATTTGCGACATTGGCGAAGCCCAGGACGATCCCTGCTAATTGAACAATAGAAAAATTGAGTTTTGGCATAGAAAATTGTCTCACAAAATAAATGTTGCTAGTTTTAAAAAAAAAAAACGAATCAAAAACATATTGTTTGGTGGTATATCAACATTTAGTCTAGTTCCCTGCTACTTTGACTTACATCTTGGCAGGATAATATTAAATACCACTCAGGGAACCAGACTAATAAACAAAACAAAAAGCAGTGATGTAATACACATGTTGGACATTTTAAAAATAAATGCTTTTTATACAGAATAAGGAACAACTTCATCGGCTATTAACAATTATTATCAATGTGACTGTAAAATGAGGATACATTCATTAAATAGCCCAGCTCGCTAACACCTACACACATTTGCCATCACCACCATTTGTGGTGTCTATGCAGATTTTTATGTTTGGAAGTCCCTCAGTAACTCACACCTTATAGTGTGATCTATGTTTGTGAACCCCGTTATGCACGAGTTATCGAGGGAGGATTGTGTGTGTGTGTATGTATATATGTATATATATGTATATATATATATATATATATATATATATATATATATATATATATATATATATATATAAACCATTTTCCCTATATCCATACCTGCAATCTTGCCAATAAAATGTGTATCTTCTATGGCAGCATACTTTGGTAACTATGAGGAAATCTTAGACTATTTAAGGAAGGGGTGATTTATAGTAAAAACATTTTTTCTGTCCCTTGCTTGGGAATGATGACCAGGATACAAAAAAGTGAATGACAACCTGGATACAAAAAAGTGACCTCTAATATTGTGGCTGATGACACAGATTAACTTTGAAAATATTTTTTGCATAAAAGTAATCTTGACTGGCTGAAGCAAACATTGGAATATGTCAGAATTTAAGGTTATTAGATGTTTAAATAAACACACAGAAATTAATTATTATGGTAAGTACTAAATACAAATATAGCTTTTAAAATCGAGAAGTTTACTGACATGTATGAAAGGATTTTTTTTCACATTTTTAAATATTTAAAAATTTGATGTTCTGTATTGTAAATATTAATTATGTTCCTTTAATTACCCAAGGTACACAATTGCTGCATAATGTTAATAAATCTTGTCATTTTGTTGAAGATTCGAATGCATGTCTTTCTGTCGCAGATTTGTTTGTATGTGTAGATCTAATTAAACAAAATAATGATTGATACTTTGGTACGACAAAGTGGGTTCAAGTCCAAGGCTTGGCTAGCGTGAGTACATTGGAAAGCCTGCTGGTAGCTTCTTGTGGATTGGTGGTTCTTCCTTGGATTTTCCAAGGTTCTTCCTCCACCAGTTATACTAGCCACCATGTATAGCCTATCCTGCGCTGAAAAATGGCATTAGACCTAGAACAACAACATAAGTTAACTGCATATAATGCTGTTAAAAAGAGGGTGGACATACATTGTGCTGTTCACTGTACTTTTTTTTTGGTTGGTGTAGTTGTTCTTGCAATAGTAAAGAGCAGAATGTGATACCAAAAGTAAAGAAAAGGGTAGCATGGTGCAAGGGATATGCTATGAAAGATTGTGGTAAGCCTGAAAAAAATCAAAAAGATCATAGCTTGCAAACAAAATGGCATGGTGATGTGACCTGCTACAAAAGGATAGGGCAACACTAGCTTATAAAGTCAGATGGTCAAAGACCTACTGTATTGACGATTTGCTATTTCTTTTCAGTGAAGGCTGGTGGAATGAGGGTGGTACAACACAAACGCCATGCCTCTGGAGATAAACCAGAGGAAAAACCTAGTCAGGAGGACATTGAGGAATTTGGAACAAGGTAAAAGAGTCAAAAGTATCACTGACTGTTGTTTTCATCTTAAGTCTAAAGACTGTAATCTTAAAAAAATTTTAAAAAACCAGTCTGCTTAAAATCAGATCTCTGCTGTCCTACAACAACTGCTTAAGTGTTATGTTCTGGTGATCTTTGAATTAGCCAGTGGAAATGCAGCTTTCAAAAATCTGAAAGTGAATTAAATCATTCAGTATACACACATTCTCTTTATCCACGCTGCTCAGTCTCCAAATGCAAAGACAAGACTTCATCTGATTGGTTGATAAAATTAGCGATTATGGTAATAACTTAGGTTACCAAAACATGACCCCAAAGCGATCAGCCAGATCTTCATGAATAGCAGTAAAGATTTGATTTTAATCTGATTACTTAAAAAACAAAACATCAGTGAAATAATACGACACTCGTAAACAATCTCACACTCAACTAAGACTTGAAACTTAATTTTTAAGTCTTATTGGCAGATGTGTGAGCACAAACATGTCAGAATAATAAGTCAAGTCAGGATTGAAATAAGAGAATATTTTGTCATACCTGCTTTTAACATTGTGAAACAGTTGTCACTTTTTAGGCACTGGCTATTAAGACTTTCACATTTACAAGTGTAAATGACATTGTTTTGTGTTTGCTGTGTAAACATGTACAAAATTGGATTTAACAAGTGTTGTAAATTGTACATTGTTTAATTTTTTACATGTAAGCATGAACAAATTGGTATTTTATATAGAACTGTCACATTTTCAAGAGGAAACAGTATTGTTTAATGTTTGTCTTGTAAGTGTGTACAAATATGTTGTTCTATTAGGACCATCGCATTTCCAGATGTAGATGACAATGTTTCATATTTTTCTTGTAAATACACCTCTCCCTTGATAACTCGGGCACAACAGGGTCCACAAACATAGACTGCACGATAAGTGAGGCGCGAGTTACACGGGAACCTCCAAAAATTGAAACAAATCTCTTTGACATCGAGAAAACTGGGGGGGGGGGGGCATTAGGGAACTGGGCTGTTTTTTAGCTGAATTCTCATTTTACAATCATGTTGAAAATAATTTTTAATAATCCGCTTTTTCTAATGAAGTTGTTCATTATTCTGTTTAAATAAAATTTATTTTCAAAATGTCCAACATGAAAGATTGTTCCAACTGGTTTCAGCAACCATTATGTGTACTCATAAAAAAATCTGTATTACGTCACTGCTTTTTGTTTTCTTGATGAGTCTGGTTCCCATAGTGGTGTTTAATATTATCCTGCCAAATCGGGAGTTACAGAGCAGGGAACTAGACTTACTGTTGATACACCACCAAACAAGATTACTTTTTTTCAAAAACATGCAACATTTATTTTGTGAGACAATCATCTACATTGAAACTCAGTTTTTGTTGGCTTAGTTAGTACATTATTGATGTTGTGAATTAATTGATTCGAATTAAGAATGAAACTTACAATCATTGAGGATATCTCTAACTGCCAGTTCAAGAATTCTCTGAAACTCGCTTGCCCACAATGGTCTGTATCTGAAATCAAACTCTTTATTTTATGAAGTATTCGTTTCTCTTGACTGCCTTGTTATCTTTGATCACAGTTATGAAAGAGTCAGTTATTTTATGTTACATACACAGCAACATTTATCAGTGTTCGATTGATCAAATGAAGTGAGTTCACCAGACATACGACCGGGGCAGCTAGATTTTAAGTTTGTAAGAATTTTGTGCCTTTTAACTTTTCTTTTATTCCACCTCCTTTATTTGATTCAAAAGACATAATTAACGTGATAATACAAAGGATGCCAGCTTTTAATTCAGTGCAACAATACAACAAATACTTCCGAAAGTCAGTTATCAAAACATGGTTGGCACTTAATTAGGTTCTCAGAGAAACGCTCGCAGACATAGCTGTTATGGTAGATGGACGCATTTTACGTTTAATTACAAGAAGACACATTGCATTAATACGATTACACTTAAAAGGAATTAAAAGATAGAACTAGAACACAAATTTCAATTGATAAAAAAATTAATTTGTATTTATTTATTAAATTACTGCCTCCACTTGGCGTGAGTGACATTTTTTATTGATATAAATTTCCTTACATATCATTAATTGCGGTGTACTAGGAATGTTGTTTGGAAAGAAAATGTATAAAATTTTATGACCTATTTTTAAATTTGATATTTCATGGTGTTGATTAAAATTTCCAGGTCCTATCTACTGTTTTCAACGATAAAATGAGCGATTCATCAGGTTTCCGTTACCAATTTTGATCATGATTTTCTTCAAGTTCAACAAATAGGGATAAATTTTTCTGGTATTTTCTGGTTTTAAAAATGGGAACCACGCCTAACCCCGCGTTATAAGCGAGTTATCGAGGGAGTGATGTATGTGTAAAGTTAGTATTATGACTGTCACATTCACAAGTGTCAACATCACTTTTTTGTTTGTTATGTATATGTGTAAAAAAAATCAAATCAGTCTATTAATGACACTGTTTCGTGTTTGTCGTGTAAACATGTGCGAATTGTGATTCTCTTTGGACTTGAATTTACAAGTCTAAACAACATTGTTTCATGTCTGTCATGTAAACACATACAAAATTAATATTTTGTTACAATTCACATTTATATGTGTAAACAACATTGTTTTGTATTTGTCATGTAAACGTGTACATAATCGGTATTCTATTAGGACTGTCTCTTTTACATGTATACATTACATTGTTTCTTGTTTATCTTGTACACATGTAGAAAATCAGTGTTCTCTTAGACTATCATATTTACATGTGTAAGCAAGATCATTTTCTGTTTTTGATGTAAATGAGTACAAAATTAGTATTCTTTGAAGACGGTCGCATACACATGTGTAAACAACATTGTTTCTTTTTTGTCGTTATAAATATATACAAAATAAATTAGCATTCTTGTCAACAAGAGATACTCCATATTTTATTTCACAGAGATATAAAACAGTGGAATAAATTAGAAATACAGTAGAACTAGTTTAAATCGGTGGTAGTACCAGTACATTGTGTAATCATCACTGCATAAATTCATTCACTGAAACAGGTTTTAAAAAATATGCTCACTCATCCAGTCATAGATTGCAAAACTCTCATCTTTTTTTCTGGGTCAAAAATAAAATTGCAAAAATGCAATGTGAAACTAAACATGATGATGTGTGCTTGTGACCTTAGAGCTATGAACATAGTAGAGGGATTGAAGGTTCTAAAGTTCTGTACTGAGCTGAGTTAATCCCACACATGGTTTCCTTTTTTTAATTCTTATTTTGGAACAGTAGATACCAGGTAAATTATAAAAAATTATAATTATTATAAGTGAATGTGTCTAGCAAACATCAGCTTGGCCTGTCTGTCTAGAAAGTGATCCAACATAGAATGAGCTTTCTGTATCTTTTGACAACACCCAGTGCTAGTAGTGAGTGACCACCTGATATAAATAGATGACACTGTGGTTCACATCCCATTGACTTTTCAGCATGACTGTACTTTACATGTGAAAGGAAAATATGCAGTAGCTGATGTTACAGGGAGATATAAAAATGTTAGACAATTTCATGTCAGCATGATTTTTGCCCAGATATTCTGTCAGTGAGAAAATGAAAACAAAGAGAATGGAAAATAAAAACAATTGACACATGCTTTTGTGATGCTTTATGGTATGCAGGTCATTTTATCACTGGTTGTATTTTTCAGTCCTCCAAAACCAGATAAGCATCATCAGCAAATGATTGTATCAGGGGCCGTAACGAAGGTAAGTTAAAGTCCTGCTTTCATGACACATGCTTTTAGGGTGCAAGGGAGTTTTAATGCATAAATTTAATGCCTCATTTGCAGTAAAAAAATAATATCCACATGTGAGGTCATAAAAGGTCTATCTTTTTTTATTTTTTAAAACAAAGCATAACAATATTATTCAGTTGACCTGAGAAGTCAATGACAGTTCATAGCAGAAGTTTATGCATGGAACCCCAAATTTATACCTGCATTTTTCATGTCCAAAGGTCATTTTTGACATGTGGTGCTCAGAGTGCAAACACAAGCCATTATTCTAGGTGACACTTCTGCAAAACATTGTGTACAAACCAGGCTGATGCAATTGAAAATAGTTGTCATGCAAGCTGTAGCTCTTTTCTTAGCCGACTGTTGGTATTTCACTATCTAGATAACTGCAGAGTAACTATGGGAGTTGTACATACCTCACATCAATTTCAATAACAACACAAGCTCAAAACACCTAATTCACAAATATATCTATATCTTCACTAAACATTAACAGCTGAGAAAGTCACACCATAGCCTTAAGTTAAGAAATTTGTTGCCTGTAGTGGTTAATCAAGGTAATTATTGGTGCGTGCACATTTACTGCTGGTTATCCCAAGGTTACTCAAAGCCAGTTTCTTCAGTGCAATAAAATTTGGTTTTTAAGGGTGGACAATGTTAATAGCTTTTCACGGAGATTGTCAGAAGAGTGATTTTAGAAATAATACATACGCAAATTTAATTAGCTCTTATCAACTTAAAACCTCTACATTGATATGATAGCAAAGAATTTTCTTTTTATGCTTTTTGTCTTTTATCCTTGTCACTGTGAGAAGATTGATGGGTAGATGGCTAGATAGTATGTCAGCACAATATAGGATGCAAATGCCTATTAATAGTCCATATTTCAGACTTTAAATTCATTTAAAGTTGAACTGTGGAGGCAAATGATTACTGCAAACGTTTTAGTTAGAAAAGAGGGCCATGATCACTTTAGTCTGAATTCATTTTCTTCGTGAGCTTTGAATTTTAAGGTCATAGTTACCAACCAGAACCAGGAGCAGGGTTCGCATGGTCATTAAAGGTTAGTGAAAGTCTTTGAGAAATGAACAGCTCAATTCAAGGCCTTGAACATCATTGATATTTCACCTAGGTTATTGAATTTTAGAGATTTTGCTTTTTAAAAAAAATGATTGAAAATTTTGCATTTTAGTAATTTATTTTTCATTGTGTGACGATTGAAAGTATGATTGGATTTTCTGTCATAGCAATTCCACTGTTATCTTAATCGACATTAAGTAATCATATATCTCACATAGCACCCCTTTCATATGGTGTCATTAACACTCTTTGACATCACTAAGTTTAATTGTCACATTGGGTCCTGGACAAGATGTTCTGTTGTAGTTTGAATCATGCATGCAAGGACGTTTTACAAATGCGTGTTTAAAATACAGGTTACCTAGACAATCCAGAAACGCTGAAACCCAGTAGATCATCTTCGAGGATTCATTTCAGCAAATGGATCTACTAGCTAATAATAGTAATGGCAATTTATTTAAAGCCATGAATTATATCAGATTATTGAAGCTAGAAAAGTGTTAAAAGAGAGAATTTTAACCGCTGCAGCTTGTCAGAAATTGAGCTTTAAATGGAGTGGGTCACTTGTGTAATCAGAACCGAAACTGACATCATTTTGAATGCTCCAAAATGTGTTACACTGCAAATGTAAACTTGTGACCAATCTCAACCAAAACTGACATCATTTTGAACGCTTCAAAATGTGTTACACTGCAAATGTAAACTTGTGACCAATCTCAGTACACCATATAACAAACTCATAATTTTTCAAACAATAGATATGTAATTTTAAAAGGTCTGATCACTAGCATAAGAGGTGTAAACCTATGGATGAATTGTTTGGCGATTGTTGGCTCCAATCTATGGACTTATAAACACAGATTAACTCCTTATTCATGAGGAGTGTTTTAAAGTGTTATGTAGATATTTTATTTAATACTCAGTTTACAGGTACACAAATGAGTTCAAATGAAACAACGAATATTAACATGTATTTATATTCTTTGACTCGCCTGGATTGTGTTTCATTTTCTTAGTAAATTAATGCAAGGTGAATTCTAATTTACAATTGAGGATGATTTATGGCCAAATTATTCTAGATAGGAAAAACATGGGGATATAATGTTTTCACTGTCTCATAATTCACTTGAAAAAAATGTAGGGATATCACACATTTATTTAATTTAGGGTACTATAAAACATGTTTATATTTTTGACATACTGGCAGATTCCTACAGTCTGGAAAATTGTGACAACATGCTATAATTTGATTTTGTTTTTTAATCAGCTTTTGAAAATCCTAATCATTAATTGAACAGATGGGATATCTGTTGCAGTAGTCAGTAAAGCACTGATTCAAATAAGAGAAAATTATCCAGAGCTTATGTTAGTGAAAAATCTTATTTTGGAGCCAAGAGATGTTTCCTATGAGCAGCGAAAAAATGTACATAATAAACATAAGAAAATTTTTCCAAACTTATATCTGCTGGCTAACCTAGTTATTTATATGGCCCACCAGCAGGGGTGTCTCAGCACTATTCATAAAGTTGTGAGGAACAGATTAAACTCAGAAAAATCAACAGCTTATACAACTAGATGCAACATACTTTAAAGATTTTGATTTAAATAGGACTCTTAACAGAGTGTTGCTGGAAGATGCATATTGAAGTATTAGGTATATAGTGAACTATGGCCATTTTGTCCTCTCCCTACTTTTTTTTTATACTACTTACCCCGTATTTTCATAACAAGTGGATACACTTAGATAAAATCCTGGCAGCATTTCTAAAGTGAAAGCACTGAACTTGCAGCTGAAGAAGAAAGTATACAAGCTAAAGGTTCAATGGTTAACATCTGGGTTACAATGACATTCTGTTTAAATATCATTTCCCTTTTATATTACGTTTATTTATTTTTTGTACTGTTGTATTTGTTTCTGTTATTTAAATTAGTAACTGAAGCATAACACTTGATACAGAGAGTAGTCTTTGAAAACTGGAAACTGGTCATTTAAAAGTCATTGAATTTCAGCTGTCCAGATCTGTATGAACCCTGCAGGAGCCCAAAACACACACACACACACACACGCACGCATGTATAAGTATTAGAGGAGTCACAAAGCATGATTTATTTCACTTATGCAATCCTTTGGTGACAAACAAGTCAGAAAAAATTGTGCAATTAAAAAAGAACCTCTTCATGTGTAGTCTTCTGTAATATTTGCATGCAAACGAGGGTCCCAGAGGAGGTCGACTTTTATTTACATTTATGGTTTTAAGTTTGTACTGAGGTGCTCAGAGATTTTTCTCACAAAAATTACACGTACCCATTCCTAAAAGAGATTCACATTCAATTTTATGTATTGTCAGCATATTGCTTCTGCTGTATGATGGTTCCATTGATAAGTACAAACTATGCTATCAGTTCAAGTTCTAGATGTTCCACACCTTTTGTATTATGTGGTGTTCATAAAGCAGTGTTTCCCTTTACGCACAGTTGTGCGTCAGGGACGCATGCTGGAGATAAATGACGCACACATTTTGTTGCCGTGTTTTTTTTTTACGCAAAGGATTTTCATAATATGATCATGATTTATTTAATACTCAATGCATTGAACGATGGATGGCATCATATATACTTCGAGTATAGGCATTGACTGGTTCCCCGCTTTGTTTGCTCCCTGCCTTGCTCTCCTCTATTCGTATAGCAAAGTGCAACGCAGGGAACATATAAAACAATGAACCAGACTAGCTCAGGCAATGTTATGACAGAGTAACTTCCCCTAATATCGCGAACTTCTCCATTGAGCTCAGCAAGCTGTCATCTAGATGTTCAATCTCAAGGCTTGTTGCACTAGAAAGTGATCTCCAGATTAAAACGTCATGCACTAAAAAGCATTAGCGAAGAAAGTGAAAGAAGCAGAACACAAAAGAGTCGCTGTGGATATATTTTTAATGAAAAATGGAGAAAATAATTCGCTTGAATGGAATACGGCACATTCATTATGATTACCGGTGTGATTTCTGATCGCGCGATCGCAAAGACTGCAAAAGTGAATAATTCTTTTGTGACAGGATTTTAGAATTTTTAAAAATCTGCCCTCGTTTGCCATATCTGGAGAACACATTATAACCTAAGACATTATTTCACAACAAAGAAATCAGTAAACTTGCAGAGACAAATGCGTTATTTGGATTACAAAGTCAGCGGGTAATTGCAGATTTTGTTGGTTTTTAACTTTTGCTGCAATAAAAGAAAGATCTTAAAGTTCAAGTGTAACTTATTAGAAAGAGGATGAAGCATTATCCTCCTTGATATTTGGATAAATGTGTTCTAGGATGAAGTGCAATGAAACCTATGATAGTACACATTTTATGAAAGGCAGTAAATTAACTCCCATTTGATTAAAAAGATTTATTTGGCTTTTTGTATTGGCTTATATGTAATGTGTTGTCAATAATATTGCTTGAGGAGACTGTTAAAAGTACGACTTTAAAAGAAATATGAACTAATAAAATTATTCTTTGAATGGATAATGCATTTGTTTGTTAATTGTGCATGTTGGTGTATTTGTATGTTTAAACAAAGAGAGAGAAAGCGAGAGAGAGAGAGAGTATGTTGTGCAAGTTGCAATATCCTATTTCAAGCTGAAAAAGTAGTAGTCATATGAAAATTTGTCAGTACATTTTTGACCCCCACATTTTTTATTTTACCCCCCAGTTTTGACACCAAGGGGTTTTTTGTACCCTCAAGTTTACACCCCTGGGGGACACACTGATAAAGTGTCTTATAAATTTTTTAAAATCCATTTGAAACCAGGAATTAAATTATCCAATTTATTGAATTTTTATTTAGAGCTTGGTCTATAGTCTACTCTCGTTTATCCAAGAAAATTTGTCACATGAAAATTTAGTTCATTAATTCAACAGTTTGATAAAGCATATACATGTACCGTATTACCAGTTTTGTATGGTAGGTATAATAAATTAATGTTTTGAACTACCACAACACTTTGCAATACAGTTGCATAGGGCACATGCCTGGCTGTTAAGTGTCATGATTACTTATCTTATATCACATTGTTTAGAAATTTAAGCAGATACATGTGTTTACAAATTTAACAGATACACGTGTTTACAAATTTAACAGATACACGTGTTTGGAAATTTAACAGATACATGTGTTTACAAATTTAAACGTGTTTGGAAATTTAACAGATACATGTGTTTACAAATTTAACAGATACATGTGTTTGGAAATTTAACAGATACATGTGTTTAGAAATTTAAGCAGATACATGTGTTTACAAATTTAACAGATACATGTGTTTACAAATTTAACAGATACACGTGTTTACAAATTAAGCAGATACACGTGTTTGGAAATTTAACAGATACATGTGTTTACAAATTAAAACATGTGTTTGGAAATTTAACAGATACATGTGTTTGGAAATTTAACAGATACATGTGTTTGGAAATTTAACAGATACATGTTTACAAATTTAAGTAGATGTGTTTGGAAAGTTAACAGATACATGTGTTTGGAAATTTAACAGATACATGTTTACAAATTTAAGTAGATGTGTTTGGAAAGTTAACAGATACATGTGTTTGGAAAGTTAACAGATACATGTGTTTGGAAATTTAACAGATACATGTGTTTGGAAATTTAACAGATACATGTGTTTGGAAATTTAAGCAGATACATGTGTTTACAAATTTAACAGATACATGTTTACAAATTTAAGTAGATGTGTTTGGAAATTTAACAGATACATGTGTTTACAAATTTAACAGATACATCTGTTTACAGATTTAACAGATACATGTTTACAAATTTAAGTAGATGTGTTTGGAAATTTAACAGATACATGTGTTTAGAAATTTAACAGACACATGTGTTTGGAAATTTAAAAGATACATGTGTAATGATTTTGGATTAATAAGTAATGTGCATGTTTTGTTTATTTTGTATGAGAATAAGGAAGCTGAAACACAAGGGTGTCAGTTAAGTTGGAAAGATCCATTTAGGATTATTTTAAACACAATATTTGGGTTAAACAGCAGTCTGATAAAATCAAACTAATACACTTGGACCTGGCGTAGAGTATCATAAATCCATGAATATTGCCCAACTGTTATTATGGGGTTTATGTTTGTTGCAAACAATGAATATAAAAGCCAAATAACATGCTGGCTGTGTTGAAAATCTTTTCACAAGTCTTCTTAAAGTGATAGTCATATTAACTTAAAGTTTTCACTAAAACACTTCTCTATATACAGCTGGTCCTAAATATACCAATGTGACTTCCTAGAATTTCACAGGTATTATGAAAGCTGCTTCTGCAGAATGGATGGCATTACCAACACTTCTGGCTATGCTGGTCATAGAGATGGCCTGGCCTGTTTCATGTCATCTGTCCACTGGCACAAGTTTACCATGAAACTTTACACACACATGCATCCCAGAGCCTATTTGGTCAAAAATAAAAAAATTGCTGCTTGGACATCCAGTATAGCTACTACAGTGGCCATCATGAAATATTATTACTACTACTTCTGAATAGATGGTCATATCAGCATGGGTTTTAACTTTCTTGTTAAGTGATGTCTAGAGGGTCCTAAATGAAAATAATGCCAATCTGACATTCAATATGATCACCATAGGAGCCGTTCTAGTCTAAGGCTAGGCTAGCATGGGCATGTGGGATAGCAAGTGGACGTTGTTTTGATCTGCCATCTGGTATGACAGCCATGTTGAAATTTATATGGATACTCCTGATAAATGCAAATATCAACATATAGTTTTCACTAAAAGACTTCTTATAATATATAGTCCCCATAGCAGCCATCTTGTCAGTCTTGTTGAAACTTTTTCTTCTGAATGGAAAGTCATACAAACATGGAAATTTTCACTGGTAGTTTTTATTATGGTCTCAACTTACCCTCAAATGAAATTTGTGCAGATCTGGCTTTCACAATAACCATCATTGGATGAAACGATATATCAACATCTGCTTTTCACCAGAAGACTCGTCTTATGTCATCTAGTTATGTTGTTGTTGTAAGGTTTAACGCCATTTTTCAGCACACAATAGGCTATACATGGCAGCCAGTATTAATGGTGGAGGAAGAACCTGGGAAATCCCGGAAAGAACCACCGACCCACAAGAAGCTACTAGCAAGCTTTCTCACATACCCACATTAGCCGAATCTGAGACTCGAACCCACGCAGACAGAGGTGAGATGGCTGTGATCCGTAATGGAAAGCGCTTTAGACCACTTGGCTACTCAGGGCCCCCTGATTCTGAATGAAAATGATGCTGGTCTAACACCCAATATGGCAATCGTTGTGGCCATTTTGAAAATCATGTTATTGCATCGCCAGAAAAACTGATGGTCATAGCAACACTTAGTTTTCACAGAATTACTTCTAATGTCTAGTTGGGGGCCCTGAGTGGTCTAAAGCACTCACCATTCTGGATCACTGCCATCTCACCTCTGTCTGCATGGGTGCGAGTCCAAGGATCGGCTAGGGTTCTTCCTCCACCAGTTATACTGGCCGCCATGTATAGCCTATCTTGTGCTGAAAAATGGGGTTAAACCCTTAAACAACAATAACAATATCTAGTTGGTTCTAAGTGCAGATGATGAGTCTTGTATCAAATATATGTGCCATGATGACCATCTTGAAAATCTCCTACTACTCATCGAGAATGGACTGTATTGATTTCCACCAAAAGTCTTCTAATAATGTTTAGATTGTCCAAAAATAACCTCAGGAGCTAATGTGAAGAACATCAGGGATGGTTTCAATACTCAGTAGCTGAAAAGAAGAATTGGAATGGTCTTGAATTCTTGGTAGTTTCTGACAGTAGAGCATTGCCCCTTTTGAAGGACTTGTTTTATTGGATGCAGATCTAAAAGAATTTTGTTACCAATATTCTTGTATGAATTATGGCATTGACAGTGTGGTTTTCACTAAAATTCCACGAACAAAAAAATGGCACAGACCACAAATATATCTGCGCTTTTGTGAAGAAATTTTAAAAAACAGACCTAATTCATCTTGGGGTCAAGTCTAAGGTAATTGCTTCCATCCTTTTTGTACTTAATTACCTTTACTGATTACTGCCATTTCATGTCTATCAGCATGGGTTCGAGTCTTGGGCTTGTGAGTATGTGGGTATATGAGAAAGTTTGCAAATGGGTCAGTGGTTTTTCCTAGGGTTTTCTTGGGTCTTTCCTCCATCAGATATACCGAATTTCATGGACAGCGTAGCATGTGTGCTGAGAAGTGGAATTAAACCAATAACAACGACAACAAATAATCTTTTCAAACACGGTAACTTGTACAAATGAAATGATTGCTTGAACAGATTGTGTAAATAGTAGCATTTCGATGAACAGGTTGCAAGCCAAAACTCAGACATTGATTATTTCGTCGCAGATCATGACTTGTGGTGTTGAATGTACAGGCTTGTTCCATGATAATATAAACAAGTGTGAATGGAGTTTTTTTAATTTAACCCAGGCTCTGGATACATGTATTTCTGGAGAATACTTGCAGTGATATCACATCAGTAACTTCACTTTCTTCCCAAACACAAAATATTTTCAGATTTTATCTAAGTTTTCATTTGGTTACATCTTGCCAGTTTCTGCGACAAGTTCAGTGATATTCTATCCAAGATATCAGGTTAAAAGGTCAAAGGCCATGACAAAGAATTGGGTATTGACTTCCAGGTGTCTTGTGAACATGTCAAATCAAACATAAGGAAATCCTTATGTTACCAGTATATAGTGGTGTTTCTAAAAGAAAATGTCAGAGAGAGGTAAATAATCAGCAAAGAGAGATGGCTTTATCTTGGATTCTTGGAAATTACTTTTGGCCATTACAGCATCAGCCCCTTTGAGGGTCTTTGTTTAATTTTTATGTTTGAAGGCAACAAGACCCACTTTCTTAAACCACCGATTTAGGTACCAATGAAAATGAAAGTTTTTCCCAAAATCATGAAAATCAATCAGATTAAAAATTCAAAGTATGATTTTTAAAAAAATTCTTGCATGTATCATTGAAGAAGGCCAATATTGCCATTGCCTCTGTACATCACTATGTCCACCATTTCCTCTATCTGTCTATCCAAATTGCTGGGAGGAGGATTTCAGCTGACATATATCAAGATGATAATTCAGAACTTGGTTGACATGGTGAAAATAATTCAGAGTTTGTAAGAAGAAACATTAATTTTGAAAACTGGTTTTCATCCAGTCTTTTACTATTTAATTGATCTGCGAGGGTAATTTTAAATTATTTCAATACTTGCCTCATTGATGTGACATGCCTTCTACCCCAACATGAAATGAGGCCCCGAGTGTTCTAAACTTGTCACTGTTACGAATCATTGTTATCTCACCTCTGCCAGCATGGGTTCGAGTCTTGGGTTCAGCCAATGTGGGTATGTGAGAAAGCTTGCCAGTAGCTTCTCATTGGACGGTGATTCTTTCCAGGGTTTTTATGGGGTCTTCTTTGATTTATACTGGCTGCCATGTATAGCCTATCTTATGCTGAAAATGGCATTCAGCCCTACAACAACAACAACAACAACAACCAACATGAAATAGTTGGCTGTCATAGTGATTCCAGCTAGAGTTTGCTTCAGAATGTAACAGTGATTACTCCACATCTTAACTGGATATATTTTGAAAGCCATGGAGAATGTGTCCTTTGGCATGACAACACAGTCAAATAAACATGCTCATTGCCTTAGCCAATTACAATACAGGAATGGTGCTCACATGACAGTAACATAAGCTTATTAGGTCAAACTAATTTCTTGTTAAAATCACATACCATAGACACCTCCTAAATGGTTACTTTTGCCTTACCTGTGGAGTGTTCATCCAAAACTTTGCAGTAATACATTTAAAGTGAGAAAAACTTGAAATTTTTTAACAAAATGCTAAGTTTTTAAAATTATTTTCTCTTTTATTTCAGACATTTTTTTCCCTCTCTTCATGATCTGAATATAATGTTCTAGACCATACAATTTCTGTGTACATAGCGTTTCTGGACCATACAATTTCTGTATACACAGTGTTTCTGGACCATACCATTTCTGTGTACATAGTGTTTTTGGACCATACAATTTCTGTGTACATAGTGTTTCTGGACCATACAGTTTCTGTGTACATAGTGTTCTGGACCATACAATTTCTGTATACAGTGTTTCTGGACCATACAATTTCTGTATACACAGTATTTCTGGACCATACAATTTCTGTGTACATAGTGTTTCTGGACCATACAATTTCTGTGTACATATTGTTTCTGGACCATACAATTTCTGTGCACATAGTGTTTCTGGACCATAGAGTTTTCATGTATTGATTGTTTACCAATGATAATAGGGTTCTGCGGATTCACTGACAGGTGCTATCAACTAAATGACATTTAAAATTACCATGTTGATGAATTAACCAGTGCGAAGAATTTGATGGGTTTTGCTCCAGTGGTTTACAAGTATAATTCTAGTTATAAAGCCCAGGTTCATTGCTGTTTGATGGCAGTGGATAAGATGTTCCTTCCTTACAAGGAAAGCAAAGCAACTCAAACTTGACTGATACATGAGTCAACATGATCTGTATTGCAAGTGGGTTATCAGTTTATTGACTTAGCTTGATTCTTCAAATGTAATATCCATGAATGTTGAAATGGATTCAGTATTTGTATAGGACATCGAAGATTACAATTCTGGTCTATCATTGAGAGCTTTTGCATTCTGTCCCCATTTCCCTTCCCAAAGCTATTAGAAGAGTTTGCATCTTAGCTATCTGGTACCCTTGATAGTTAAATTTAACATTTTGTAACATCTTAAGTTTTAATAAAAAAATAAAACCCAACACTCCCTGTCAGGCATCTGCCACCTTAAAACATACCATTTCAAATTACTAAACCTAACACACACACCATAAAACTAGGTTTTGTCTTCTCAAACAATCACTAAAATACCCCCCCCCCCCCATTATTAAAACAACATACAGCTAGTAACTAAAATCAAGACAATAAATTCCATTCAGTTACTTATATTTAGGGGACAGACTAAAAAACTTAAATTAAGGAACCATAAAAAAACAAAAAACAAATTTTTAAAAATTAAAACAAACCTCATCTTCCTGCAACTAACACTCCCAAACCTACCATGTTTCCTCTCTCAATTACTAAAAGCATTAAACAGCACAGATCCTCTCAATTCAGCAAATATTCAGAACCTTTCAGAATTAAGCTCAGTCATTCTACATTCAAAGTTCATGCAAGACGACAACTTTAGATCATAACAATAGACTAGTCAACAGACACCTTCCTGAGGATCGGTACCTGCCATCCTGCGCACCTCCTCTCAAGCCAAGACCAGACATCATTAACAGCTTGCAATGCACGCATTAATTTTTACCAATAAAAATCATGAGTGAGTGTCAGTTCCAATCCCACTCATCCCCACAGTTGGTTCTAGATTACTTAAACATGAGTGTGTGTTGGGTCAATTCCCACCCATGATAGCCCACCATTCAGATAGCATTGGACAAGATGTCTCGCTAACTGATGACTTAATTATCAGCACTTCTTGAATGCATAAAGTCCTGGGGCATGTGGCTCCAATTCCTTCCCCCAGGAACAATTAACATCCTGCTGTGCAGTAATAAACCAGAGGCACATGCACTTCATGTTAACGCCTCTATAATCCACATAATCAATCAACCAACATTTGATGTGAAGCTTTATCTGCAGTTTTTTTTGAGTTCATTAATAAGCATATTCTGAACAAATTCTTAGAGTAATTTCCCTTCATTGCCTTAGCATAGGCATTAATATTGTACTGTCTGCCAAATTTGTCAATTGCTCCAGTGGCATAGTACTTAGAGAATCCAACTTGGATGCAGGAGGTCGCTTGTTCGAACCCGGCCAAGTCATACCAAATTAAAAAATTCGTTCTAACAGCTGCTCACTGGGCGCTTAGCATTAAGAGGTTAGTGTTAGGACTGGTAGGCCTGGTGTCAGGATAATGTGACTGTTTGGGACATCATGCTACATGCCTGCGGTATGATGCCCCAGTGCTAGACATCACTGTAAACTGCCAGACTGAAAAATTGTTAAAGCTATGTTAAAAATCCAAATAACACACACAAACCCACACACACAAAAAATTTGGCTTAAAGCTTTGTCTCAGCCAGGGCTGAAATCAGTTGAATATTTAGCACATTCTGCATCTCAACAAGGGCTTAACCCAGTTTTATGATGAACCAGTTCTGCATGTACTTCCAAGAGTTAAGTCCCTTGATCATCTTGGCATATGAATTATTGCACAACCTTGCTCTTCATTGGTTGTAACCAGATTTGCATTGAAACTTAATCTCCAGAAGAGCTGATGAGTTTCGTGATGAATATGTTTTGTACATTTTTCAGTGGCCTCAATGGCCTTAGCATGGGCACGGCTAATGCACAACCTTGTGTACATAAAACCTTTCATACAGTGTTTATAATTAGATTTCAAATAAGAAGTTTCATTTTGAATAAAATGCCAGAGGAGCTCAGTCATGAGTACATTCTGCCCTTATTTCACTGAGTTATGATCCTTGCTCACCTTAAACTTTTTTTACCAGTAATCAACATTTTGGTGAACACTGTCGCATCCACAGTTTTCATTTGATTAAAGTCTGTGTTGATAAGCAGATGTGACATGTACTTGTGTTTGTGTGTCTGTCTTTGTGACAGAATTGTTTTTAAGAACTAATGAAATGCAATGAAAGTTGTGCATTATAGATGATGATACAAAAGAAGAAGAGTCAGTTTTGGTGCTTGCTTGTCAACAGTTTCAGAAATATAACCATCATGCACACAATGTATGCATCACCAGTGGTTGTGTTGTATTACATTTTTTCTGTAAATTAGAAAGGTCTAGTGGCTATGTAGTGTAAGTATTTGTATGGTGTTGGCTATCTTTATTATTGTTGTTGTTGTTGTTGTTGTTGTGGGGTTTAATGCCATTTTTCAGCACACGATAGGCTATACATGGCGGCTTTATTATTGTTATAAAGGTACCATTACAGCTGTTGACATTTGGTCTTTGTACAGAAGAAAAAGATTGGTTTTAGTCAAGGAGAAAACATTTAGGGGCTGTCATAACCCCTTTTTTGATAACGTAACATAACATGTAGGATTCATAACATAAATTAGAGGATATACGGCTTTTTAGAACCGTGATTGATTGAGAATGAAAAGCGACATTGTAGTAAAAGGAGTCTTGAGAGCATATCCTGGTTGTAAAAATAGTGTGTTCCGTTGATGAAACTTCAGGCCTTTGACACACTTGAAACACTCATTACTGAAATTGGTGCTGGATTCTTGCATTGGGAAATTGAAAATATGTGGATGATAAAATTGTTGTGGCTTGTATGGGTTTTTCCGCCACACAGAAGCCTGCATGAAGAATGTCTGTACTAAGAAATATAGGTTCGATCTTGAACATTTAGACATTTAAAGTTATTCAATTTAATATGGTGTTTCCATAGGCTTACTACATGTATAGAGTTGAATTGCTACCTCCCATCCTTACAGCCTTATGTGTTGCTACTTATCCACATACAATTAAGTTGGTATAAATACAAAATTCTGGTTCTGTTGGGGAATAACAAGCAAACTAAATACCTTTGGTCTACCGCAGAAAGACTTTTGGTGGGAAATTAAACACACTTTCAGGTCTGACAAGTGATGGCATGGAGGGGGTGTAGTGTGCAGATTTTTAAGTGTTGGGTAGGGTGTTTTGGACATTCATTAAAATCTGTTCAATACACTGTATACATTGTTAGATGTTTTTTTATTTATGGAGTAATTATTTTCACCAGTTCGATATGTTTTGAACCGTGCTTCATATTTGATCGCTTTGGTCACTACCATCATGTCGATGCTGATGACCTCTAATTCATTAGGTGGATGACCAGTTTCATTCAGTAATATTTTACAACTTTCCTATTTTAATTGGCTTATACCTGCCTTATTATAGTTTTGAATTTTTTTTCTGGAAAACTTCAGTAATTTCTGTCTTTTTGATCTCTTTTTTGAAGTGATACATGCACATATAGATGCTCATATTGACTTTGTACTCATTTATTGCATAATGTAACAAGGCTGAAAACATATTTCACTTTAAAATTGAGGAGAGATAAATCATGATAGCAAACAAGGTAACTCTTGATGAGACATTTATTTTAATACTTTTTTCTTATTGTCTAAATTGAAGATCAAATGTTTGATTGATGGCTAAGACATTAATGTGACTTTACTTATTTTCTGTTTTGGTATAAAACATTCATATAGCACATTGTAATCAAAACATGGCTTTCTTTACAGAATATAGAATGACTGTCACATTATTTTGGGGGGTGGGTGTATTTATTTTGTTCACCTAATCATGTTATTTGATACACTAGTTACACCTAGTAATTTTAAAACAGACTGTAGTACACTCCTTAACTGTATTAGTCATGCGGTATTTCAATTATAAACTATATTCTGAACAAACACAACAGTAGACCCAAGGACATTACAAAGTGCATGTATTAACATTTTGTTTTGTGCACATGGACTCGAAATTCAAGTTAATTGTGGGTGAATGCGCCTTGAGGATGAACTTTGAAAAATGTAGGCAGGTGATACTTATTTATAGTTGTTGTTCATTTCAGATTTTTTTGGCACTCAGCATAAAAAGATTCGTATTATTGTAGGACTATGCAATAGCCAGTGATTCGGAAACATGGTAATTATGTCATGATGAATAGATATTTTAAAACTAACTCATCCACATAAGTGCATTATCTGTGATAAACATGAGCATTTCCAGGTTCCAAATTGCGTCAGAAAATCAGGGTCTATGTTGTTTGTTCTACTGATTATTCCTAACAAACTGCATAGATTCACATGCACTGGCTCATTATACAGCAGTGGATCTGGGTCTGTGCAGTTTGCACTTGGATTCAATTTGTAAGCGAGTATACACAGTACCTGGTTTCTTTGGCCTTCATTAGGCACCAAATACCATCACATGTTGAGAGAAGTTTCAGTCTTGCATATTTTCAACATGGCTTCCAAAATGCTGAGTCTGGGTACTGTATTTTTATTTCAGGCAGCCAACTTTGATTTTATATACATGTAATGTACTAATGAGAAGGTGTGGTTATCTCTTTTCCAATGATAACTCAATTACTAATGGCTGACACTTAACTTAAAAGTGCTACCATACATTTCAGAACTTCTGCAGTTCAGAGACTGATCTGATGTCTCAAAGTGCACATCACAGACTAATTTGACTTGCCAAAGTTGTTAGTTTTTGTGCAATTCACAGACTTATGTGACTTCTCAAACTTGTTACAGTTTTTGCAGTTCAGACTTGTTTGCTTTGATTATTATCATCTTTAATGTTTAGAATCCAATGCTGGGTTGCTTTTATTTATTGTAAAGAAGTTGGTTGTGAAATTCTTTGCTTTTAAAAGTTGTCACATATCTTATTTTCAGGGAGATCGTGATTTCCCACCAGAGGCCGTGAAAGTCATGCACGAGAAGCCTGTGCCAAAGCACGAAAACCGTGCTCCACACACACATGGAAGCCAATGTCAGCATCCCCTTCATCAACCAAGGAAATAAATTACTTGTAAAGATTACAGCTGGCAATGGAAACAAATCAGAACCATAGCGTGGGAGTTGTACAATGAAATGTTGCTAAAATAAATAAAGAAGGTTTTGGAGAAAAAACTGTTTTGGAGTGGAGTCTTTGATGATGGTAAATGGGAATTATAAGAGAAGCTGAAATGTCTTAGGAAGACTAATCATTTTTTACATCATATATTATAATCTAGGCAGGAGTCATTAGAGAAGTTGTATTTTTCACATAATAGAGAAAGAAGAATTTAATGACAAAAATCATAACTAATTATCTTGACAATGATATTTTTTGTTTCATGAAGCCAGTATTGACACCTTTCTGATATAATCTTTTTTTCAAACCAAACTCTTTCTTTGAATAATGCATTTTTTCTTGAGTGGAATCTTAACAGCACAGCTTTAAGAAAATTTTATTTAGTTTATAAAAGGGGTGTAATTTAAATTCCATCTCTTTGGTGTGGTATACTGTTATTTATGGGACCTGATAGTATACATTACAAGGGAGGATCCAAAGTTATTCTTGGTTATGAAGACTAGTTTTAGATGTTTTATTATAGGTTACCGCATTAAAGATGCGAAAATGTCATGGGAAGTGTTTGTTCAGCATCATTTCCTTCATGTTGTTGGAAAATATCAACTTAGTTTTTGCATTTAACAGATGATAGTAGCTGCATTGCACTCAACTGATACAGTTTTTCATTGTATCTCGTTAGGCTTATTAACATTACATATTATGGTAATTTTCAAGTGATTGAAATCGGTTCTGAAGACCAATTTGTGATTTTCACATTCAGTCAGGATGATGACAACTGTATTGCATTTGACAAAAACTGCTGGGTATCAGATTTGACTGGTCAGCAATTTGTCCCAGGATGCATTCTGTTGAGCAAAATGTGGCATTCACTCAGATGTGGTACAGTGCGGGCAAAGATGATACAGTGTGACCTGATTGGGTCAGATGTAAGTTAGCTGTTCTTGTCTGTTGACTACACAAATTACAAATTGATGTTTTGATAATGCAAATTGGTATTTTACCTGTATCAATGCTGCAAACTGATATTTTACCAGTGTAAATGCTTCAAATTGATATTTACCTTGTGCAAGTATAGCAGATTGGTATTTACTATGTGCACACACAGCATGTTGTTATTACCCTGTATAAATACTGGATGTGAAACTTTCATCTTGTATAGGGTTGATGTACTTCTGCAAACCTTAATTCTATACACTTTATATAAATACTTATAACACTAGGTGATTATATGGTACATTTTCACTTTATATTTTGCTAATATGCACCTTTTTTTTGCAATCTAGTCCTTCCATTCATCCAAAAATATACATATAGAAAAGCACTTGAATTGTTATATAATTTGATTCCTTAACCTGTGAAATCGTTGTTTTAAAAAATATCTGATTTTTTGTGTAAGATTCCCATTTTTTGTCAGCAATTAAAAAAATTCATTTATTATTACTCTAGCAAATTCAGGTCATTATTATCTTCTAAAAATATAAACATTTATTTGTCTTTTTGTCGATCTAATGCTAAGTGGTAGATAAAATATGAAATAACTGCATGTTGCTATGTTGAAATTTGTTATGATGATACTTTATTATCATAAATCTGGTAAACATCAGATGTTGCTTTTCTGAATAAATGCATCAGTTTCACGATGTTCTCTTTATTTTGCCTCAAAAGATGTTGTGTGATGTTCAGATGTAATTTAGATCCTACAGTGAAATTGTAAACGTTTGCGTCAAATATTTGGATTAGTACAGCGTGTTATAAATCACTAACATATAATGTGGGATTTATTTTTTGTATACTTTTTGAGGAGCTTTCAATATGGATTAAGATGATAATAATGAAGCTATGCAGATTAAGATCATGATAATCCACTCATGCAGATTAAGATTTTGATTAATCCAGTCATGCAGATTAAGATAATGACAAGTAATCCAATCATAAAGATTACAGTACTCATACCATTTTTATGTCTTTGGTATGACTCGGCCAGGGTTCAAACCCATGACCTCCTGCATCTTAAGCAATGCTCTAACCACTTAGGCCATTGGAGCAGTCCACAGGTACAGGTAAACCTTTTACAGTTATATCTGTTGTTGAATTGTTATGTCATGGATAATTCACTGTTTATAGGAAAAGAGGAGAGAAAAATGATTTATTTGGTTATTTCTGTTGCTGGGGCCCTGAGTGGCCGAGTGGTCTAAATCGCTCTCCGTTACAGAACACTCCTTCTCATGGGTCGGTGGTTCTTCTTGAGTTTTCCCCAGGTTCTTCCTCCACCATTAATACTGGCCACCATGTATAGCCTATCGTGTGCTGAAAAATGGCATTAAACCCCACAACAACAACAACAATTTCTGTTGCTGTTTACGTGTATCCAGGTACATATTTTACAAGTTTTAGTGGTACATTGTCTTAGCTACTGTGTATTGTGTTGAATAAAGGTTATTGACTTAAGCCTGTACATGCATTGACAACATAAAGAAATATTGCAGTGCGGTTGTGCAGTGGTGGATCATCAGACTTCTAATGATTTCAAGTAATATATATATATATATATATATATATACCAGTATCTACTGGAACATTATTCAACAGAAGATGTAGGTTTGAGCTATAGTATTTTTCCCATTATCAGGCATGGGGCCAGCAAGACAAATTTGCCGACAAAATTTGATAATATAGATTTTATCGTCAAGCATGGGCATATCATCAGATAAATATGGCATTTTGTGTATACATTTTTTTTCTTTACATAGGTAAATAAATTAATCTACTGTTTATACTTGTGCATAAGTTGATTCCAACTTCATACAACATAGACCCTGATCTGCTGTTATATGTATATTATGCTAGCAGATCAGATTCTGTGTTGTTTTTTCTACTGATTACAACTAACAAACTGCATAGCTCCAGATCTACTGGTGCATTATTCGACAGCAAATCAAGGTCCTGTGTTACTTGCTTTGGACTTGCCTTTTAAGCAAGGATAGATGCCTGTCTTAAATGTGGTTTAATTTACTTTTGTAAATGTGACCGCTCCAGTCTGCCTTGGATGTGGGAGATCGTGGGTTCGAACCCCAGTTGAGTCATACCAGAGACTTATAAAAATGGAATTTGCAGCTGCCTTACCAGGTGCTCAACATTAAGAGGTTAGTGTTATGACTGGTTGGCCGGGTATCAGGATAATGTGACTGAGTGGGACATCATAATACATGCTTGTGGCATGATGCCTCAGTACTGGACATCACTATAATCTGCCACACTGCAGATATTGTAGTGATGTAGTGATATGACTGAAAAATTGTTAAAGCTACGTTAAAAATACAAATCACTCACACACACGTCACCAGAAAGCCTTTTGTACTTGTGTAGGTCGCTGTATACAAGCATTTTATGGATAGAAAACCATATAAAGTTTGATTCAATTTTCAGTTTTAAGTTTAAATAACTTGAGAGTATTCATTTTCATTCTTTATGGTAAATAACTTAATAGAGCTTTTTTCATTTTTCAAGGTAAATAACTCTAGAGAGCTTTTGCTATCATTCTTTAAAGTGAATAACTCTCAAGAACTTTTGTTATGATAATTGTTTTTGCTATTTAAGATGTGTTGCTAATTAGTGTTTTGTTAAATTATGCTTTTGAAATTATTTACAAGATTTACTAGTTTACTATCTGAACCAGACTAGCTGCACTTGGCATCCTGACTGCCATCTCTTGGTCAATTTACATGTATAACAGAAATTACACTTGTCCACTGATTAATCTAATGACCCTGTTTGGTTGTTGTTGTTGTTGTGGTGTTTAATGCCATTTTTCAGCACACGATAGGCTATACATGGCAGCCAGTATTAATGGTGGAGGAAGAACCTGGGAAAACCCCGGAAAGTCCCACCAACCCACGAGAAGCTACTGGCAAGGTTTCTCACATACCCACATTGGCTGAATCCAAGACTCGAACCCCCGCAGACATAGGTGAGACAGCAGTGATCCGTAATGGAGAGCGCTTTAGACCACTCATCCACTCAGGGCCCTACCCAGTTTGGTGTCTACCTAATAGTTTTGCTCCATATTGTGGTTAGAGCAATAGTTCAGTCACAGCTGACCAGGTCACCTACATGGCTGTAATATATACAATTTCATTTCTTTGTAAGGTGAATTATCTTTTGACCAGTTTTCACCACATAAACTGTCCATGTCAATTGCCCTGACTTTTTTCTCAAAGAGCCCCCCCCCTCCCAATTATTAAAACTAAAATTAAATTAATTATAAGCTATGACAATTGGTGAGCTGGGTGTTCGCAGAGAAATGAGAGAGGTTAGTTAGATGATGTATGCAAGGGAATTATGCTAATGAGAGAGGTCAGATGATGTATGCAAGGGAATTATGCTAATGAGAGAGGTCAGTTAGATGATGTATGCCAAGGAAATATGCTGGGTTTTAAAATTTTAAGAACAGCTTTCTGTATAGTTTTTGCATGTCTGATGTTTTTTTATTATAGCATTCTGACAACATACGACATGCAAAAAAAACCCCTACCTGTTAAATTAGTCATGGGTGTTGTTTCAGAAAATATAAGCCTCACTTAAACAGGTATTCAGACACTTAAAAGTTCAGTTTAATTACAAGTTACACAGACCCAGATCTGCTGTTGCATAATGTACCAGTAGATCTAGGTCTGTGCAGTTTGCAAGGGATTCTCAGTAGAAAAAAAGAACATAGACTTTGATCTGCTGGCACATTATGCAATAGCAGATCCAGTTTTGTGTTATTTGCATTTGGACTACGTGTAATCAAGTATATGTGACATTTTAGGAATGAAAATTAATGATAATAATAATATAAAGAAAAAAGAAGCAAATAACAAAATCATCTTCAAATACAACTATTCATGCCATGTAAAATCTGTCATTGGTATTGTAAAATCTAAGTGATTTTACAATCTGTCCTTTTGGTACTGTACAATCATTGATACTGTACAATCTCTTTGGTACTGTACAATCTCATTGGTACTGCACAATCTGTCATTGGTACTGTACAATCTGTCATTGGTGCTGTACAGTCTGTGTCATTGGTACTGAAAAATTAAAGTGATTGGTACTGTATAACCTGTCATTGGCGCTGCACAGTCGAGGTAGATAGTGCGTATGTGAAATTTAAACTATACAAACATCAGCCTTCCAGTTTTCTCTAGGCAGAAACAAAGTGTACATACAGAAATTAATTACTGTAAAAAAATAAGTATATATTTATAAAAGTATATATATTTATGTCATTCCGTGGCAAGAGTCAGGCTTGCTGATTTGGTAATGGATTTGTCTGGGAATAAGTATATTTATCTTTAATAGGGTGTGTGTCTCAATTTGTAGTTCATTGCCCATGCATGCCTTTTTTAACTGTCTCAACATGTCCTTGTGAAAGACATTTAGTTTGATGTACTGAGCATGATATAGGAATTGTTTTAGATTTTTTTTTAGAATGTTGTAGAAATACAGTTAACAATAGAACAAACATAAACACAATGGACCAACTTTATCTTAGCAATTTCCTGATCAGGTGAGCTTGTTTGTAAAGGTTAGATGTAATGTATATCATTCTACAACAAGTTTACTTCAATTTATATAGAGCTTTACCAACCAACCATAACCTGGCAATTCTGCCCAGTCAGACAGACTTGTTTTTAATGTTTGCCCAGTCAGACAGACTTGTTTTTAATGTTTTCCCAGTCAGACAGACTTGTTTTTAATATTTCATGAATTATATTAATATATGTGCACTTAGAGCTAAATATTTTTTACTAGTCTGAATGGTTTGAAGGTAAGGAAACAATTAAATAACTTGAAACCTGGCATTATGTATATTAATTGGAAATTTCACTGTTAATTGGTGCAGATTGAACACAAGTGTATATGTCTATCAGTATTTAAAAAAACATACTTATGCTCATTGTCAAGATTCTACAGCGTGTTGCCATGTTTTATGTTGCCACCACTGTATGTGGTCATTGCTGTTGTCGATCCAGACTTCAGTCATATCACTCCACTCAGGTGTTTAGCATTCTTGTTGATGTTCCAGACTTCATTCATATGACTCCACCCAGGTGTTTAGCATTCTTGGTGATGTTCCAGACTTCATTCATATCACTCCACTCAAGTGTTTAGCATTCTAGTTGATGTTCCAAACTTAAGTCATATGACTTCACTTGGGTGTTTAGCATTCTTGTTGATGTTCCAGACTTCAGTCATATCACTCCACTCAGGTGTTTAGCATTCTTGTTGATGTTCCAGACTTCAGTCATATCACTCCACTCGGGTGTTTAGCATTCTTGTTGATGTTCCAGACTTCATTCATATCACTCCACTCGAGTGTTTAGTGTTCATGTTGATGCTCCAGACTTCAAGTCATATCACTCCACTTGAGTGTTTAGTGTTCATGTTGATGTCCTAGACTTCAAGTCATATCACTCCACTCTTGTGTTTTGCATTCTTGTTGATGTTCCAGACTTCATTCATATGACTGCACTCGGGTGTTTAGCATTCTTGTTGATGTTCCAGACTTCGTCATATCACTCCACTTGAGTGTTTAATGTTCTTGTTGATGTCCTAGACTTCAAGTCATATCACCAATTAAAGAACTTTACAAGTAAATGTACTCAGTGTCAATGATACTACTCTTGCTGACAAAGTGATATTTCATTATAAATCTCCATCTATTAATGCATGTCTGGTGAAGGAAATGTTTAAATTTTAGTTATTTCATTTCATTGGTTAAAAAGAACCTTTTGCAATGTGTTATTATTCAGTAAAATGTCCTGTTTTTGTGTTGACATTGTTGTGACCTCAATATCAGATGGTCTCATTATAACGCAGATCACTTATAATGCCACAATTACACAGCTTTATCAAGAATGTGTGCTCTGCCTTATTCTTATCTGTGATTACACAGCCTTATCAAGAGTGTGTGATGTACCTTATTATCTGTGATTACACAGCCTTATCAAGAGTGTGTGCTGTACCTTATTCCTATCTGTGATTACACATCAGTATCAAGTGTGTGCTGTACTTTATTCTTATATGTGATTACACATCTGTATCAAGAGTATGTGCTCTGCCTTATTCTTATCTGTGATTACACAGCCTTATCAAGAGTGTGTACTTTACTTTACCTTGAAAATGTCCAGAATGAAAAATCTTGTTAATATGCAGTTTTCATAAAATGACTTCTTATGGTGTTTTTAATGAAAATGTTTCTGCTCACCATGGTAGCCATTTTGAAAATCTTATTGCAGCTTAAAAATTTATGGTTTTATCAACATGGGCTTTTCATTAAAATATCACTTTTAACAGTCATCAATTAAAAAGAAGAAATTGTTCTTTTGCATCAGTAAAGCATTGGTCTGTTCAAGGGACTCTTGGTTTCCTGCACATTTTAAGCCTTCTGGGGGACTTTTTATTGTATATGCCCTTCATGAAATTCAGATGAGTGATTGCTTAGTGTTTGTGTCTTTGCATGTACATGTAGTTCCCATAATCTAGGCTAAGATGCAGGAAACGAGTAGCAGATTCACCCTTGATAATCTTAGAATGTTGGAGCAATTTTTTAAAAAATATTTTGCACAAGAAAATATTTTACTTTATATTGAAGAGATTGGTTCTAAATTTTAATAACCTTTTTCTCATTAAGATACATTTTCCTTGGCTAATGGATTGGAATGAGGTCAAGAATTAATGTTTGAATTATCGATTACCTGTGTCACCGGGGCCCCTAGTGGCCCAGTGGTCTAAAGCGCTCACTATTCCGGATCACTGCCATCTCAGCTCTGTCTGCGTGGGTTCGAGTCCAAGGCTCGGCTAGCGTGTGTAAGTGGGAAAGCCTGCCAGTAGCTTCTCGTGGGTCGGTGGGTTTTCCAGGGTTCTTCCTTCACCAGTTATACTGGCCGCCATGTATAGCCTATCTTGTGCTGAAAAATGGCGTTAAACCCTAGAACAAAAACAACAACCTGTGTCCCCATTATTACCCCTAATACCTATATAAAGAGACAGTCTGTCATTTGAGATTCGACATTGTGTACTGCTCAAAATCAGATTTGGGTAATTCCTTTGTGTGAAAAAGATCAGTTGACTCTTTTGACCACATAGATTTAGTACATACACTTATAAACTGTTAGGTCGTGTATCGAGTTATGAAATTGATCGGTCCTCCTTTCTTTCCATAAACCATACTGTGTTGATATTTAAACAGGAACTTTTGTTCTCATGTCACCAAACTTTGTGAATGGTATGCACGTAGGATAAAAATGAAACCTATCCATTTAGAGATCAGATGGTCACGGAACAAGGTCACTGAAAAATTAAGATAAATGGTCTCCACACAAGAACTCTTAGTTCTAAATAATGTACCCAAGACCACGCTTTGTGGTTAGATTTAACATTGGGTGAGGAAAGCCTATTTATTTTGGCATCAAAAGGTCAAGATAACACTGACTATATGAACAAAGGTTGTTTTCAAACAAAACATTTGATCCTAGATGATATACCTTCATCAAACACTATTGATAACTTGCACTTCGGGTTGAGAAAAGAAACATTAAATATGCAGTAAAATTAGAGAAAGTTTTGTCACAATAAGTTTAGTTATAGATAATGTACCAACCGCTCTGGTGGACTAAGTGGTTAGAGCGTCCGCCTCGGAAGCAGGAGGTCACTGATTCGAACCCTAGTCGAGTCGTACCAAAGACCTTATAAAAATGGTACTAAAAGTTCCCTTGCTATTAAAAGGTCAGTGTTAGGACTGACTGGTCGGCCTGGTGTCAGTATAATGTGACTATGTGAGACATGATGCTACATGTTTGCAGCTTGATGGCCCAGTGCTAGACATCAGTATAAACTGCCACACTGCAGACATCGTTGTAGTTGTTGTTATGGGGTTTAACGCCAGTTCTCAGCATATTGGCCGAATCCGAGACTAGAACCCAGACAGAAGTGAGATGGCAGTGATCCGTAACGGAGAGCGCTTTAGACCACTCGGCCACTCGGGGCCACGCTGCAGACATTGTAGCAATATGACTGAAGATTTTTTTTATAGCTACATACAAAATCCAGATGACACACAAATCACGATAAAACTTTCTTGATACTTTGAGCATTTGGAATAAAGATAGTTTTAAGTTCGTTGGATCAATTGAGAAAAATCACTGTGACAGACTGGAGAAATTTACACCACAAAATGGAATCAAGCTGTGAGGATAATTTACTGTTTCTGAATAAAATCTATAAGCATGTTGATAGTTGGTTTGATGTTATTCCACGATTCCCGAGATCAAATAAAAATAATTTAAAAAAAAAAAAAAAACCAGCTCCGTGACTTTGCGTAATGTATTGGATGAAGGTCTCAAATCGATCTTTTACAACTACCTCGCAGACAGGAATGGTGGTGGTGGTGGTTATCATCATTTTTCATCACAATAAACTGTACATGACGGCAAGTGGTGGAGGAAGAATCCGGGAAAACCCCTCTAAGAACCACCGATGCAAGGGAAGCTAACGACAAGTTTTCTCACCCACATTGGCAGAACCTGAGACTCGAACCCACGCTATGAGAGGTGAGATGGCAGTGATTGGTAAAGGCTAGCGTTTTTTACCACTGGGCCCGAACAGGAATGACATGAATCACTTCTATGAAGTCAATATATGGGCGGAGGTCAGCAGGAACATTTTCAATACTGTGTGCCAACAGCACCACACTGCTCACTGAAAAATAAAATATGGGCAGAACATTTGAACAAACATTCTCAGTCAAAAGTCATATATCAGTGAGGAGGCAAATGACAGACTGTCCAAAGTGGAATGCAACATATCACTTGATCCTCCAACGCTGATTAAAAACAGCAATTTTCCTGTTGTCAAATGGCAAAAAAACACCTAGTGAAAATGCTATTCCATAAGAAGTATATAATACCCGAGGCTCGCACGGTGCACTGAAACTGCCTGAACTCTTACAGTCAATATGGAGTCAAGGAACTTACTCCAGGAGTACAAGAATGCATTCATCATCCACCTGTTCCGGCTAAATGGCACCAGACAATCCTGGGACAACCATCGGGGCATATCTCACCAGGCAAAATCCTCGAAAGAATCTTGCTCAATCGCCATATTAATTACAACAGTCAAGGGATCCTGCCTGAGAGTCTGTTTTGGCTTGAGGAAAGAACAATGAACCATATATATGGTGTTTGAAGGTCGTCAAAATCCAGGAGAAATGCCAGAGACGGCTTGAACCTCTATACAACATTCATCGACCTGACAAAAGCCTTTTACACTGTAAGTCGTAGGGGACTTTGGAAGATCATGGCAAAATGTGCTCCCCCATGGACATTCATCGTGAGGATTCGGCAATTCCATGGTGTTATGGTCTCTCATGGAACAATTCCCAGTCCCCAATCAAGTCAAGCAAGGCTGCGTGTTGGAACCAACTCTTTTGTATGTTGTTTTCTGCAATGCTTACTGGTGCCTTCTGAGATTATGACATTTGTATCAACATCAGATAATGGACTGACAGCTAGCTCTTCAAATCAGAGGAGACTAAAGATGAAGACATTACAGGAAGTGGCTGTTCGTGATCTTCTATTTGCTGAAGACTGTTCCTTGACAGCCAGTTCGAGTCTGACATGCCAGAGAACGTGAAACATTTGTCTTCATCGTGTGACAATTTCGGCTTCACAGTCTGTCAAGAAGACAGACACCACGCACCAACAAAACCTTATCATTACAAGAAATGGCCGAACACTCCTGGCAGTGGACAAGTTCATATATCATTGTAGAACACTGTCACGTGTAGATCACGTCGATGATGCTAACTCCAGATTCCTAAAGCAAGTGTGGCCTTTGGCATACTCCATGCAAAGGCTAGGGATCGCAGAGGCATCAATCTACAAACAAACTGAAGGTCTACAAAGCCGATGTTGCCGATCCTCCTCTGTACGTTTGCGGTATCTGGACAATGTGTACAGACGAGAAGATATATATATATATATATATATATATATATATATATATATATATATATATATATATATAGAGAGAGAGAGAGAGAGAGAGAGAGAGAGAGAGAGAGACAGAGACAGACAGAGACAGAGACAGACAGAGAAATTCCTTTTATATCGGTTTCATAAAAGGAAATATTTAATAAAACGCGTATGGAGTTGCACAGAAGCCTAGGCTGCTACCAAAACTTGTTACAACTAATAATGTGGTTTAGTTTATTGACTTTCCTTTAAAAAAAAATTATTGTTGGATGCATATAATGTAAATCGCAATTATAACACAAAAATGGTCTACAACAACACCCCACCCCACCTCCTTTTTCAAGCGCTCAGTTAAAATCTATTTTGTGTGTTTTTTATTTATGATGTTTGCTTGTTTATGATGTTTATTTATTTGTGAGGTTTGTTTGTTTGTTTGTTTGTTTGTTTGTTAATGATGTTTGTTTATGATTGTTGTTCATAGAACACAATTTTGAAATCATTAGGTTCGAAACATTGCTCGCTTAATTAGTGTTTTGTTCATGTAAACTATTTGTGAAATTACCACATGAAACTTCATTAATAAATCATTCATGAACATCATAAGTTCATTTTCAAAGCAATTGTATTCCAAACATTTTTAATATAAATTCTGTGTGATTATCGTATTACTAATTAAGAAGTGAGAATTTATTCAAATTTGTGTGGCCGTGAAAAACAAGATTAAAAATTATATGAACATTTCTATATTTTCATTTTGTTTAAATACACCGATTAGACCTTTTGTGTTATAAATGTTTTCGAAATAATTCTGACCAAACAATGCGTCAAATGTATTTTATCAGTGCTGTTGTCTGCTGAACGTTTATTTCAGGAAGGGCCTATCTTGCGTATACATGTCTCTGATTTCGTACACATGCATACAAACGCCATAATATGTTATTGTTATCGTGGGTTTAACGTCATTTTCAGCATGGCTGTCTATGTATTAAAAAAAAACGGAGTTTGAACCGGGGTAGAAACCAAGACCCACGGGAAGCTATTGGCAAGCTTTCTCACATACCCACGCTGGCCAAGGCCAAGACGAGAACTCATGCAGACAGAACTGACGTGTCTGTAATGGCAAAAGCGAGCAGCTTACTCTGGTCTTCGCCTTCATTTTGACATACAATAGTATAATTTCGTCATCACAGAATTTCTCAAAATGTATCTGGTAAAATGTTATTGGTTATAAATATTTAGTTTTAAAAGCAAAAATTGCAGGCTAGAATGATTTTCTTTGCTAACAAAGATACAAGTCTGAAAGGATTAAAAAAAAATAAGAAACAAAAGAGCAAATCGCCTACTCGAATGAGTCAGATGGTGATGTTTGAATGCGATTGATGATATCATGTTGAAATTTTGAACAGACGAAGCCATCGTTAAAAAAAATTAAAAATAATCTGAAAGAAGGAAGCATTTATGTTGTAATATAAAAAAATTTAAAATACGGTAGGTCGGATCTGTAGTTTAGTTATCGTGATTAGAATGCAACATGCCTGATCCGCGACACCATTTTCAATCGGTTATCACGATGCCCTCTCTTGTCATGATCTGTTTACGTCTTCCATCATGTTAACATCCAACTTGGAAATGTCATTGCCCTACAAAGGCATACATTATAACTTTAGTAGGTGGACGTTTTATCTGCGTAATACTTAACGGTGTGTTATAAAATGAAATCGATCAGTTGCAATGAGAAAATTGGGGATGAAAATAAACAAACAAATGAAAATCTTAACGCGTGTAACGTTATAATGCACAAAAAACTTCTCAAATGTTCGTGAAATTGCAGTTAATTAATGTCATACTTAGAATTCAGTAGTAAATACTGGCAGATGTAAAGATTCCATTGAGAATGCTAATCGCAGAGAAAATACAAAATAGAATAATACAAACTGGAACATACAGCATTGAACCAGAGACGTCATTTCAACTTTTTTCGGGTGGGTGGGGTCAAAACTTGATGGGCTTATTAATTTTCGTATAAAAGCTACAGCAATTTACAGCACATGCAAATTAGAGGGGGAAGCCACCCCACCCCCTCTGCTCCCGTCCCCCCCCCCCGTCATGTTTACCCCGACCCAGAGTAGCCGAGTTTGAAACATGTATAATCAAGGCAATTCTGACGGGTCATTGTTTGATGTCGAACATTGCTGAAGGCTAGCACTAATCCGTTACGTAAGATTGTTGTGGCTAGAATCGACGGACCGGACATTGGAGTTGCGAAGTCACAGACAGCCAATTATCACCTAGGTGTCGAAATGTTTCCAAGATCAAAAGAAATTGCCTGAAGAAGTGGGAGTGTCCTAACTTCTTTCCCCTGCAAACAGACAGACAGGTTGAACTGGCCGCTAAGACGATTGGACAGGGGCACAGCGCCACCCAATCAGAATCGAGATAGGGGGGAGACCTTGATTTGGGTAGAATGATATCCCTGCGTTTTCCGGCAAAAGTTAGTTCGCTGAGAGAAATTACCCAGAGAAGAGGTTAGCGTAGCTCCGAATAGCCATTCGTTATTGGCGGGAAATTCTTAGAGCGGGAAGGTCTAAGTACAGAAAGCTTCAAAAGGAAGCTTTGAGGGACAGACCAGTTAAAGTTTGGTCCCGTTGTCTCGGATAGAGAGACGGAGGAAAGGAGGGAAGGAGAAGAAAGGAGGAGTTGAAGTCTGGGAGCGGAATTGGAGGAGGAGATAATAGAGAGGGAAAGGAGAAGAAAGGAGAAGTTGAAGTCTGGAGCGAAATTGTAGGAGGAGATAGTAGAGAGGGAAACGGAGACAAAGGAGGAGTTAGAGGAAGGGAAAGAAGGAAGGAATCAGCGGGAAAGAAATAGATGAGTAGATGCAAGGACGGGGGAAAATCGAACTCACACTGTAAATCACGGGATGAATTAGGCTGTCACTTGGTCGAGGGAAAGACGAGTGATTGGAAGTTATCGTTTTTAAATTATCACATTTATTAAATTGTTATTGATTGAATTTCATCTTCGTGTTCTCTATAATTTAACCGTCGGCATTGCTGACTGGGGGCTCAGAGCTGTAAATCTACATCATCACTAATTTAACTTTCTAACCTAACGAGCCAGGGTGGAACTTTCAATTTAATTTAATTAAATTATATTGGGAGAGCCCCACCCCAATACGACAGAACGCCACAGTGGGCGCTCCGTCCGGGATTTGAATTAGACATAAATATTATTTTACGATCTAAAAGTTTATTTGTTAGGAAGTATTAGTGAACAGTGTGAGATATTTTCCATCCTATGTATTTTGAATTTTTATGATTTTCTCATCTTGTGTTTGTTATATTTGATATTTGCATGTTTGGTAGATCTTTAATTACTTGCAGTAATTGTGAAGCAAATATCGAGCAAATATCTTACCTGAACGAAATTAGTTGTTGTCGACAGGTAAGTATTTGGCTGGGAACTTGTAATATCTGTCCATTGTTAGTAAGGTCGAGACAAGGTATCACTTCCTATTAGTATAACAATATGGCTACAGAAAGGCAAATGATCAAGGAGTACCGTGCCATGGGGTCGGAAGATCTCGGCTACGAGGGAGATCGCCTGGCAGCATTTATTGAAGAAAGAATCAAGGAATGGAAGGCAGAAAAAGCAGCGGACAGAGAGCTGGAGTTGGCCAAGATATCCGCGGACAGAGAAACCCAGAAAGAGCTGGAGCTGGCCCGGATATTAGCGGCCACAAAAGAACGAGAGCTTGCTCACACTCTCGAAATGGAGAAGGTCAGGTTAGCGGCTAGGGACAATGATAGGGACGACGCCAGCACAAGTTCTGGAGGGACCGGACGACCTTTCATCGACCACCGAATGGTCCAGATAAGTATGCCGCGGTTCAGCGATAAGGAGGAATCTATCGACGATTTTCTTGTTCAGTTTGAGAAACTCGCTCACGCTCAATAAATTCCTGAACAACATTGGGCGATTAATGTCTCAGTTTTTGCAAGGTGCAGCTCGTGAAGTCTACCACGGCTTAGCTGCAGACGATGCTGACGACTATAATGCGCTCAAAAAGGCCCTTCTCTGCCATTATCGGCTGACCGCCGAAACATATCGCAAACTTTTTCGGGACTCGGCGAAAAAGGCAACGGAGACCCACTCTCAATTCCACACCCGTGTTCGAGGGTTATTTGAGAAGTGGATGAAGATGGCCGAAGTCGAACGATCGTACGACGGGCTACGCGAGGTTATACTCAAGGAACATGTCCTGAGTACTTACCGTCGCGAGTTGACAGTCTTTCTAGCAGAGAGAGAGAGCACCGGACGCTCGAAGAGATCGCTAGCATGGCGGAGCGATACGAGCAGGCCCACTCGAAAAGTGGAGGTTCCGTGGGTGCGGATCGACCCCGACCCACTGAGTCGCGCCGTGTGGTTGAGGTAGAGCCGGCTGTCCGTAACCGTCAGGGCGACGGGAGGGTCGGAGGGGGATCTACAGGTAGGGATGCCAACCATAGACCTGGACAGGCCTCACCCACGAAAGCGGGACTTGCAGGTCGGCGAGGGCCGCCGACGTGTTACAACTGCAAGCGCCCGGGGCATATTGCCAGGGACTGTCCCAAGGGCAGGCAGACCCAGGTGAATGCCGTCGCTAGGAAGGAGCGCGAGCCGGATGCAAGCTGTAACCCAGCCAACCTCGCGTCTGCTACTGTCAACGGAGAAGGTGCCACAATCTTGTATGACACTGGGTGTAGCGTCCCAGCCCTTGTCGACAAGAAGTACGTTAAGCCCGAGGATTACACAGGGGAGGTAATCGAAGTTCAGTACGCGAACAGCGCGCGTGACTCATTACCAGTGGCTGTCATTGACCTCGATTCACCGTACGTGAAGGGGAAAATTGAAGCTGCATGCTTGGATGGTTTGTCGCATGACGTCATACTGGGATGTCGTTATGTGTTGCCACAACCGAACCCCGAAACCTGCACACCGATGCCGGTGAGTGCTGTGGAAACCAGGTCCAAGAGTCGACAGACGAAAGCGAAGCCGATGGAAGTTACATCGACACCGGTGAGTAACGTTCTTCCGGCCGAGCTGAGGAAGCTGCAACAGGAAGATGCAACTCTGGCGCAGTTGCACAAATACGCTGCAGCAGGAACGGAGAGAGAAACTCCGAATGGCGGGGTGAAGTTCGCATACAAGCAGGGGATCTTGTATCGCTACGCCAGGAATGGTAACGAACACTTTAAGCAAGTCGTCGTACCAAAGGAGAAGCGAGGGGAAGTGTTGAAACTCACGCACGAGAGTCTCATGGGTGGACACATGGGAATTGCCAAGACGCGTGACCGTCTTGTTAAAGGATTTTACTGGCCAGGGGTCCAGGGAGACGTCAAACGGTTCTGTCTCTCCTGTGACAAGTGTCAGAGAATGGCACCGAAAACGGATCATCGACCCGTCCCCTTGGGGAGTACACCCCTTATCGATGAACCGTTTAGACGCGTCGCGATGGACTTGATCGGACCGATACAACCCGCGTCGTCGCACGGAAATCGGTATATCTTAACGGTCGTAGATTACGCTACACGCTATCCGGAGGCCGTTGCGCTGCGTAATATTGATTCGGAAACCGTCGGGGAAGCGCTGTTTGGGATTTGGTCAAGAGTTGGAGTGCCCGACGAGATCCTGACCGACCAAGGGACACAATTCATGAGTCGCGTGATGGCAGAGGTAAACCGACTGATGTCAATTAAGCACCTCACGACTACACCGTATCACCCTCAATGTAACGGACTGGTCGAACGGTTTAACGGGACCCTAAAGAACACGCTCAAGAAGCTGTGCGAAGGCCGCCCCAAGGATTGGGATCGGTATATTCCTGCCATGCTTTCGCCTACCGGGAAGTACCTCAAGCGAGTTTAGGGTTCTCTCCCTTTGAACTCCTGTACGGGAGGACCGTACGCGGCCCAATCGCCATACTGAGACAACTGTGGACGGACGATCACGCTGTGGAGGAGGTACGCCCCACCTACCAATACGTTGCGGACTTGCGCAACAAACTGGAGGAAGTTTGTTCCCTCGCACAGGAGAACCTCAAGCGAGCGAAGGCGCGTCAGGCGAAGAATTACAACAAGCGCGCAAAACCACGCCAGTTTGAAGTAGGGGACAAGGTGTTGTTACTGCTGCCCAAAGAACACAACAAGTTGCAAGTTTCCTGGAGGGGTCCATACGTTGTCACCGAGAAGGTCGGAGGTCAAACATATCGGATACGGCTACCAACGAAGGAGAAATTGTACCATGCCAATCTCCTCAAGAGATACCGGGAAAGAGAGACCGCCAGCGATTTTGTTATCGCCACGATAGTCACCGAGGACGCCGAAGGCGATACGGAAGGTGCCAACACTGTTCCGAGCTGTCCGTTAACGAGGGCTGAGACACCCTCGGACGTGGAGTGCGACCCCATGTTGACTGCGGTATATCGGGAAGAGATTGATACGTTGCTGGCCGGGTATTCCGATGTGCTTACGGAAATACCCGGGAGAACGTCGCTTGTCGAGTTCGGGTTAAAGCTGGTGGATAACCGGCCAGTTCAGCGGAAACCCTACCCCTTGCCCCACGCAAAACGACAAGTCGTAAGGGAGGAGATCGAGCAGATGATTGCTCTGGGAGTGATCGAACCCGCCGACTCTCCGTACAGCTCTCCGGTAGTCCTAGTGCAGAAGAAGGACGGCACCCATCGGTTTTGTGTCGACTACCGGAAGCTAAATCAGGTGACAGAATTTCAAGTCGAAATGCTACCTGACCCGGAACATATTTTCGCTTCTGTCTCGAAAGCGAAATATTTCTCCAAGCTGGATTTATCCAAGGGCTATTGGCAAATTCCGGTAAGGGAGGAGGATAGGGCAAAGCTAGCTTTTGCTATTCCCGACGGGACCTACCAATGGTTGTTCATGCCGTTCGGGGTACAGAACGCGCCCAGCGTCTTTACTAGGATGATGCGGAAGTTGTTGGAACCCTTGCGCGATAGGGGTGTCCACAACTTCATGGATGACCTCTTGTTAGCCACAGCAACGTGGGGTGAACACCTCACTCTGTTAGCTGACGTTTTGGAGCGGCTGCGTCAGGCGGGATTGACAGCTCGCCCTTCCAAATGTCACCTAGGGTTCCGGACATTGGACTATTTGGGACATACCCTGAGCCAAGGTACGCTGTCCCCAGAGAAGTCGAAGGTGGAGCAGCTGAGAAACGCCGCACGGCCCACCACGAAAACTGAGGTGAGGTCATTTCTGGGATTGGCCGGGTATTTCCGGAGGTATGTGGCCAATTTCAACGCGATTGCGGGACCGTTGTCTGACCTAACCAAGAAACGTGCCCCGACTAAGGTTATTTGGACAGATGCGTGTGAGCATGCTTTCCAAACGCTGAAGGATAGACTTACATCCGACGCAGTTGTCCGTCTACCGGATCTGGCAAAAGACTTCGTTCTTCGCACCGACGCATGTGACACGGGACTGGGAGCAGTACTACTGCAGGAGTACGATGAGACGCTTTTTCCTGTCGCGTACGGCAGCCGGAAACTGTCTGCTGCCGAGAAGAACTACTCCGTATCGGAGAGAGAATGCCTCGGAATCGTGTTCGGTATATCACGGTTCGAGCGGTACTTATACGGGCGGAAGTTCATCTTGGAGACCGACCACCAACCACTCGCGTATCTCGCGCAGGCGAAATTGTAGAATGGACGATTGATGCGATGGTCGCTGTTCTTACAACAATACCAGACGCAGATCAGATACGTGAAAGGAACTGAGAACGTAGGCGCCGATTTCATGAGCAGGAGCGCTGGAATGGTATAGATCGCTGTATATATATATATATATATATATATATATATATATATATATATATATATATATATATATTCATGTTCGCACTCAGTGTGTAGTGTCGCGATAATTTTGTTCTTTATTTCGTGTATTAATGCCATTGCATTTGAAGTAATTTTGAGGGAATAAAATCCCGATTTTATTCTCAAGCGTGGGGGGGTGTCATGTTTACCCCGACCCAGAGTAGCCCAGTTTGAAACATGTATAATCAAGGCAATTCTGACGGGTCATTGTTTGATGTCGAACATTGCTGAAGGCTAGCACTAATCCGTTACGTAAGATTGTTGTGGCTAGAATCGACGGACCGGACATTGGAGTTGCGAAGTCACAGACAGCCAATTATCACCTAGGTGTCGAAATGTTTCCAAGATCAAAAGAAATTGCCTGAAGAAGTGGGAGTGTCCTAACTTCTTTCCCCTGCAAACAGACAGACAGGTTGAACTGGCCGCTAAGACGATTGGACAGGGGCACAGCGCCACCCAATCAGAATCGAGATAGGGGGGAGACCTTGATTTGGGTAGAATGATATCCCTGCGTTTTCCGGCAAAAGTTAGTTCGCTGAGAGAAATTACCCAGAGAAGAGGTTAGCGTAACTCCGAATAGCCATTCGTTATTGGCGGGAAATTCTTAGAGCGGGAAGGTCTAGGTACAGAAAGCTTCAAAAGGAAGCTTTGAGGGACAGACCAGTTAAAGTTTGGTCCCGTTGTCTCGGATAGAGAGACGGAGGAAAGGAGGGAAGGAGAAGAAAGGAGGAGTTGAAGTCTGGGAGCGGAATTGGAGGAGGAGATAATAGAGAGGGAAAGGAGAAGAAAGGAGAAGTTGAAGTCTGGAGCGAAATTGTAGGAGGAGATAGTAGAGAGGGAAACGGAGACAAAGGAGTTAGAGGAAGGGAAAGAAGGAAGGAATCAGCGGGAAAGAAATAGATGAGTAGATGCAAGGACGGGGGAAAATCGAACTCACACTGTAAATCACGGGATGAATTAGGCTGTCATTTGGTCGAGGGAAAGACGAGTGATTGGAAGTTATCGTTTTTAAATTATCACATTTATTAAATTGTTATTGATTGAATTTCATCTTCGTGTTCTCTATAATTTAACCGTCGGCATTGCTGACTGGGGGCTCAGAGCTGTAAATCTACATCATCACTAATTTAACTTTCTAACCTAACGAGCCAGGGTGGAACTTTCAATTTAATTTAATTAAATTATATTGGGAGAGCCCCACCTCAATACGACAGAACGTCACACCCCCAAATGACGTCCCTGCTTAGAACTAATAGAAAATGGAAATATAATAATGTAGGAGAGAATATACAGCATATAATAATAGAAAATACACGCGTAGAAAGTAAATACCTGCATAAAATTGTGGCGTTCATCCCCCTCCATGTATTTAGGTGTCCACCCCCTCCATTTATTTAGGTGTCGACTAGAAGACAATATAACTGACTTCTACAAGCAGTAAAAAAAATTATACAGGCTGTTTCTGACAAAAGGAAAATCTACCTTTCCTAACTTTTTTATCATTCTCAATATGTATGAAATATTGTTCTTTTTTATGTACAATATATGTCACTTTGTCATTTGTTTGTTCCTTTATTTACTTGCAAGGTGTTTTATTTCCAAAGCGTCAAGGACAACACATTATTAGTTTGCTGTTTTGATTTATTTTACTCTTTTTTTTTTTTCTTCCCTCGCGGCACATCTGAATGTGGCGCAATACAAGAATCGCTAGTTCATTACTCGCCAAGGTCGGCTGCCTCAGTGAGTCCTTGGAAATGCGCTTGACTTTTATTTCCTCTGCATGATACAGTCTGTATTCTGTTGAAAGTGCTTTTCAAAGTCCGTCAACAAACACACATTTATATTCAGCCCAGGTTGACATCGACAAGGTTATCGATCGTTCTAGTTTGCAGACACGCTTTGACGTCATAAAATTGAACCGTTTTGTTTGTTCTATTTTCAACATAACCTTGATTTGTTAATACTGTAATTCTGATCTAAGCAGGCAGCCCTGTTCTGAACGTTGTTTTTCACCGCATTTGTATGAATATGAATTTTCCCCATATGTGCCCCCTTCACCCCCCCCCCCCCCCCCCGTTAGGTATAGACTGTCGGTATGTAACTGCAGCTAAGAACTATTTATCTCGCACTAATAACCGCGCCCTTGGGTCAGTGACCGTATTTTGTATTTATCCTCGTGTGTTACGTCACAAGATGGGCGGGCCAGACACGGATAGAAGCATAAAAAGTATTCCGATATGTTTGAATAATATTTTGATAAATATAGCGCATTAAAACATCACGTGGTTTGAGGTTGGAGATTTTTGTGGTTAATGGCATTTTACTAGGCCTGTTAGTCTATACAAGGCAGCCAGAAGAACCCCAACCGAGAAGAATCACATACACGCTACGCTACTGGAAAGCTTTCTCACATACCCAGGTTGCTCGAGAGATTCGAGCAGAGGTGAGATGTTCTTAATCTGCAATAGCGAGCGCCTTGGACCACCGATCCACTCTGGGCCCATCACGTCGTTTGAAACAAATGTGTACAAAATAAGACCATCATTTCCTTCCTGTCTAGTTCTGAATTTTAAACTTGACTACGTCCATCATGCAAACCTATGAAGATAGCTACCTACCTACCTAACTACCTATCCAATGAATGTCCTCCGAGCTACTTATTAAGACATGATATTTTTACAGTAGATCGAAAATATGTTTTTTTTTAACACATGTTTACATATTCAAATAAAAAAACATGGAGTGGGTAATCATGTAGATTGTTTTGCGATGATTTTACGCTGACAGTAGTCAGATGTATAGTGTAACAAAGAAGAAACAATTATACCGTCTAGCTGCCCTGAAATTCCACCCGCAGTATATTTTATACTGTCATATTTGTCAGCACGTCATGTATACTCGAAGCAAAGCACAATGAAACCAGGCAATAAACCTCTTGCAAGCAGCTGTTGTGTGTTAGACTTGATTAAGGACATTTTTTATGAGGGGCTGAGATATTCTCTATAAAAAAAACGGGATATTTTATTTTTATTGACACACACACACACACACACACACATATATATATATATATATATATATATATATATATATATATATATATATATATATATATATATATATATATACGTAGTATAATGGATTATAATGTGTTATTTTTTGTATATATCACAGCAAGAATATTTGTCAAGCCATATGATGGCAGGAATTTTATTTTCAACAAAATCCCAGTCCCTGGAATAATAGTAATAATAATAATAATTAAATAAATAAATATTATATGGCCAATCCTCTATTAACCCCAAATAACAATGTATTTTAGCTGAATTTTGAGGATTATTTAAGGCTTTTGCTTATGATCACCAGAACTCTGTCCCTTCCACATAACAGAATATTAAATTCTACCAAAAAAAGACCCCAAAAGCATACGAAGAAGAAAAAAGGATGACGAAGATGACCTCGACGGGGACGATGGTGGTGGTGGCTGAAAGCGTCTGCAGTGTGTGGATTTTCGGGGCATAAATGTAGCCATCTAAATTTTCTGGTTGTTTTGCGCTCATTTTCTTTTTTTTTTTGGGGGGGGGGCGAGGTTTTGGTAGTGTTACCAATCGAAATGTGTAGAGATTTAAAGAACCAAAATGAGGACATGTCGGGGGGGAGTGGGGGCAGAGGACGTATGGCAACCCTATGAGTGTGGTCACTGTATTCCCCACCCCACCCACCGCCCAGATCCACCCGTCCTCACAGTATATAAGTATAACGCCGTAGTATGCAGTAACCAGAGAGGATTGTCATTGAAGGCAAATTTTGTTTTGTTATGTTCTATTCTATGTCTGTGATTTTTTTAAATTGATTGAATAGCCGAGTTGAACAATCAAGAAGAAATTTATCGAAAATCGTGGACAGAAATTACGTAATTTGAACGACAGGTCTCACAGACAAAGGGCGATATCAAATCAGCAGTTAGTGGTTGTAATTTGTTTACCTCATTAACAAGTTAACCAATAAAAATATATACATTGTACATTACGCACACATACCTGGAGACTGGAGAACACCTTGTGCTGGGAGAACACAAAATAAAAAGAAGTATCTACTAATAAAGCAGCTGACATATACATTGATAGCTGTGAAACGAAAATGATAATTGTGGAAACCGCTCCCCCCCCCCCCCTTTCCTGGAATATATCACAAGAGCAAACCTATGTATATATTAGTATTTGTCCTTAACCTTGGTTGCACGAGGTAATTTGAGGTGAGTGTTTCTGTTTGCCTAGTACTGATAGTAGAACCCATACTCATTCCTCGTGGACAGGGTACTAACATGAGCGTATATGTGTTAATGGAGCAAGCCGAACGTGATTCACACCCGGCGCTCTTTCAGCCTAATATCAACAATTTGAATACATTCCTTGCATATAATCCAATAAATTGAGTAGCCTTCTTATTTAACTCAGGAAGTATCGAAAATCATCGTAGAAATAGTTGTAAAATCTCGTTTACCTTTTATATCCGATATTTTCGGTTAGATTGTCCGCGATATTAGTTCAAATAATGATTACTTCCGTTCTCAGCCTCGTTTGTTTGTGTGCCATATAATGACATTGAGGCCTTGTCTGGAAACGTAAACAAATCGTAGTAAAAATATGGTGCGGTTTGAGTCAGTAACTGTGCGCATTAAAAGTAAATACGATTTATCGGCGACTTTGAAATTTCAGCAAGAAGCCATTATTCGCCACTTGATTGATAATAACATAGAATAGAATATCCAAATATGGTATGGCAAGCCTTACGTAGAAAAGGGTCACGACGAGAGTCTCGCGTTATCTGTCATGGCGGACACGGTGAGGTTAGTGTAACCAGACCAATATATTTTATCGTGTTAGAGCTTAATACATTCAAATTAAGCCAAACTTTTTTCACAACATGATTATACTTATATTGTAGATTTCTGCAATTTGTTTTCTGACTTTAGTGATGGTTGTTTTTGTTCCATTACAGTAGCCCCAACCACAACAAATCAAGTTGAGGCTACGACATCATAGCTAATGACAATTCCCTATCCAAACAAGCGTGGGCAACCTAAAATCATTTTGGGACAAGTGAAATTTTCAAGATCAATTTTTGGAATATTTTCCCAGATTTATCTTTGCAGGGGTAGTTGGTCAACTCAAGAAATGTATATATGTATGTGTGTGCGTATGTATGTATGTATGTATGTATGTATGTATGTATGTATGTATGTATGTATGTATGTACGTACGCTAAATATACAGTGCCGGATTAAATCATACGGAGGCCTTTAGTTAGACAGTCTTAATCTTTGGGACCCCCTTTGCAAATTATCTCCTAATACGTTTTATCAATAGTATTTGTATCCTCTGTCGCAGAGCCCCTAAAAGGCCTGGGGCCCATAGGCAAGTTCCTACTCTGCCTATTTGGTAATCCGGCACTGTAAATATATTTTTCAAAATATTTAATTTTAGAAAAATAATAAATTTTTCTTCGCGACTACAAACGGTTAGTTGTGGGGAAAAAAAAGAATGCATGCCCGACCGGAAAAGCCATTCGTTTTCCTTTTAAAGAATCATGATGTGCATAAATATGACCGAAATTTTGTTAAAGGTACGTAAAATTCCAAATCACGCACACGCACATTGTGCATAGATATTGTGACAAATTACATTTGCGGTTTCTACAACGTCTTTTTTAATCGACTGGTATCCATGTAGGGGCATTGGGTTAGGTTACAGAGGGAGGTTAGATGACTGTAATGCAGTCACAGTTAAGGCATTCATTGTGGTTTTCTTTTATATGAAGGCTTGTTAAACTAAAACGTTGGTATCCGATACATTCCGGAAATAACACGGACTCTATCTGTTTATCACTAATAGGTTATTTCCGGGCAAGTCGTCTAGACACCCTCTGGCCATGTCTTCTGTCACATCTGTAACATTATTTGGGGTTTGTCCTTGTCTGGAAAGAGTCTGACGAACACATATTCAGTCAAATAAATTATTGTCACATATTACTACTATCAAATTAATCTCGGTACCTCAGATTAGCCGATGATTAATGATTAAGTCAGTGGCATAATATAAATGTACATCCCACTCCATTTTTCTTATGTCTGTAAACAGCACGTCACATTTTATCGGGGTGGGGGAGGAAGGTGATAGTGATTTAAAGATATTTTGAGTTACTCATCGAACTGATAGCTATCCTCATGTGAATCATTACGCAATTCCATTTTGATAGCGTGATTACTGTGATTAGTATGTTTTCGTTAAGTATATTCAGTCGAGTCGATCACCTGTGCAGTTTGTCCAGTTGAATGGGCCAAAAGGGGTATTTGGACTAGCCGAATGGGTCACCTGGGCAGTTTGTCCAGCCAAGTGGGTCACCTGCGCAGTTTAGTTTGTCCAGTTGAGTCGCTGACCGGGACAGTTTTGTTTGTCCAGCCGAGTGGGTCATCGGGCAGTTTGTTCAGCCGAGTGGGTCACCGGGGCAGTTTATTTTGTTCACCCGAGTGGGTCACCGCGGAAGTTTAGTTTGTCCAGCCGAGTGGGTCACTGGGGCAGTTTAGTTTGTCCAGCCGAGTGCGTCACCGTTGCAGCTTAGTTTGTCCAGTCGAGTGGGTTATCGGGGCAATTTGTCCAGCCATGTGGGTCACCGTGTCAGTTTAGTTTGTCCAGCCGATTGGGTCACCGGGGCAGTTTAGTTTGTCATGGACGAGTGGTCATCGGGGCAGTTTTCCAGCCGAATGGGTCATCGGGGCAGTTTAGTTTGTCCAGCCGAGTTGGTTATCGGAGCAGTCTGTCCAGCCGAGTGGGTCACCTGGGCAGTTTGTCCAGCCGAGTGGGTCATTGGGCAGTTTATTTTGTTCAGCCGAGTGGGTCACCGGGGCAGTTTAGTTTGTCCTGGACGAGTGGTCATCGGGGCAGTTTTCCAGCCGAATGGGTCATCGGGGCAGTTTAGTTTGTCCAGCCGAGTTGGTTATCGGAGCAGTCTGTCCAGCCGAGTGGGTCACCTGGGCAGTTTGTCCAGCCGAGTGGGTCATTGGGCAGTTTATTTTGTTCAGCCAAGTGGGTCACCGGGGCAGTTTAGTTTGTCCTGGACGAGTGGTCATCGGGGAAGTTTTTCAGCCGAGTGGGTCACCGGGTAAGTTTAGTTTATCCTGGACGAGTGGTCATCGGGGAGGTTTTTCAGCCGAGTGGGTCACCGGGGAAGTTTAGTTTGTCAGGCCGAGTGGGTGATCGGGACAGTCTGTCCAGCTGAGTGGGTCACCGGGGCAGTTTCGCGATATGGCATAGAAGTTAAAGTCCATAACAATAACAATTTGCGTCCAATTTTAGGAACATTTTGACATCAGAGTTCCTTGTTCAACGCGGATTTATTGTAATATTTATGCTAGCAAAAAGACTATCTCATTAAAGTATTCTTTTGTTACAAATTAAAAAGCATCCTGGTCATGCTTTTGGAATTACTTGCAAAGCATTACTCTACACATGCCCAACGTAATCTAAACCCATCCCGCTCACCCCAATACACAGCACTACACACAAACACACACACAGACACGGCTGCATGCATGCATACATACTTACATACATACATACATACATACAAACATGCATACATACATACTGTTACGGGGTACAAAAGTTGCAAACAATAACATCCAACACAAATTATATTAAACATAGCTCTTTCTTGTTTGCTGTGCTACCTCTCTTCCCTTGTTAGCAGCGTTCTCAGTTGCAGGGTTTCATTTCTTCGGCCCATTTTCTTTGATCAGCGTCAAATTCTGAGAGAAATGTAAGAATATCCACCGAATATCTTCATTAGCTTGATGATTGTAAGTTTTAAGCTTGACTTTGAATGTGTGGGGGTGGGGCGGGGGGTGCGGCTGCCATTCTTTTTATCTACGTCAGTAGTGAAGGGGGATACTAGAGCGACAATGGGAATTAGCATTACAGACCCCCCTTGGGAACATATAGCGACAAGGGAAATTTAACATGGAGAAAAATCGTGGGAACATATAGCGACAAGGGAAATTAACATGGAGAAAAATCGTGGGACTGTTGAGCGTCAAGGGGATTTGAACATGGAGAAAAATCGTGGGAACATATAGCGACAAGGGAAATTAACATGGGATTTTTTTATATTTTTTTTAAAAAAATAAAAAATAAAAAAAAGGGGTAGGCAATTGAAAGGCTATCTCTTTTCGAGAAATATGGCTGGCCCTGAAAAGGGCCTTTGGGTTTATGTTAATGTATTCATTAACATAAAGGGCACCGCATTGGTCTTCTTCTTGTCCTTAGGCTGCGTTTTACTGTTGGTCCGTAAATCAGCACTCTTTTCAGGCATCCTTGTCTTTCAACGTAGATCCTACGTATCCACAGGCTGGTGTTTGTCCTGTGGACAACGGTCCACTTGGATCGGACATACATGAGCATGTCCGTCCTAAACATCATGGAAGACACAAGGGTGGATGACTCAACTGTGGTCCACATCTTGAAGCGACGAGAACAGGTGAATCAATGCAGTGAACTGCGCTTATTTATAGGTAGAGGAAGGATTGAAACGGATTGAGTTCATTCACCAATCCCAACACGCGTTACAAAATTCAGTCAGCTCGCATCCAATCTGAAGAGAGCAGTCTGTGACGTCACGTGGTCTATATAGATTTGCTAGCGCTTGTGTACAGTCAATCTATGCGACAGTGATTCAATATGACGGAAACTCAGAAAACGATCCATTGGGGTGCACCAACAGGGGAGACTGCCCAAGGGAACCCTGACTTACTTTCAGAAGAGGTGAATTGGGATTTTGTGGATTTTCTCTCCTCGCAAGAGTTTGTTCCGGAACCTTCGTTACCTTCTTCATTACCGCAAGTGGAGAATTTTAGACAGAGACATAAAGAAGAATTGGAGAAATTTATACAACGACAAAAGGAAGCGGAACAAGCTTTTCTCCTACAGCAACAGCAGCAAGAAGAAGAGGTAAGAAAAAAACAACAGCAAGAAGAAGTAGCAGCAGCAAAGAAACAAGAGGGTGAAAATCAAACGGTCACGGTACTGTTGGACATTTTAGCGGAGGTAAGAAGTTTGAAACAAATGTATCAGACTTCTTTATTACGACCGAAGAGAATACGACCTTCCCGAGCTAAACACGTCAACCCTGTGACTAATCCTACCGTACCACCCTTAGTGATTTCAACCCAATCATCATCAACATTACGCAGTCCAGAAGTAGGCCTTGGCCGTGGCAAAGGCTTAAGGCAGTTAAAGCTGATTGCTTAAACTCACCCCTACACCATAAAGAAAAAAGGCCCTTTTCAGGGCCACCCACATTTCTCGAAAAGAAATACAATTTCAATTTGCCAATAAATCAAAAAAAAAAAAATAACTCACCCATTTTACCCGTATAGTACGTGTCTTTTTGTATGAGTGCGTGAGTGTAGCTTCTTATTTTAAAATCACAACTCAAAGACACTTACATTATATCATTAATTTATTCTTTTATCCATTGTTACAATCCAATTCACAATTCACAATACAAAACTTTCAAAAGTTCATTACTTCTTCTGTCTCCTTGTTTAGTCTCTCTGTTTTTTAAATTTCTTCACCGTCACACTCTTTTCCTCTTCTTCTTCCTCCTCGCTTTCTTCCCTTCTTCTTTTCTTCTCCTGTTTCTTTTTCTTCACCTGTCTTCTTTCTTCCTCAGAAGAATCCCTCTCTTCTTCCGAAGAATCCCTTTCTTCTTCTGAAGAATCCCTCTTTTCTTCTGACTCCTCTTGTTTCTTTTTTGGGCAATCTGGAGACCAATGTCCTTTTTCTTTACAATAATAACAGGTATCTTGACTTTTGTCTTTTTTAGCCCCTGTTTTTGTTCTTTTTTGACGGTCTGGACACTCTGAAGACCAATGCCCTTTCTTCTGACAGATATAGCAAGTATCTTGACTTTTATCTCGAAAGGAAGGAGAGTAGTCCGTCGGCTGGTCTGAAGAGAATTTTCTAATGACCCCTCGCATAGCTCTGACGAAACGTTCGATTTGGTTAGTCTCTTCCATCGTTGTGCTCGGCTTGAGAGTGAAATGAATAGTGAAAGAACAAGACACACACCCTTTTATATACGCTAGTCTGCCATGACTATAAATTATTCTATGGTGTTTGAACTTGAGTCATTTGACGTTTTTCACTCAAGATGAAACGATCCTATTCATTTGAGAAGAAAGAAGAAGAAGAAAGTAAGAGGCAGAAACGTGATCTATCGCCTCGTACCAGGGCTGAAATCTTGGCACAAATTCATGCCAGTGATTTTGAAGAGGACATGAGTGAACCAGAATTTGAAACATCTAAACCAAGTTCACCACCCTTAGTCAACCCTGAAAAATACTATTCCATTCGAGAGACGGAAAAGCGCTCCTCTAGAAAATTTAGAACCACGGCTTACAAATACACGGTGAAGTTTAAAGATTTCAAGGCTGAAGTGCCGTTAGAGAAAGCAGAAGTGTTTATCACTGGGGTGTGGGATTCTTTGCTCACCTCACTCAAACGACAATGTCAACCCAAAGAAGACGATCGCTTGAGACTTTCCATACAACATGACGGTTTGAAATCCCCTGTTTGGATCGAGTTTAGCACCCCTGCAGAATTGACCGCTTCCAAAGTCATGGACAAGATTCAACACGTGCAACAATCTAATGACCAGTTTGACATCACCGATGGAAAAGCCACACTGGACATGACCCACGTCTCTCCTCCTCAAGGAACCGGACGCAAAAAGATGTTATTGGTGAACGAGCTTCGCAGCATTAAGCGTAGCCTCGTCCAAATTCACAATCCTCATGACCAGATGTGTTTAGCCCGTGCCATCGTGGTGGGACGAACCTATGCCAACAAGAACGACACGGTAGAATGGAAAAGAACCTGGAAAACTATTCAACGATGCGATCGAGCCAAACAACGAAATGAAGCAGAACTCCTGTTACAACAAGCTGGCCTGTCCAAAGACACACCCTGTGGCATTCCTGAGATGCAAAAATTGCAAGATGCCCTAGCTCCACGATACACCTTGAAAGTGCACCCTCAAGAAATGCGCGGGCCTCTGTTGTTTCGAGGCCAAGATTTTAAGGACGGAAAATACATTCATGTTTATTATCACGATGACCATTTCGATACCATTACCAGTATCACCGGATTCCTGGGATACGGTTATTACTGTGAGAAATGTGACCATGGTTATAATAATCGAGAGCAACACAAGCATTGTGGATTGAAATGCTCAGGATGTTTGGCCTCTTCACCCTGTCTGAGCGAAGAACCAGTGCCTTGTTCAACTTGTCTGCGCACGTTTGTCAGCCCTACCTGTTACCAACAACATCTGAAAACGCAAGGTTCACAGAAGAAATGCGCTTGTCAACTCCTGAGATTGTGCCCTACGTGTGAACAAGTCATACGTACCAATAATATCAAGGCACACGTATGTTCAGGAAAGAAAAAAAGTCACATTTGTCACCACATCGTGGACTTGGAACACCAATGCTACGTGCAAAAATACCAACCTCCACCAGAGAAAGAGGATGGTCACAAGAAGAAAGGCAATTTCATCTTTTTCGATTTCGAATGCATGCAAGAGACAGGCATTCACATTCCTAATTTCTGCGTGGCTCATCGAGCGTGCGAGAAGTGCATTCAAGAACCTATTTTCAGTCATTGCCCTCACTGCAGCAAGATTCCTGCAGGACGTGAAAAAATCTTTCGGGGACCAAACACGTTAGCCGATTTTGCCCAATGGGTCTTAGACCCCATCGACAAGACGTGGAGCCAAGAGGACATCGAACTTTACGGAGATTGTCATCGTCATGCCACGGTGATGGCTCACAATTTCTCCGGATACGATGGACAGTTTCTTTTGAGGTACTATACGGAACAAGGCACCGAACGTCCTAAAGTGACTTTGAACGGAGCCAAAATCATTTTCATGCAAGTGGGACAAGTACAGTTTAAAGATTCGATGAGCTATCTGGCCATGCCTTTGAGTCGAATGCCTAAAACGTTTGGAATGACAGAAATGGCTAAAGGGTACTTTCCTCACTTTTTCAATACGGAAGCCAATCAACATGCCGTTCTACCCCATTTACCTGAGGCTCACTATTACGACCCCGACAACATGCGTACCGAACAACGAGAAGCTTTCTACGCTTGGTACCAGGCTCACGCCTCGGACCCTTTCGACTTTCAGGAAGAAATGCTAAAGTATTGTCGTTCCGACGTGGACATTTTACGGCGTTGCTGTGGAAAATTTCGAGAACTGTTCATGGAACACGGAGGGGTCGATCCTTTGAAAGAAGCTTGCACCATTGCCAAAGCGTGTTCCTTAGTGTATCGACAACGATTCATGCCTGAAAACACCGTGGCTGTCATCAGTCCTCAAACGACCCACTTTGTCAAACGTCAATACTCGGTCAAAGCCCTACGTTGGTTACATTACTTGTGCGACAAGGAAGACAAGTGGATTCAGCATGCCCGCAACGGAGGGGGCGAAAAGACCATCGGAACGTATTCGGTCGATGGCTGGGACTTAGAAAACCCCAAGATCGTGTACGAGTTTAACGGCTGCTTATTTCACGGATGTCCCGTCTGTTACCCTGATCGTGGCACTAAAAATCAGTTTTTGCAACGAACCATGGAAGACTTGTACCAGGCCACTTGTCAGCGGCGCCTAAAGTTAGAACAGGAAGGATACCAAGTGGTGGAAATGTGGGAACACGAGTACGATCACCGTATGAAAACCGATCCCGAGTTTAAACGCCTCGTGGAAAGTTACCAGTTCATGGACCCGCTGAACCCGAGGGATAGTTTGTACGGAGGAAGGACCAATGCCACCTGTTTGCTGTACCAAGCCGACGAAGAGAAAGGAGAAGAAATGAAATACTTGGACGTGTGTTCGCTGTATCCCTACGTGTGCAAATATTGTCGCTTTCCTGTAGGGCACCCGCAATTGTTGACGGAACACATCGACCTGAAAAACATTCGACAATACGAAGGTCTGATCAAGTGTAAAGTTTTGCCTCCCACGAACCTATACCATCCCGTCTTACCTCACCATTGTCAAGGCAAACTGATGTTTCCCTTGTGCCGTACTTGTGCCGAAACGTGCAACCAAGACCAACCTTGTCAGCACACCCAGGAAGAACGTGCCTTGACGGGAACCTGGGTCAGCGTAGAATTGTTCAAAGCTCTGGACATGGGATACCAACTGTTAGAAGTGTACGAAATTTGCCACTTTCCCAAGACAAAACAATACCACAAGGGTGATCCCAGTCAGAAAGGCATTTTCGCTGACTACGTGGATGCCTTTCTGAAACTGAAACAAGAAGCCAGCGGCTATCCTTCCTGGTGTCACACTCCCGAAGACCAAATACAATTCAAAGAGAAATACTATGAACAAGAAGGCATCTCTTTAGACCACATCGAAAAAAACGAAGGCAGGCGATCGTTTGCCAAAGTGATGTTAAATTGCTTGTGGGGTAAAATGGCACAACGACCGTGTTTACCCAAGACGGAATATTTGACAGAACCTTCCCGCTACTTCCAGATGATTCACGACAAAACCAAATACATGAAACACGTGGACGTCGTTCGAGAGGATTTGATCTTGGTCAATTACGAAGAAGATCTGGACTTTGTACAAGACGACCCTTTTGGAAATGTCATCATTGCAGCTTATGTGACAGCCCATGCTCGCTTAAAATTGTACGAAGCTTTAGAACTGTTAGAAGAACGCGTCCTGTACTTTGACACGGACAGTTGCATTTACATCCATCACCCGATTCAACAGCACCCTGACATCGAAGGAGACCGTTTAGGAGCCTGGACAGACGAGCATCCCGACGACAAGATTCTAAGTTTCGTCAGTGGTGGTCCCAAAAATTACGGCTACGAATACCGGGACAAACAAGGAGAAGTGCACACGACGTGCAAAGTGAAAGGACTGACTCTGAATCATCGTACCAGTCGAGTGGTCAACTTTGGGGTATTGAAAGAAGCCTTGCAATCGGGAGAGGATGGAAACTTTAAAGTGACCACCTATCAACCGAACAAGATTGTACGTTTACCCACTCATCACATCGTCAGTCGACCCCTGGAAAAAGTCTATCAAATCGTGTACCAGAAGCGAGTGCGACTTCCCAATCATTTTACCTTACCGTATGGACACGTTGGTATAAAACATTGGTTGTAAGAGGATAGTTACCCCACCAGAAAGATGACTTCGCCACAGCAAGAATCGAGTGAGAAACCCGATGAGAACTCCAAGTTCAAACCCTACCATTTTCCAGTCTTCTTACCTGACTATTGTGATTGTGCCCGTCGATTGGACACGTTTCAGAAATGGCCTACGGATAGGGAAGGATTACCTTCTTCGCATGTTTTAGCTAGAACAGGATTTGTCTACTTGGGACCTGAGTCAGGATTGGGATACGAGGTACAGTGTTTCGCTTGCGGACTGAAGTTACGAATGGATCTATGTATCTATAAAGATTCAGCTATTCTGGAACATACTCGATGGTCTCTGCACTGCCCTTACCTTTCTATGGCCTTTCCACCCATCACACTACGGTACAATGTTGACGGTACCTTAGAGACGGTACCTTCCAGAACAAGATATAAAAAACGTAAAAAAGGAAAGATGTACAAGCTGGAGACTGCATTGCGACTAGTATAAAAAGGGGGCTATGGTCAAGATCGATAGTTCATTGTGACTACCAAGACCGAGCAAACAAGATGAATACTTTCAGAGAAACACAGAACAAGTTGTTAGAAAGGCACAATTCAAGTGTGAGGCTTCGGAAGTGGAATGCGATTGTGAGCCTTGCGATGGGTACGATGCCGTACGTTGTGACCTGAGCGATGCCGTAAAGCATCATGGGAACTTTAGTGTTCCTACCCCTATCATGGAAAGGGATGCTGTGCGTGTCAAACCTGTGGGATGCGAAAGTGATGCCGCTCGTCCTCTTGGACATTTTACTGGGTTTCGTTTTAAAGGGGAATGTTCACCTTCACGTCTACCCCCCTACGGATGTCATCCAGCCCTGAGCAAACTCCTGCCCATGTCACTCAACCCTCATAGAAACGAACCTGTGAAAGACGAATATTCGTTTCCTGTGCGTTTGTCGGAATACTGCGACTTTGAAAATCGTCTTCAATCGTTCAAAGGAAAATGGCCTAAGTATCTGGGAGGACCGACCCCCGAAGAATTAGCCAGAGCCGGATTTTTCTACTTGGGCGAAGGAGATAAAGTCAAGTGCTTCAGTTGCGGTGTGTCACTTCACCACTGGGAACCGTAAGATTCGGCCTACGTAGAACATGCTCGATGGTCACCGAATTGTCATTACTTACCCTTAGTGGGACCGAGACATTGAAGTAACTTACCATGTCGTTGACGAAGAAGAAACCAGATTGGCTAGGAGTCAAATGTTGGACATCACCGAGACCAGTATTTAAACTTCATTTCAAAAACGATATTGAATCATTACCTAAAGAACTGCAAGAGAAGATTTACAAGGAAGTTTGGCAGGGGTTTGCCAGAGTGAAATCTCAATGGGTCACTGTAGAACTTTTGTGTCGAGAAATTCATAAGAGGAAAGTGAAAAAAGTCAACCAGTGTGTTAGATTTCTTTGGGTCAAGGGTGCATTCGTCCTATTATATCGCTTTAGACCGTTTACATCAAAAGAGTTCAGTGACATTCTTGGACGTTACCCTGAATGGCAGTGGTCAGAAATTACTCACTATGTGGATTACTTTTGTGAATTGTACGGACTGACCTATTCATGAATACTTTGCAAGAGAACATTCGTGCTTTGCCTGTGGAGTTGAGAGAAAAGATTTACCGAGAGCTGGTCAAAATACAAGTGAAACGTAAAGAACAATTGCATCCGTTACGTCACCGGTGTTTGAACCACTGGTACCTGAAGGCTATACAAGGATTGATTCAATTGAAAGTGTTCCATCGGACAGACATTGATGAACGATCCTCTAGTTTTAAAAAGGATTGGTTTGGTATGGACGATTCTACCTACATCATTGTAAACGTACTGCATCGAATTCCAGAGGAAGAGTTAACGAATTACCAACATCTTGAACACAATGTCAACTTAGTGAAAGAGGAAACTTCTGAACGAATTGTAATGTGCAAATTAGTGACTAAACGATTTAAATTCGACACTGAAGTAAAACCATGTTTGTGCAAAGAGTACATTTCTTGTGTCAGACCAAAGAGGATTTAGTATGACCTATTCATGGATACTTTGCTAGAGAACAATCGTGCTTTGCCTGTGGAATTGAGAGAATGCATTTACCGAGAGCTGGTCAAAATACAAGTGAAACGTAAAGAACAATTGCATCCGTTACGTCACCAGATCTTTAACCACTGGTACCTGAATGGTATAAGAGGACTGATTCGTCAGAAATTTTTTCACTGGTCACACCTTGTTGAACACTTTCAGTGTATGAATGATGATGATGGACCAGACGTTCGTAATTTTGGTTACTTGGAGATTCACCTACTGCAACGTACTGAGGAAGACGAGTTAAAGGATTACCAACATTTGTTACATGGAATCTCCTTAGAAAAAGACGAAACATCTAGACAAACTCTGACGTTTCAGTTACAGTATGTAACATTTAAATTCCCTACTGGAGAACGAACATGTTTGGTTAGAAATTACCTTTATTGCTTCCGAAACAAAGACACTATAAAATCAAGTTGCCATGCCACGGATTATGTCACATATCATTCAACAGATTCCGTGGAAGGAACTCAATGACCATATTCAAACCGTGGATCATTACCATCGATTATTACAAGAACTGTATCCATTCAATTTGGGACGACAAGTGGTGTGTGTCTTAGTGACTTGTTTTCTGGGATTTCGTTTACCAGCCGATTCTTTGTGGACTCTTTACGATCAGTACTTACCACCTCAATGGCCTTAAATGGTCACGAAAAACTCCTTTTGCTCAAAGCCTTGCGTTTTCATCTGGATACTTCTCGACCTCAACAGGAAAAAAAGATTCGTCAACTTTTAGCTACCCAAGATGTGTATGACGATGTGTGTGTAGCTTGCGACTTACATCCCCATTGGACAGATGTCCGTGCCTGGAAAGAATGGGGTTTTGAGGCTTGGACCCAAGAAGTGGCCCAGTATGCACGAGACTTGTTCAAGGAAAAAAGTTACTTTTCAACCCGTGTTAGTGACGGTGTCAGAAGAACCCGTCACCCAGGACAGGACTGTCGTGGACAGACCTGAAGACCCTTTCGGGAGGACACTTGTGTGACCTTACCCCCTACTATAGAACTGGTTAGAACATTACCCAAAACATGTTGTACAGACACTTGTTTTTATTCCACGTTCATAGTTATCATGTGCCTTTTATCCTTGTACTTAAGCCTTTGGCTTTTATGTATTTTTGTCTTTCTTATTCATGTTTGATAAAAAAACATTCAATAAACGTGTTCTGAAAAAGTATATAAACTCTTGTCTTGTTTGTTTTTCGTGTCACAAGTGACATTTCTCACACAATGGCTACCTGTGCTGTCTCTGCTCCCTCTTCCTCTACTGTCAAAGTCATCGACGAACACTTAGATCGTGCCAGTTGGGAGGCTTCGTATCTTCGCCATCCCTTTAACATGCTCATTGCTGGACCTAGCGGTTCAGGCAAAACCGAATTCGTCAAACGTTTGATCGAACATAAACATCATTTGATCGATCGGCCACCTCAGCGGATCGTGTGGTGTTACAAAGAGTGGCAATCGGCGTACAGCCTCTTGCGAGAAAGTCAAGGCGATTCCATCGTGTTTGTGGAAGGCATTCCTAAAGAAGACGACAGCATCGTCTCTGACTCCCGTCAAACCCATTTGGTCATTTTCGACGACATGTTAGGAGAAGACGAAGAAGAAATTAAACTGTGGTTCACGCGCAAAGGGCATCACCGTAATGCCAGTGTCGTTTACATCACCCAAAATTTGTTTCCCACGATTTTTCTCCATGTTAAATTTCCCTTGTCGCTATATGTTCCCAAGGGGGGTCTGTAATGCTAATTCCTATTGTCGTTCTAGTATCCCCCTTCACTACTTACGTCTTTCTGATGTTTCACCTTTTCTGTCTCTAACTCCAGCTCTTTAAGTTTAAGTCTGTGCTCCATTCGCAACTTCTCCCTTTCAAGGTCTAAGTTTTGTCTCTCAATTGCGCATTCCCTCTCTAACTGTAACCGATCACGCTCAGTTTGCTTGTTGGTGTCCTTGGATGATTTTAGTTTGTTATGTGTTTTCTTTAGTTTTCTTACAGGACGCTCTTCCTCTGTTTACATGTCATGTAGTTCTTGTAACGTCGCCCTCTTAGTTAGAGGGTGGTTAATTGGGTTTGGCTGGTGTTATCCAGATGATGACCTCCCTCGATATTATAGCCCGGAAAGAGTGGAAAAAAGAATGGAATTTCAACAGATAACTGAGCGAGAATACCGGGAAGAAATAAACAATACGAACCCCCTTTTGACAAGAAAATAACAAATTTAATCAGAACAAATAAAAACGGCAATGCCACTTCAGGTTGGATTAACTAAGTAGAATTTAACTGGTGTGTCAAATTTGGATTTATCCACGATCGGTTGTATCACCTTCATTCACTTTGACCGTATATCAACGTCTCCTTATTCATCCTTCCTAAACTCTAAGATCTGCCCCTTCATGGACTTCCTGCTCCTTTTATTCTGACCTTGTTCTTCTTTCTTTCTTTCCCCCGTAGACCTGTCTTCGGACTGTCTCGTCTTCCTCTCAGAAAGCTGTTCCTTGTCGCTGTTTCTTTCAGGACTTGTGCGTCCTAGCACTAAACATGCCTTTCTTTTTACACGACGAACACCTGGTCCCTTCCTTGTTTCACGAGGAAAGCAGTAACCACGATTACACTTTCACCGTAGTCGACGAAGTTTCCTCTTGTAGGAAATTTTCAGACTAAAGAATTCCGACTAGGGTCGTCACTTTAGAGTCAGATTTCTCTAAAGTGTACGTCCAGTTTATTCTACCCAATCGTAGGTGGTGGTCCCTAATCTTTCCCAAAGAAATAATTCCTTTTGATCAGATTTAGACAGATCAGAATCTGTGTACGACAGTGCGTGACAATTTCCCTTTGAAAATATAAGTGGACATATGTTCCTACCGAGCGGTCAGGGTTGGTAGCTCAAATGTTTACTTTCTAAGGACCGTGTTAAGATACACCGGTCAATTTCACTGGATCGGAATGCTGTTCCTTTGAAGTTTACACTGATATGGGTGGGGGGTGAACGAAGAAAGGTCGAAGTGACATTTCATAAAGACGTTATGGCTTAAATGCGATAAAACTTTAATTGCTCAATGCATTCAGCTTTAAAATGTTCTGCAATTCAAAATTCGACACTTCACAGTTCTTCATCACTGAAGTCTCCCTCAATATCTGTGAATTGCATCAAATTTGTTTGCTGTTTCCGTCTTGTTCTATCCCTTGCAATGCTGTGCTCTTCAACGACCGTTCCTACTTCATCGATAAGGTCGTCATTTCAATCCTTATTTTGTTTATCCTTGGCTTAACATGAATCACACCCACACAGAGTTAGATCTTATCCAATAGCAATTTGCAGCTACATTACTCAGACAAAACTTTGGTATTTGTGCTCTTTCAATATTACTGTCAAATTTCCAACAATTTTGCTATCCCACCGCTGCCACCATAATTGTTACGTGTACAAAAGTTGCAAACAATAACATGCAACACAAAGTATATTTACAGCCAGTTTTTAATATTCACCAAAGCTAGGGCACAAGACGACTACACTTTACAGAGAACAATTTGGTAGTTTTACACCAGGGCAATAGTTTATCAAAACAACAGTGATGATAAACGCAGACTCCAAATCCAATGGGTCAGAATCTTTATCGGTATCAGATGTGAACTAGGTAGTATTTGTTTCTAACATTACCACGTCTGACCGCTTAAAATCGTTTAGATTATAACTACCATGTACACCCATATCTCTTGTCTTAATGATAATCAATATACAATACATTGGAGGGAAATGTTAAGCATTAATACGACGGCAACACATACAAACATAATACATACATACATACATACATACATACATACATACATACATACAGACATACATACATACATACCTGTGGATATAAATTATATTTAATTTTGGGAAGATTTAAAGTCTTGTGCACTGAGTATAAAAGGAAGTCATGAATATTATCTTCAATCTGCTGTGCAAAGATAACAAACTGAAATAAATCTGCATCACCGTATCTATCTCTTTCTCTTCACCTTTCTAACATGTCACCTGAGTATTGAATAGTCCGGTTCAAATGTCAGTTCCAACCTTCACTTTTGGTCTCTTTCATGGGATGGGTTAAGCAGTTCTGTGTGCGTAATTGTTGTGACAGTCTTATTAACGGGTTACGCTTTGTAATACTTAATGTAATACAGTGGAGATCTTATTTGAATCTGATTGCACCATTATGTGATGGAATCTGTTTATGTCTATTCGTTAGTTTAGTTTTATTATTTATCATCGTGTACACACTCCATTCTATGTTTATTCCGTTATTTTATTATATATAAATTGTGTACACTCCGTTATATGTCGTGATAAAATGTGTTTATGCCTATTCCTTGGGTTTCATTATTTATCAATATGTACAAACCATTTTATGTCGTGACCTCTTCCTCCTTCCGTTTTCAAAGTCATCTCATTCTTCTCCATTTTCATTTCTAACGTGTGAGAAGGATTTAAGTCACCATTTTTGCAAACAACATGAAATAAAAAAAGTCCTTCAGTGCAGTTCATCTGACAGAGAGGAAAATACCGTACATTTCTTTTATATGATGTTTATGTTCGTGAAATATGACCCACATCGTTTTTTTTTTTTTTTTTTTTTTTTTTATCCCATCTCAAGTTGTGTATGTCCCTGCGTGTAACGGCAATGCAGGACATGAAAGACCTTTGAGTACATAGCCTGGAGACGAGACGGTCTGGACTTGGCAGGATTCGAACCCATAGAATATTGATTATCAGTCGATCAGGCTATCCACTGTACTACCAAGCCTATGTCCACGCCTAGCCCAACAATAAAAAGGAATTTCTGAAGTGTAATCATTTTAACCATTACATAATTTCAAGTAAGATTTACTTGAAGAATTTTTTTGTAAAAAAGCGCTAAAAACCCCACTATTCCAAACCCTAGCAATTCGCGCATTTGCCTCAAATAATTTTTTAAAAAATTGCACAAAAGGTTTTGTGCGAGTTAGATTGTCACCAGATTTAAAAAGAATCTGGACCTAAAACGTGTTTTCATTTGTATATTTTCTTAAATTCATTTTAACTTGCAAACAAGATATCTTTTTATTTAAAAAAAAAAAGAATGGTGACAACGGCTTTAGTAAATAAATAGTATTTCTGCATTAAGAAGGTTGTTAATTGTACAAATTATTTCCTTTGTTTTTATATTCGGTGAAAGATAAACCATGTAGTTGATAGAGATTCTAAAAGATTAATTCGTTCCTCTGGAAATATTTCGAGTGTTCATATAGAAGTCTTGAACAAAGACATTTCTTTTTTCTAAAAATCGGATTTCCAACACCGGATTATTGTTTGTGAATAAATAACACAGACCTGTAGATATTCCAACACTACAAAGGATACAGTATACGTCATGGCCTTCAATCTTGGATTCTTCGTCGGGACTCGAAGTTGAATTCATTAGAACACTTCATTACTAGGACATCAAAAATTGTATTCGTGGATTCTTCTTGGATTATTTCTGGATTTGATTCTTAAAAATGTAAGTTCATATTTTTTCAGTTTTACAGTATTTGTCCAGGGTAATAACTAAACTGTTAAATTTGTCAAAGCTTATTGTTTTCACTCCTTCTTTTGCTACTGTTTTCTCGAGCTTAAACATGTAACACAAGAATTGGTATACCAACATTATCTGAAATGTGCATGTTGCATATGTAAACAACTGCAATTTACACCTACCACTCTCTCTGAAGTTCATAATATCCGAAGAGTGCCCCCCCCCCCAACAAAAAAACCCAAAAAAACAACAACACACATGTAGTATTATTGTATGATTTAATTTTGGCTGTATGACTAAAACATTTAAGGCGCAAGCATGAAAATAATATATCCCATATTTTCCACCACAACAGTATCTATTAGTGTCAAAGACCCACACAAGCCCAGTCCCCCTCCCCTTATGATGAAATGTGATCAGTTTTAAAAATGCACATTACATTTTGTCAACATAGCAACCAATGTTATGATGAAGGAAAGGAACATAAAACTTGCCATAATTGTTCCCCAGATGTCACCGATAAATGTTACAGACTCAAAAGGGGTGAATTAGGTTCAAAGAGGTCAAAGGTCACAGGTTACAATAGTTGCTTATTGTTTAATATGGAAGAAAGCGAATTCGCTTTGTCATCCTTTATTTCTTAAATTCAATACAAATAAATTATGAGAAACATTTTCACTAAACAACTTTACCTTACACTCATCACTCTCTCAGAAGTTAATAATATCTCCAGAGCCTCCCATTAGAGGTATTCGTTTCATACACTTGTAGTCTCGTATTGCTCCGCGTCAAGACGTGCTTGAACGATACAACTGTTTTTGTAGACCTTCCAACTATCTCGGTTATTTCTGCGAGACAAAAAAATATGCCGAGCTATGATCCGTAGGATTGATCTCGAAGGTGCAATTGGACATTTACCAGACCCTCGAACGGCGAAGATCCCGGGAGCCACGTGAGAGGTCTGATCGAATACGACTACTTCTCTGATAGTTTTAATAATATGGCTGATAGAAAACATTACCAATTGTTTTGTCGAGCGGGTCTTGGCAGAAGCTTGACACAGCGTAGGTAACTGTCTCCTCATTATGACTGCAATTAGTTTGCTTATGAAAGCGTAATCTCAGCTGCTCAAAAATTAAAATAAGAATCTTTCCTTAAACAGATTATCTGACAAACATTTTATGCCATTGGATACGACCACCTATTTTTCGGAAAGAAGTAGAATGTAGACCGCGATTTTCTTTTCGACCAGACTACTTTTTTGGTTGTTTTTTGTGGTGGTTTTTGAGGGGTTTTTTTTGGAGGGGTGTGTGTGTGTCTTTGTGTCTTTTATATGATAAGATAATCTTTTTTTTCAGGAAAATTGTTATGTATATTTAATTTAATTTATATTTGATTTAATTTATTTGTCTGTAAGTTTTAATATTTTTATTATATGTTAAAGTTATGTAATTTTGTTTACTGGAATTTGATATTTTCCAGAGGGGCCCCGAGTGGCTGAGTGGTCTAACGCGGTCTCCGTTACGGATCACTGCCATCTGACCTCTGTCTGCGTGGGTTCGAATCTCGGATTCAGCCAATGTGGGTATGTGAGAAAGCTTGTCTGTAGCTTCTCGTGGGTCAGTGGTTCTTTCTGGGGGTTTCCCGGGTTCTTCCTCCACCATTAATACTGGCCGCCGTGTATAGCCTGTCAGATGCTGAAAAATGGCGTTAAACACTACAACAACAACTACAACAATATTTTCCAGAAATTAGTGTGACCTGAAGTTTTGTAAAGTCGAAAAGACCAAAAAAATAGAACTTTGTATTTTTTTGGTGACCTAGTTCCTGACCTTGATTGAGAATCAAGTAAACAACTTCTTTTGTTAAAATTCGTTCTTAATGTATGATTGATAATAGTGAAATCGAGGCTGAGTGGGACTACGTGACTGTACACGTCAATAGCGTCTACGATGTTCTTAAAATTCTGGTTTTACCGGAGGGTTGACCATCATCCGGGCATCTGTTTTGCGCAGTATTCAGGTATTATACCGATGTCTATTGTCACGTTATAAGTAAGGTACAATATCCATATTGCAATATGTATATGCTAGACCCTGAGACTAATTATTCGCTTCATAAATGTTGCGAGTGTAAGCCGACATCAAAGACGGGAGGAAGCCAGTTGTATATAACATGGCCATAGGAACTTGTTACTTGTGCCTTATTCTGCTGAATGCGATTCACATGTGAGTGACAGGAATTGCCGGTGTTGGCTCAAAGGAAATTAAGTGGGGGTCGTAAATCCACACTTGGCAGACTGCCGGGGAGGGAGCAACAACTGATAATTATATAGACCATGGGTGAATCGACATCCACTCGGAATTGAGCAAGGCGTGTCCAGCACTGGAATCGCAAGTTTAAATAAATTATTTGAAACTAAACATCAGAAGTCGCTAAACCATCTTGCGGCAGTTACATAAGGAAGTTTTAAGCTACTCCGACGTCATTAGAAATTGGCGGGAAACATTGTTATTCTGGGAATTACAAAGGGGGAGCTTCGGAAAGGTATGTGACTTATTTGCTCGATTGTCGCAATCTATTACAACAAGGTAATTGTACTTTAATTATGTGCAGTATGTATACTTCATTACTAGAATCGTTAGTACGTAGAATTACCATTTATTAGGGTTTGATTCATTTGTAGTGTTTTACATGCATATTTTGAGATATGAGCAATATTTATGTAAAGAATTAATATTGTAATTCGCTATTTGGTTAATTCGTAGTAACCTCGTTCATTTATTTATGTGATATTCTAGATTTGCAAATGTAGAATTGAATTATATCTTTGTGTAATGGTCGCAGTGGGCATCATTAGTTAATATGAATATTTGACTATTTGTGTATACTTTGTAGGAGTATAATGTGTAAGGATATATCAGCGCATGGATATGTGGATATCTGTGTACACTTTGTTGAAGTGTAATGTACAGAAATGCGCCTGATTATGTGTTATTGTTCTGTATAATAAGATTGCGAATCTATATATACCGATGTGATGAAATATATTGATATATGCACGATAAGCAGTTGATACCGTGTATACCATACCAGAAAGTATGGGTATTTCGATGTGCACGAATGTGTGACCAAAGAAGGTAATGGCTTATCTGATGATAGATTGTTGCTTAGTGTGAGGCTAGATAGCTAGAGGAAAATAATAATGTCTTTATGTGTTTTCGGACAGGAAGCTTTTAGGAACAGGAGGAACTGTAGGAGACAGAGAAGGGAAAAACCCTGGTAGAGTGGTCCCGAGTCTCTGAGAGACAAGTAAAGGAGAGAACGGAAGAGGTTGAAGGACGTGGTTGTTGGACTGAAGGAGTACTGGGTACCAGTCAAGAAATACTACAGAACATGAGATGAACAGAAACACAGGACAGAAGGAAAATCTATCACACTAAGTCAGATGATGAAATAGGCAGTCACTTGGTCGAGTGAAAGACGAGTGATATGGTTCTGAATATTGAATTTCATTTGAGGAAGGATTATCTGTAATTGAATAGCATTAAATTTGTTATTTGAATTTCACCTTTTGTGTATTCAGTAATTTAACTGTCGGCATCCCTGTCTGGGGGCTCGGAGCTTTGCATCTATATCACTACTTCAATTTCTAACAAAAACGATCCAGGGTGGGTCTTCTGTAATAATTAAAGATAATACTGGGAGCACCACACCACAACCTAAGGTAGTCTACGACGAGCCCCTTTACATCTGTAGAGAATTTAGTCAGTTGGGCGTTTAAACGCTTGATGCCAAGGTGTTCGTTTAGTTGTAACAGTTACATTTTAATTTTTTTAAAGTTGTTTGGATTCTAAAAGATTAATTCTTTTTCCTGGAAATATTTTATTTTAGTGCTCATACAGAATTCTTGGACTAAGACATTTATTTAAATTTTATTCGGTATTCAAACACCGGAATAGTATTGTCTATGGAACAACTAAAAACTGTAGACACAACAACACTATACTAGCAATAGCATACGTCATCGCCTTCCATTTTGGATTTTCGTCAAGTTTCATTATTATCAGGACTTCTAATTTAATAATTTTTGGATCATTCTTGGATTAATTTTGGATTTGATTCTTAAAACCGTAAGTTCTCTTCCTCATTTTAACAGGGAAATACATTTTTTGTTTAAATTTTATAAAGCTTGTTGTCTTCACTTTTTCTTTGTTACTGTTTATTAGAGCCTAAACACGTCTTGGGAGTCGGAATATTAAAAAAATCCCCTTACCCTCGTCCCACCCACCCAAAATTTTTAAACATTTCAACCTTAATTCTTTCCAACCAATCAGTTAATTAAAGATAGTGACTTCTTTTACAACGTTAATCCATGCTTAATGAATGAATTGTAAAAAAATTAAACAACAGTTGCTGAATTAGGAAATGGGATTTCACTCCCATTAGATCCCCGGCAACAAAATATTCTCTCCCAGTCAAGCAAATTGTTGATCTTCAGTTTCGAGCTGTCTCCGTTTCGAGCTGTCTCCGTGTCTGAGAGACTTCTTGACTAGGTTATAAAATCAAATTATATAACTTATCTCAAAAGCAACTATATTTTCCCCTCAATTTAATATATATATATATATATATATATATATATATATATATATATATATATATATATATATATATATATATATATATATATTTTTTTTTTTTTTTTTTAACGCGCCGTTATCACGATTTTGCGTTATGTGCAGTTCACGCACCCGTTAGCATATAACCGCGGCCAAACCTTAACACATAAAGTGTTTTTGTTTTCATTTACTCTCAAGCGAGTTCAAGTCAGGGCATTGGCTTGAGGCTACTGACAAGGAAAGTTTCGACTGCGTACAGTGCGAGAGACAGATGGATGCCCGGAGCGATATATGGATTGGCAGACTTCTTACTAAATGACCTTCCCATGCCAACTCTACTACCCACATTTTCTTTACTATGAAACCCTTTATTATTCGATATTTTTTCCATTCTGACAAGGTTTGCAGCAGAAGTCTCATCTGATTTGATTTTTAGATTTAATGTCTGACTAAGTATAGCATCTAAACATGGACATAACGGCACGCTTAAACGTATTTTCCTTTCGTAGGAACGCGTCCAGAAGATATATTTCCTCAAATTATAGCATATACTAAGTTTAAGATATATTTCGGGTCTTGTTTTGGATATCATTCTTTTTAAAATGTGATACAGGGCTGGATCAGGTCAAGTGTTTGGAGCGCCTCCCCCACCCCGATCCAGAGTTTCGAAACGGCACAAAAGCAGAAGTCTGTCTGGTTACTTTAAGCGTGCATAATACCCAATAAACGCACGCAAGAATAAAACGATGGTCAAATGTGAAGTGACAAGTAACTCTATGTTTAAGTGTGTGTACTTTTTTTTTAAAGCCGGCACTGTGGTATTAATGATTTACACAAACTGAAACGAAACTGCAATTTCGAATTAAACGGAAGAACAAACACAGGCAAATGGAAGAAAGGAAATCAGTGGAGTATAAAGAAATTATGCACCCTCCAATTCAAAACTTAAAAGTATGGGGCCCCACTGGACCTGGTTCCCCACCCCTGCGGGAATTGTTTGTGTGTTTGCATCGACACTGACGGAAACCTTTACAGATACCATCTCACCTCTGTCTGCGTGGGTCAAGTCTCAAGATCGACCAGTGTGGATATGTGAGAAGGCTTGCCGGTAGTTTCTCGTGGGTCGGTGGTTCTTTACGGGGTTTTCCCGGGTTTTTCTTATACTGGCCGCCATGTATAGCCTATATTGTGCTGAAAAATAGCGTTAAACCCTATAACAGCAACAACATACATACATACATACACTGACGCGCGCTTCACAACACACGTATAATCGTATAATAATTTTATATGCTCTGTGGCAGATATATACATCAGTCCGTCATACGTGACAAAGTTCATTGACTCCAGAGAAATCTTATCCGTTGTTTTCACGTAACGTCACAAAACGTGTATACTTCCATATCCGCCATTTTGATTATCCAGGCTCGCAAGCCGTCACCTGGACATTGAACACAATTAATTTTACTATATGTTCTCTACATTTGCTTCTCAGTACTGACCTTTCAACTGTGTGACAATCAATACAAATCATATATTAATCTAAAATACCTTCAAAGATGACTTCACGGTGAAGTTCTCGTCAAAGGTTGACCTGCTTTTTTTTGAGATGCTGGACTGTCAACATAGCAGCATGTAAACAGAACACATATTTCACTTCCGGATCATCGCCAAGGCCTTATTACTCACTGTGCACTGTCGCCGAAACACACACAAACAACACCTTGAGCTCATATTCTCAAGAATAAACAATTACCTTTAAATCCCTACCAGAAAAGAATAAATAAAACTCTTCTATCACCACCAAAATGAGAGAGGGAAAAATGTTCTAAAAATAGACTAGAACTACATTCGTGGGTACTGAACTGGAAGTATTAACTGTGACCCGATTCCACCTACGAACATTGTTCATCCCACATAATTATGAAGGCATGTCTCATTTTGTGCGCAAGGATGTAATATTGCATGACACTAAAAGTATTTCGAGAATAATCGGTTTTAACATTCGATACAAAATCATGCTCCATTAGACAAATGTTTCGTTTTTAAAAGAAACTTCTTTGAACGGCTATCGCTTACATTCAGTATCAACCTGCGTCCGTCATCTCCACCACAAATACAATATTTGACCGTACCTATTGAAACTGGTTTGTCAGCGGGCTCTGGCACATGTACATTTTTTCGGAAAGTATTTGTACATAAACGTTCTGGCATAATACACATGCTATGAAATTATATTTCCGTAACTGTTATTGTATCCCGAAGATCCTTGTCCGGAATGACTCTTTCAAGGTGACAAGCTTAGGACCGTCAAACAAAATATTTTTTTTTATATATAAAAAACACAATATTGTCAGTTCGTATAAAAATAACTGCATTTCTATTTGATAGCAATATGCTTGATTACGGTTGAACTTCACTCTTCTGTCTTTCGATATAAGTCAGGTAACTTAGAGGGCCCCGAGTGGCCGAGTGGTGTAAAGCGCTCACCGTTCCGGATCACTGCCATCTCACCTCTGTCTGCGTGTGTTCGAGTCCAAGGCTCGGCTAGCTTGGGTACGTGGGAAAGCCTGCCAGTAGCTTCTCGTGGGTCGGTGGTTCTTCCCTGGGTTTTCCAGGGTTCTTCCTCCACCAGTTATACTGGCCGCCATGTATAGCCTATCTTGTGCTGAAAATGGCGTTAAACCCTAGAACAACAACAAAAAAAAAGGTAACTTAGAGTTTTATTTTTATTTTCGTGCTATTGGGGCACATAATTTCAAGTATAATCACTGTATCGTTTCGATTAAGTAAATATCCTAATCAACAATTAAATCAGATTATTAACTTGAATATACGTAATGGCTGGTGTTGATAAATTTTGTTAGCGCCTCAAAATGGCGGCGAAAAATACCCGCTCGTTGCATTGTGGGTACTTGCGTACACAATCGTGACGTATGTGAAAACAATCCATAGCCTACGAGAAAGCAGTTGAAATATTAAGAATAGGAAACTGGAGGGGAAATCATCCTGGATTGCCTTTTCTCCTACTGAAAGAGAAAGTCAAAACATTAGGAATTCTCTTTGAAAAAAGGAAGAAAAAGAAAACTAAAAAAATTTTAATTATGAAAATAAATGAAAATATCCAAATCTGGGCTCTAACGCCACTATGTATAATGGAGCGAGTACAAGTAGCAAAAACGTATATGTACTCAAATATGAACTACAGTACATATTTAAACTCTATAGATATAGGGAACCATATTTTATATAAAATAGATAATGAAATTATTAACTAGATCTGGAATTTTAAAACCCATTACATCAAGAAATCAACTATGTACAGGGCAAAACTAAGAGGAGGATTTGTCCAAACCTTATGTTAATAAAATATACTAATGTCAAAATTAGGATTAAACGGTTAACTGTACAACCACAAACTCCTTCGGAGGCCTTATATATATATATATATATATATATATATATATATATATATATATATATATATATATATATATATATATATATATATATTTTTTTTTTTTTTTGATTTTACCATCAGGAACAGACAGGACATATATAAAAACAATAAACTCGTTATAAAATTAGAAGTACAAAGGAAATTCAGGTACATAAAGGAATTATTATGTAGATTTAAGGATAAAAAGGAATTTTTGGAGAGTGATACAAATAAATCTTACAACTGGATAAAAGAAGAATTAACAAAATAATATAAGGAATAAAGTAGAAGAGGAGAATTATGGTATAATCTGGGACAGAATACGGAGGCACTGGGCCAACATCGGCTCTTCAAAAATTCAAAGTTTAATATTTAAGTATTTATTTTGCACAATGCTTGGTTAACTGGGGAAGTAGCAATAAGAAGAAGAATGATAATGAAGATTGGTAAATGCCCGATGTGTAAAAGGGTCAACTTTACTAAGTACCGTGCGATAGCATAGTATGAAAATCAGAAGGGAGATAGAATTAAACTGATAATGGAAACATGCAACAATAAAAAAGAGATATCGAAGGAATAATATCCTTTATTTAGACGGAAACTTTGATTTTAAAAAACCTAATAATTAAAATAACTGATTACATAACAAAAAAAAAACGATGCCCTGTGGCCAGTTAATAAAAAATAAAAAATAACTTAACTTAGGCCATCAATAACTAAACTATAATTGCGACTTCACATTCAAAATTTAATTATAACACTTCCTTCCTTCGATGTATCTAAAACTAAACTAATAAGATAAATACTAAGTATATGCGCTCTACCTTTGAAGTTATGCCTCATTGGAGTCGTCAAAGTGATCGAGAGAGGATGTGAAGAGGAGCTTGGGTTTGCCACCCATTTAGGGTGTGTCACCTCTAAGCGCGGGCTGGAGCCCTCATCCCATCCCTCACTCGGGCCTTTGAGACGTTTTATTTTCAATGGTTCATTTTTATAATACTCCTTGATTGGGCTTTTTGGTTTCAAAATAAAAAATGTAACTAACCAACGTATATAGGACTAACTGGGTAACCAAGTAGACTAGAATACTAACATAACAATAATGAAACTGATGTCAGAAGAGAAGTCCAAATGACCGAGAGGGTGGGAGGAAGAGCTTCGGTTTGCCACCCATTATGGATATGTCACCGCCAAGCACGACTGGAGACCTCACCTCATCCTTCACTCAGGCCTAAATACGTTTTCTCTTTAAACATTTTTTTTAAACTTAAGGAGGGCACAGGGAACCCTCATGTGGGTGAAGTATGAATGAAGTTGCACAGACGTCGCAGGGCTCCGAGTGGCCAAGTGGTCTCCGTTACGGATCACTGCCATCTCACCTCTGTCTGCATGGGTTCGAGTCTCGGATTCAGCCAATGTGGGTATGTGAGAAAGCTTGCCGGTAGCTTCTCGTGGGTCGGTGGTTCTTTCCGGGGTTTTCCCGAGTTCTTCCTCCACCATTAATACTGGCCGCCTAGTATAGCCTATCGTGTGCTGAAAAATGGCGTTAAACCCTACAACAACAGCAAGACTACGTCACAAGGCTCCACGCGAAGTGAACAGGTTTGCGAAAGAGTGTCAGAAAAACCCACATGGAGTAAATGGACAAACATAACACTTACACGGGAACTAACAAGTGGTTACCCGCTCTAACTTAAGAATTAACTCAATCTTTAAATCCTTTCGGAAATTTTATTAGTTGATTAAGATAAATAAGAGAAAGAGATGGCCTAACCCGAGACAGGAGATATATAAGGAAATAAAGAAAACGTGGACCCTGACTCGGGCACAGCCAGTCTCATTTATGATTGAACTAGGTCAACGAGGAACCACACATAATTGACCGTACACATACAACACTGGGTTTTCTTTTATTAAAGACCCAGTACACCGTTCTCTCGTCTAAATTATAAATTGATGCAAAAACTAAGATAATTATAATGACAATCTTGGACTTATGAAGTCTAAAAATCTATGATATGATAACTGAGATACATTTGATGTAGTTATGCCGTTCCCACATACAGACTATATAGCACACATACAATATAGCAATGACACATATAGCATACATTGGAACATAGGAGATCTCTGGCAAAGATCACCAAAATAAACAAGGGAAGGAACTCAGATATAGGGGATCAAACCCCGTATCGGATGAACAACACTTTAGAATGTGTGTGTGTGTGTGATTTGGATTTTTAACGTAGCTTTAACAATTTTTCAGTCACATCGCTACGATGTCTGCAGTGTGACAGTTTTTAGTGATATCTAGCACTGGGGCAACATGCTGCAGACATGTAGCATGATGCCCCACCCAGACACATTATCCTGACACCAGGCCGACCAGTCCTAACACTAACCTCTTAATGCTGAGCGCCTAGCGAGACTGCTATTAGTACCATTTCTGTAAGTCTTTGGTATGATAACTTGGCCGGGGATCGAACCCACGACCTTCCACATCCGAGGCGGACGCTCTAACCAATAGGCCGCCGGAACGGTCCCTTTATAATACACTAGGGACCAAAAATACCCAATAAAAAATTAGTTTCAAGAAAATATTTGATCAAAATTCTTTTTCTATTAAAAAAAAAACCAATATACACACCATTGGTGGTAACACTAACACATAATAACAATTTTATATTTTTGGGATGGGGGAGGGGGAGGGAGCATCTGTCTGATGCACCCTACCCAAAGAAAAGAATTCACATTGGAGAGGTTCAGTCAGTAAAGTTGTTTTAATAGCATGATCTCGTTCTGACTGCGTATCAGTGGTTAAAAATTAAAGTTTTCGAGGTTCGAATATGTGATATCGAGGTTCAGCAATGCGTTCTTTTGCATACCAGGGCCCAGCAACGTGGAATGAATTGCCCACTGAACTTAGACACAAAGACACAGTGATCACATTCAAGAGGGCTCTCAAAACTCACTTATTTCGATTGCAAGAACAAACTTAAAGACCTAATAATGTTTCCTACTTGAAATATTCTCATCATGTTTTTTTTAATTTTTTACATGCTTTTCTAATTTCATGTTGTTTGTTTTTGTAATAATATTATTATGTTTCTTATCTTATAGGTGTTATCTAAAGTTGTAAAGCGCTTAAAGCTTCTAAAGATTAGGTGCTATACAAAGTCCTCATTATTATTATTATTATTACTATTATTATTATCTTAGCAGCTTATTTGTTTCTATCGCATGGTTTCAACTCGATTTACGGGATCTCGGGTGGTCGAGTGGTATATGGCGCTCGTCTTCACAGATAACGTACACATTTCACCTGTCCGCGTGGGTTTTGAGTAACCAACGTAGATATGTGAGAAGCCTTCCCAGTAGTTTCACGTCGGTCATTTGTTCTGCTCGTGGTTTTCCTGGGTTCTTCTTCCACCAAAAATACAGGCCGCCTATCATGTGCGGACAAATTGCGTTTAATCCACAAAATTAAAACACCCCCAACAAAACAAAAAACCTGATTGCGTATTTGAGACAACAGTAAAACATGTTCTCGAAATGATGCTAAAAATGTCTTTTGGTAAACAATTTATTTCTTCTTACATCACTTCTTGGAACTAAACACACTTAACAAAAAAGTTTAATCTAACTTCCATTGAAGGCGATCAAAAGATTGCAAATAGTTTTCTTTTACAAGTTGCTTGAGGTTAACCAATTATGAAATCGCTGAAAATGTGAGTATGTACATTGCTGCTGACTCTAGCGCCCGGTTTATAGAGAAATCATGTGATTAAATCAACATTCTGATTCGCTCTTTCAATTTCGAGATAGAGTATTCGAGGCTCGAAGTCGAAACTCAACATCCAGCCTTGAATACTTGCATTCGAACCTCAGGAACGCGATATATTTGTATGTCATGTACCTACTGTTCTTCTAGTAGTTCGATTGCTCGAAATTCACAACAGAGACAGACAGTGCGAAGTAATACGTTTTACTGCATGGTCATTTTAATTCGAGGTCTCTATTACACGAGATCGAAACATCAGTTCTGAATAAACGAACTGCCTAGCAGGACAGAATTCCATAACGTGGAGACATGTCGAATTATCGATGCAGTAATGCACGTTCCAGAAGTTCGAACAGAGAGAACCACTTCGATAAGCTGTTTAATTGTTTTTTTTCTTCAGACCGCGTATTTGCGTATTAGAGATTTTTGCGAATAAAGTTCTCGAGCTTCAATGAGAAAGCTAATCTGAAAATTTGTTTTATTCGAGTGGTCTCGAAGAGAACAATTTGTAGCACTCTTTACCTCTTTTTGGTCCGTGAGTAAGCAGTCTTTCTTGAACTTCGAAATCAACTAATCAGATATGATCTTATGTACATGCATATATATATATATATATATATATATATATATATATATATATATATATATATATACATATTAACACACGTACGCAAGAACGCAAGCACTGGTACAACTACAAAAGTATACTCGGGGTCTCAGACATTCATTCTCTTTCTATCTCTTCACACACACGCGCGTTTTCATAATTTAAATTTCTCTTCAGGGTCAGTCAGTGTGAGTTCAGTTACAGAAAGAACCCAATGATCATTATATATTTTTAAGCCCCCAAAACAGGGCCGGATTAATGCCTTTGTGGGCCTTGAGCACAGCAAACATAGGGGCCCCATAGCTACCCTGCCTTGTGCATAGATATGGTTACAGTACTATTAACAAAACTCCCTGTAAATAAGACGATAATATACGCCCCCCCCCCCCGAATTTGCACGTGTTGTTACTTGTATAATGTAAAACTACTGTTGCCTATATACAAAAATTAACAAGCACGTCAGATTCACCCCAATAAAGTTTTGCCCCCCACCCCAAACAGCTGATGTCCTTGTCCTTGAGCCTCGGGGTCCCTGGGCACGTTGCCCGCTTTGCCCTATGGATAACACGGCCCTGCTCCAAAATGTGAATCGCTACTAGAGATGTGATTAAAACAATGTTAATTGTTTCCCCCATCCCCACCCCCAAAATGCATTTAAGCCTACAAAACACGAAACGTTTCCATCTTACGTCATTGTAATCTTTGAGGATTTTTTTTTAAAGTGTAAGGTAAGTTTCGAATTTTTGCAATGGAGAGCTCAAATTCACACCATAAAAAGCTCGATTACGAAAATTACACACATCACGAGATTTAAACAAATACATTCAGGACCGGCGCCAGACCCGGCCAGAGTATCTGGCGCCCTAGGCAAGGTTAGATTCTGGCGCCCGCCCCCACCCCCGGAAAATATCAATTTCAAAATTATAAACGACGATTTTTTAAAAAAAATGCGCCCCCTGAAATCAGCACCCTAGGCGGCTGCCTCGTTTGCCTATATGGTAGCGCCGGCCCTGAATACATTCCACAAAACGCTATGGGTCCGAAGGATTGCCATTCAATTGGTGTAAAGAAGACATATACACAGTTACGGAACGCGGATTGTCCTATTATGAGAAAAGGGTGTAGTTGAGCAATATCGAATGAGTCTTTGCCTTTCAATCAGTACATTGACCTTGTTAGGTACAATGTACTCTAGTCTTCTTAATCCGATCTGCGGACAATGTGACAAACTATAAAGCGATTCTATGAGTGGGGAAAGTGTTCTAGTTTTCGTTCACTTGCAAGTCATGCTTGTGAAGGGCATACGAAAGATAGCAAGCCGGTGATTATGTTAACCATCCTAAGAGCTGTTGGTAATACTTACAGTCGTCATAGGGTAGATGGGTGTGGTCTAGTCAAACAGTACATAATACGAGGAAAATTTTAGACTATTAGCTTAAATACAGCTGTCATTTAAACGTGCAGGTACAATTTGATTTGCGGATATGTATTTAACTGGGTGAAAAAGAGACAACTTGATAGACCACGACAATGAGATATAATCGAGACATTGCACTATAATTTTCGCGTTACTAGGAGACTAGGCAATATGTAACGAGCGTTACATTCTGCATATACACTGGACCTGGCGTACACTGGGTGTAGCAAAAATCAGTATGTCATTTAATGAGGGATGCCACATTGGTCTTCTTCCGGTTGACACAGACGGATGACTAAGAGTCATGTTATACACATGCCTGTAGCTAGCTGGATAGTACTATTAATATCGAAGACGATTTCCAAACATCGAAGTTTATATCATCCGGTATCATCAGTCCTTTGTTTTAATACCCGTCTATAGATAATGAAAAATGTACTTAGCATTAGCTATTTATCCTAATTAAAACTTAAACACACACACACACACACACACACACACACACATATATATATATATATATATATATATATATATATATATATATATATATATATATACATATATATATATATATGAGAACTAGTGTAGTTACTGCTCCGGTGGTCTCGGATGCGGGAGGTCATGGGTTCGATCCCCGGCAGAGTCATACCAAAGACTTACAAAAATGGTACTAACAGCTGCTTCGCTTGGTGTTAGGACTGGTCGGCCAGGTGTCAGGATAATGTGACTGGGTTGGACGTCATGCTACATGTGTGCGGCATGATGCCCCAGTGCTAGACATTACTATAAACTGCCACACTGCATACATAAAAAAATTGTTACTGCTACGGTAAAAAATCCAAATGACATACACACAAACACACACACGCGTAGTTGTGGTACAATGATGTCGGACATTTGTGCGTATCAAAGGTTTCCGTCACCAATATTGAAGCAAAACGCCGATTGACGAAAATAAAATACTGCAATGCTTGCATTTGAAAAGAGGCAATTGTAAACAGAATATTCTGCTGAAAATAATATTAATTTTGGACGCACGGGATACCACCCCCATGTTTTCATGACTCGCGATATGTAGGCCTGTTCTGTGCACAGCTTTGAAAAGATGTAATTTTTATCCGTCGGACTTTAGTCGGTATCTGTCAGCAGTTCAGTCGAGTAATTAGGTCAAGTTTAGAGCCAGGTTTACAAAATTGAACGTAACAGTACAAATAAATGGCAAGGTTTAAGAAGGAAACTAAACCGATCTTGCACAAAATTTAGTAAAGCTCAACATTTAAGAAAAAATAACCTATTATACTGAAGAGAAAGAACAATGAATAAGGTATAATGTGTTTACGTCTTGTTCATGGGGGAAAAAATACTAAAGAATTCAGAAACAGACTATATGCTGGGGAATTTATTGAGAATCCCGTTCTAGTGGCAAGTTGACACATTGGGTAGCATATGAATGTGTACGTGTGGGACAACTTCTTGCAAAATCAGAAACTTGAATTAAGATGGAGTATTGTTTTAATGAAAGCATTTCCATCTTTTATATAATGTATTTATTTGTATGATTCACAAAGATATATAGTAAATATAATTGTTTGGGTTACAGGTTAGAGAAGGTCATGAAGTGGGTCTTCATGTTGACATTTAAAAATCACATTTTCATACGCATTTCAAGTCGAAATGTGGGATATTTTTGTACACTCAATGAATATCACTTTTCTTAATTTAAGTACTATCGTTCATTCTTGATACAAACTGGATTTTTGACCCTAAAAAAGACCCTAGAAAATACGTGATCCAATGTTTATAAAAATGACGTATCGTTGCGCAGAATTACGCGACGCGCAGAACTGGCTGAAATGGTGGGTACGTTTTTCCGCCAGTGTTCGAGAAGCCACTTCCAGCACAGTAACTGACGGTGAATATGACATGTATGTATACATGCATCTAGGCACGTACGTTTCTTCAGTGGATTCTACGATGCGATGAACGAGCCACTTATTTGTACAATTAATTATATACATTTTAGTGGCGACTTAATGACATGTTCGGTAGTTTTGATGAACAGTTATTTACATTGTTTTGTGTGTGACATTCTCGCACTGGATTAAATTATACATTTTGTGTGTGACATTCTCGCACTGGATTAAATTAGTTTTAACGTTGTACAGTGTAGTCCTCTTCAAATACACGGAGTGCTCTAGAGGAGGCAGCTTGTGGTGGTGGTCAACATAAAAAGGGAAATATTAGACCAAAGTCTTACATTTTATACATCTTGCCATTAACATATCACAAGGATATCGCGAATTTTGGTCAGAGATGTAAACTCAAGGCTCTATAATTAATACAGAATAGAAAATTAGAATACCAGCTGTGATAGAATATATATAGATGAAGAGCATACACAGAAAGACATGAGAGAGAAAAAATATGAAAATAAATCAGACTGTTCATTTTGGGAATCGTCATAATGTTTGTCACTGAAAGTCCTGACATTTTATTATTATTATTATTATTATTATTATTGTTATTATTATTATTATTATTAAAATACATGCAAAATTGTTTAATTGCCTTCGTCATCTTGATGCTGAGAACCTAGCGAGGCAGATGTTAATACCATTTTTATGCCAAAGACCTATGGTACTTAGAGTTGCATCGCTAGGCGCCAAGTATTAAGAGTTTAGTGTTAAGACTGGTCGGCCTGGTGTCAGGATGATGTGACTGGGTGGGACATGATGCTACATGTCGTAGTGATATGACTAAAAAAGTATTGAAGCTACGTTAAAAATCCAGATCACCCTCGCTCACACACACACACACACACACACACACACACACACTCACACTCGCCTTCATGATAAAATGTTGCTTATGGCCAATACAGACCTTCATACCTTTTTATTTTGGGAACTACATGTACTGCAAAGGTTGCTTAGGACTGACAAAAATCCATTTTTTTCAAACAGTGTATGCAGAAAAACAGCTCGTGTTCAGTTTCTCCAAGTTTTATACAAAATCCACTTTGCCACAAAATGGAATAGTGATAAGTGCAAGTAATATCTCCTTTTCACTACATACAGACTCCATATTGTTTCTGTTTGTTTGGGGAAGGGGAGTTGACGCCATTTTTCAGCACACGATATGTTTGTTATACATGGCGGCCAGTATTAATGGTAGAGAAAGAACTTGAGAAAACCCTGGAAAGAACCACCGCCCCCACGAAAATCACTCCTTATTGTAGGCCTAGTACACAGCATCAAAATACGCGGACAAACAGGAATGGAATTTCGTTTAATTATACGTTATTCTTTCACATGCTCACTGCTAAATGCTGAAAGAAATGGGGCATCACCATTACCATAATTTTTAGCCATCTTTTCGTAATCATAGAACCGTCCCCCACCCACTTGTACTGAATTATGCATTACCAATAGCCCTTAATCATAGTACCATACCCCATCCACTTGTACTGAATTATGCATTACCAATAGCCCTTAATCATAGTACCATCCCCAACCACTTGTACTGAATTATGCGTGATCTATAGGCTTTGATTTCATTTTTATACTATCAAAGATTGTTTAAATGGACGAACCTTTAACACTTATGCGTAATTTTGGTTGATACAACCTGGAGACAGAAACAAAGATTTTTCGTCTAAAATGATAATTAAATGGCTTTTTATGGTACATTCTTGCTGTGTACAAGAGCAATCCGTACTAAGCACACGTTTTATTTTTGACAAGGGCATGTCTGGATGCATGGTGGCCAGTCTGTATACAAACTGATTTGTCGAATAACTATGTGAAAAACGGGCATACGAGAGAGGAGGATAGAGAGACTTAATTAATTAAAATAAATAATTACTTTCAAATCTATTTCACAACTTTTATATAACACTAAAATACTTCGTAGGAACGATAAATGCAACAATATCCCAATTCATCCTAGATTTATAAAAACAGAAGTAATTTCTACCATGAAAATACTTTTAATATTTTACTGGAATGCGTTAGCATTATCGTTGAATTGCAACTGACCCTACCGCCAATCCAACCACCCATCTGTCACGCGTACAAACTGACCAATTACATACCAGCACTGGTACGACCTAATTAGTTGATGTAATAGTTTCCAAGCAGATAAGTCTGTGGGGTTGTGTGTGTGTGTGTGTGTTTTGGATTTTTAACCTAGCTTTAAACAAATTTCAGCCATATCGCTACGAAGTATGCCGAGTGAAAGTTTATAGTGATATCAAGCAACGGGGAATCATGCCACAGACATGCAGCATGATGTCCCACCCAGTCACATTATCCTGACACCTGTCCGACCAGTTCTAACACTGACCTCTTAATACTGAGCGCCAAGCGACAAAGCTGCGAGTACCATTTTTACTTATCGATTGCATGACTCCGCCGGGATTCGAACCCGCGACCTCCCACATCCGAAGCCGATGCTCTAACCACCGCGGCATTGGAGCGTTACTGACTTTTACAGCCGCTGGTGTTAAAATCTCAGAATTAAAAACATGTATGTATGCATTTCTGTTAGTTACGAGCAAAAATATCATGACTTTAAAATCACATTGGACGGAACACTCATGCCGTTCGTTGAAGAAACAAAGTTTGTTGGTCTTGTCTCCGGCAAAAAAACTGTTCATTCCACCCATTAAAACGTTGAAATCTAAATGCTTGAAAGCGCTTGACTTATTAAAAGTTGTAGCGCACACCGACTGGGGTGCATCTGCGCTAGCCAAGGTTCTGATAACCCGAGAGAGAGAGAGAGAGAGAGAGAGAGAGAGAGAGAAACCTTGACTAGGGAAGATGACTGGGGTACTGATCTCAAAGTTGTCTTTAACCTATATCGAACCATCATTAGATGCAAACTGGATTATGGCTGCGTTGTTTTATGGTTCATCCAGTTAGTCCTATTTAAGTATGCTTGACCCAGTAGTAGTTAAGTGGGGCACATTAGGGACAATGGGACTTAGCATTAAAAAGACCCCTGGGTCAGATTAGGGACAATGGAAATTTAACATGGAGAGAAATCGTGGGTCACTTTAGGGACAATGGGAATTTAACATAGAGTTTGGTTCTGTCTAGGGACAAGGGAAATTAACATGGGGAATAGAGTTTGGGCTTTTGGGATTTTTTTTTTTTTTTTTAATTTTTTTAAATTTAAATTTAAATTTAAATTTAAATTTTAAAAAAGGGGTAGGCAATGGAAAGGCTATCTCTTTTCGAGAAATATGGCTGGCCCTGAAAAGGGCCTTTGGGTTTTCTTCTTCTTCTGCTTCTAATTTCTTCTTTTTCTCCACCAAGTTCTTATTTTATCTCCAACACTCTTTCTCTTCTTCTCTTTCTTTTTCTCCTGCTCTTCTTTCTTCTTCTTCTCTTCCTCCTCTTCTTTCTTCCTCTTCTCATTTTCTTCTTCTTTTTCAATCTTTTCGTTCCATTTGCTTATTCTTATTCTTTCCTCTTCATCCTCCTTCTCCTCCTTTATCTCTTTCATGACACCACTAATCTTGTCCTTTACCTTTTTTAAGTTATTAATTTCCATCTTTACACGATGGGGACTATAGGAATAATGGTCTTCAACCAGTCTTATTAACATCTGCTCCATCATTCCTAAGTTGTCTAAAACGTCTTGTAATGTTTGTATTTTGTCCATTTGGTTAGAAGCCATCTTCTTTTTTTATTCTTTGCAGAATGGTTTGAACGACGAATACTGTGGGTTCTTATACTTAAAGCGCGTACGTGAAGGAAAACATCCCCCTAAAACATAAAATTGATCTTACCTAGATCATGACCAAACAACGCGCGAACGTGAAGGAAAACATCCCCCTACTTTTTCATTTCATATAATAAAACCCAAACTATACTTTCTCATTTCATATAATAAAAACCCAAACTATACTCTCCACATACGCTAAGAAACAATAAACAAAATCCATAATCTACTATCCACACAATCTTACGTGAGCGCTTACAAAACCCAAACTATACTCTTCACATACGCTAAGAACAATAAACAAATCCATAATCTACTATTCACACAATCGTACGTGAGCGGGTACAAACACAAACACACAAACACAAACACACAAACACAAACACACAAACACATACGCTAAGAAACAATAAACAAATCCATAATCTACTATCCACACAATCGTACGTGAGCGGGTACAAACACAAACACACAAACACAAACACATACGCTAAGAAACAATAAACAAATCCATAATCTACTATTCACACAATCGTACGTGAGCGGGTACAAACACAAACACACAAACACAAACACATACGCTAAGAAACAATAAACAAATCCATAATCTACTATCCACACAATCGTACGTGAGCGGGTACAAACACAAACACACAAACACAAACACATACCCTCACACTATCTTAAAAAAGAGTTAGTGTTTATATTCACACTACTCTACCTACACATTGGCAAATTGATGGTTATTTCTTTTCTAGAGTATTGGGTAGCCCTGAAAAGGGCTGTTTTTTTGGAACTTCATGGACACCTGGTTAATGGTGGCACCTTCCAGGCCTGGCGCCACATACACATCTTATCCCCCAGTTACTTTTTACTTTTTTGGGGGAGAGAGCAGAGGCAGGATATGTCGCTTCAGAATCCCAATTTTCGCTCTCTGGGATTCTGAAATTTATTCTTCTTCTCTTCTTTTCCTTCTCCTCCTCCTCTTCTTTGTTTCTTCTCTCCTCCTCTTTGTATCTTCTTTCCTCTTCTTCTTTATATCTTCTCTCCTCCTCTTCTTTTTTTCTTCTTTCCTCCTCCTCTCTTATCCTTCCCTCCTCCACAATGGCTTCCGCGGCCAGTTCATTCAACAGGCGCCTGGCATATTCCAGATGCACATGAAGTTCCAACAGTTTAGACAGTCTCGTGTTCATTTTTGGTGTTGATCAATCAACAAGGGCAGCTAGACTGCCCAGCGAGTTTCAATTTATAGTGAAAGCGCGGACGTGAAGGAAAACATCCCCCTAAAAAAACATAAAATTGATGTTACCTACATCATGACCAAAAACAACAACGCGCGGACCTAAAAGAAACACTCACTTACTTTTTTATGCTACCCATCACTATTTTAAAATTTTTTATAAATCACTTCATTAGACTATCCACATACGCAAAGCAATCCAATCTAACTCCAAATATACACCTCAAACACCAAAAAAACATAATTTTAATCTACTATTCATACCAACTTACTTAAGCACTTACTAACACACAAACACATACCCTCACATTTTTTAAAAAAGAGTTAGTGTTTATTTTCACACTACTCTACCTACACACATTGGCAAATCGATCGTTATTTCTTTTCTAGAGTATTGGGGTAGCCCTGAAAAGGGCTGTTTTTTTGTTTGCTATGGCATTCTTTTTTTAGTTTCTAAGAATGCGATGTCCTCTGAGGATAGACTTTCTGGCGATAGGTCTGCTTCTTCGGAAAGAAAAGAAGAACTCTTTGGTGTCGATACGGCAATCGACAAAGCCTCTGTCAGGTTCAGGTTGCTGCTGCTGCTGCTCTTGTTGTTGTTGTTGCTGCTGTCTCTGAAGTCTGTACTTCTCTGTCCATTCTTCTTTTTCCCTGTTCATTTCTTCTCTGAAGAGCTCTTCTATCAGGTCTTCAGTGATTTTTAACATTCTCACATTCTCTATTTCTTCTGGCTTCGGTATCAGACTGTGTCTGACCCTATGCAAATTCACGTAGGCTTCGTTGAGTTTAGCTAGTTTGGAGCACATCTGCTTAGGAGGATGAGTCGACAATGGATGGTTAGACTGGAAACAACCCGGTTCTTAAAGTTAAAGCGCGGACGTGAAGGAAAACATCCCCCACACGGTTTTTGAGTCGCAACGTTTAGTGAGTGTCATGAGAGGGATAGTAAGAAATGAAAGAGCATCAATCCAACATTCTTATAGCTAAACAAAAGAAAAAGGCATTTTTTTTCAAAACACAACATTTTTTATTCAAAAATCACTTAACACTAAACAACAACTCTAACATTTTTAACAATAATCCAACAATATAACATCAAACAATTTTTTTCAAAACACAACATTTTTTATTCAAAAATCACTTAACACTAAACAACAACTCTAACATTTTTAACAATAATCCAACAATATAACATCAAACAATTTTTTCAAAACACAACATTTTTTATTCAAAAATCACTTAACACTAAACAACAACAACTCTAACATTTTTTAACAACAATGCAACACTAAAAGTTTCTCCACTAGGTAAAGAGGGATAACAGTCTTCCATGGTTTCTAGTAATCTAGGATGACTTCTCTCAAACTGTTGATTTCTATGGTATTATCGAATTCTGCATACAGGATGACGTTCACCGTTTCATCAGGGTCTCGGTCTTTAAACTGAATTTCCACACGAATCTGGCCGGATTTTATAGGGTGGAAATGTCCCTCGTCGCTGCCTTGGTCTGGAGTGAAATCGAAAGCCCACAAAGCGTAGCCTCCTGCATAATCCTCGTACGTAATACCGTGACTAGTATTGGTTCCTAACTGTCCGGTGGCTTCGTACAAGGACAAGTACGATCTCAAGTAATTCTTCTTTTTAAAGTCAGGTTCGAAAGGTCGGGTACACAAGGTCTTGCCATCGCGACTGACTTCGATTTTGGACACGCCAAAGTGTTGAAAGTAGAAAGGATTTTTTTCGGCAGCTCCGTTGAAGGCTGTATTCTCGACGATACCAACGATCAAACGTTTGGGTAACTGTCCTTGGAACAGATGATCTTCGATCATGGATCGCTGTCCCTTGGGAATGGTGAAGGTTTTCACTTCCACGCGTCGTATGGGATACTTGGCGGTCGTTCTGCTCAACGTCTGACTGATGTCGTTTCCCACTTTAGGTAACACTTCCACACGGCGTACGTAGAGTCTGGCTTCTAGGATTTTGGTTTTGTAACCGTCACTATCAGCCATCAAATGGAAAGCGGCACTGCTACGATTCAGTCTCAGGCGGACATCCACCCCGTTCAGCAAATACTTTTCTTGCAACCACATGTCCGAATGCAAACGATCCATCAGTTCTAAACTTGTGTCGGCTCCCGTGATTCTCTTTCTTCGTTCTAGAAATCCATCATTGTTGTCTTTCTTTTCATCAGTTTCCAATATTTCAAACTTGGTAGGTTCGTCAGCTTCCCATACCACACAGGCATTGAGATGAGTGTTCTTGGCATCTATTCCGTACGTCAAGATATTTTCCAGGTAGGCACGATAAGGGTAAGTATCCATGCTGCTACTGACCAGTTTGTTATTCAAATACAAGTCCACTCCACTGAACAAGGAATGCATGAAATTGTTGACGGGAGCTACTGCTTCATCGTCTATAGCACCTCCAGTCTTATCTAGAATTTTGACTTTCAGGTACAAGTAACTGCTATTCAGATCGATGTAATCTTCGGGCTGTCCTTTGATTTCAAACTCGATGGGAGCGGAATCGGTCAGTGAGGAGACGGGGTGAAATTCCACCCACTGGGATTCTTGCATCGTCATCATCGTGGGGGGCATGGCAAACAGATCCAGTTCCGTCTTGGAACAAGCGCAAGATTCTCGGTGCATCATTTTTTGTCTCTTTTCTCAATAATCGAAAACGTCTAAGTCTCGAACGGTTCTTCTTTTCTTGGCCTTTCTCGCTTGAAGTCTGGTGAAAGGGTGTTTTCTTCGTCGTCTCTTTCTGCCTTGTCCTTGCTGAATGCCTGACTCGGTAGCGTGCAGGGCATTTATAGGTGTTTCTCGTTGGCCTAAAATGTCTTTGCCAGTTTGCAGCAAGACATTTTTGCCTGCCCTCATGAAGGCTTCTTTAGGGTTTTGTTTGTCGATGATGACATTTTGGAGAAATTCTTTGCCTTGCGTCAGTACCGCATCTTTCAAGGCGTGCAATCCGCGTGTCACCATCGGTTTCAACACCGGGGCCACCGAACGAAAGGCCGATTTTAACATATCTCCTAAGCCGTGTCCTCGCTGTCGAGCAACCCCTCGGTACACTGGATACATGACTTAAGAGTCGTGAGAGAACCGTTTTCGAAAATGGAGTTTCACCGTGACTTTTCCTTTGGTGAATGGAATATTTTGTCCCAGATCTCCTTTTATAGCAATGTTGACCGTGTCCAAATACGACTTACTGACAGGCAAATAGTGAGGATGGACAAATTCGCGGTGGACGTGGTAAGTGTTTCCACCTTCCTCGTCAGTGTTCGTGGCAGAATCCACTTTGAAAGGAATGACACGCAGTAACGGTACGGAGGTGTGTCCCACCACGTTGTACTCCACCACATCGGAATACACGAACATCAAATTCAGTCCTTGGTTCAGTTCTACCGGGGCACGAAATAACTTGCTAAAAGACTCGTTGTCGTAAACGATGGGTAATTCGTTTTTCTTGATCATGGTCTTTCTCATGTCCATGTCTCCGCCCAACATGTCAAACAATTCAGGACAAAATAAAATGGACAGGATTTTACTCCGTTCAAATTTCATCAAGAAGCGACGAGCTGCTTTGTGGTACTCCATGGTGACATTTTTGTTGACATGCTCCAAAGCTTTCAGAAACACGACATTAAACCTGGAGGTTATGGTGCTGACCAAATGTTGACCACTAAAATAATAGCCTGGGGGAATGAACAAGTGATAGGTGGTGTACTTTTGTGTACGGGCTTTCTTGTCATATTTGACATTGCTATCCATCCACTGTTGCATTTGCTCGTCATGAACTTCCACATCAAAAAAATTTTGATTGGGAAGGACATTGAGGACTTGGGTCGGGTGAATCATTTCTACTAAAGCCACTTCCCAATGGGCTTCGTGATCTAACTGGATGGCTTGAGGTAATTTGGCCGTGTAACAGCACAACGTGTTCTTGGGAAACACCTCCATGGAACTGTCACTGGGTAAGGTTAAGTAAAATTGGTTTTGGTGACTCATAATTCCAGAGTTCTGTGGCTGTCCGAGGGGTTAGTGGACGTCAGAGGCGTGTCTCCGTCTAAAATGGGGTTCTGGTTGTGATTGAAGTGGTGACTGGCACTGGCACTGGACACAAGGTTCCCGGGGTTCCCGTTCGAGGTGAATTTCAGGGAGGGATTAGGAAGCAGGTAACCGATGCAACTGCTCAATAAAATGGTCCACAATTGTTTGTCTCCTTGTTGCAAACTCAAATTGGCGATGGCTGCCCCGATGACACAATACACCACGAAGATTTGGCAGAAAAAGACGATTTGCGTTTTAGGCACACGTTCTCCACACCACACCCACAAGGGTTGTTTTTGTAAATCTTGCACAGAAGAACTAGGTGAAGGAGGAGTGGTCGACGTAGCTGCGTCTGCTGTGTGAAAGGGCATGATGGTCACTTCTTTTTATAGTCGATGACTTGCGAAGCGTCGATCCAAGAATCAAAACTGGGTGGATATCCTTTCCAACGTACTTTGACTTCTTTGATACGTCGTTTGCCCACTTTACGGGTTCTGCGTTCGAAAATGCTTTCGATGTCGTACACGTCGTCTTCTTTTTTGGTGACACGTTGTAACTCGGGCAAATAAAACGTTCCTTTGAGCACTTCTCCGTTCATGTCTTCCAATTTATAGACGGCAGGATGACGGCCATGCACTCGTCCAGTGACGCGAAACAATTCGGTCGTCCAGTTAGGTAAGTAACCTTTGTCGAAAGTGCGTTTGGTTTTGCCAATGCGCACCCAATCTCCTATGGCCAACACTCCACTTTTCTTGGGGACAGCCCTCGTCGGGGACGTACCAAACAGGCGCTCAAACACCAGCACTTCGTTGTCGGGAGTCACGTCTTGCGGGGCACGTCCGATGCTTCGATGGTAAGATTGGTTGTACGCTTGCACCAGGTGCGGTAAGATGTCGATGTACTTCAGAGTGTGGTGATGCGTAAAATATTTCCACATGCGTTCTTTCAAAGTGCGTTGAAAACGTTCCACGATGCTGGCTTTGGTTTCGGGATTCTCGGTGGTAAAAAAATGAATGTCACGTTTCTTTAATTCTTTTTGGAAAGCTTGGTTCAGAAATTCGGTGCCTTTGTCCGTTTGCCATCGAAGAGGGTGACGGCCGCTTTGTTTCAACACCCGTTGCAGGGCTCGCACTAACTCGCTGCTCGATTTGGAAGTCAAGGGTACGACCCAAGCAAATTTGGAAAAGACGTCGATGACACAAAACAAATATTTGTAGCCACGATTGTAGCTGACCAAATGAGAGACATCGGCTAAATCGGCTTGCCATTGATGATCGATGCCTTCCACTCGGGTGCGACTTCTGGCAAACTTGCGTCGAATGGGTTTGTGTAAAGTGTAGGTAGCTTGTTCTTGTAACCATCGTTGCACTTGAGGTAAACGGAGACTTTTCAGTCGCGTTTTGGCAGCACGATACAATTTTTGAACTCCTGCGTAACCTGCAGGATGGGAGGGATCGTAGTAAATGCTGGCTAAGACTTTTTCCATTTTTTTTTGTGTTGGTTGGTGTGTTAATAAGACACCCACTCTTGGAGGATGCTACTCTTTTTCTCTTGGGGTACTTTCTTGGATTGCAATGCTTTGCGTGTGCGGCCAGCAATAGGTGTCGAAGAGGAGAAGGATGTCTGAGCGGGGGATATCGGTTCTTGTTTCACTTCTGTCTTCACTTCTGTCTTCACTTTCTTTTTCTCTTGTGAGGAAGAAGGGGTGGCCATCATCTTTTTAATCCATCCAATTCTGGAGGTAGGTGGTGTTGTTAACTTGCGTACTTTTTCTGGTGGAGTTTGAAACCCTTCCTCTTCTTCTCCTTTTTCTGTCTTGGTCACGGGTACTGGTGGTACTGGTACTGGTACTGGTGCTGGACTTTTCATCAAGGTCTTAAAATCTTTCAGAGTGGGTAGAGCTGTTTCGTCTAAAGCTTTCTGGTGAAAGAGTTGCAGTCGTTGCAAGAGTTGACCGTACTTTTGTGATTTTTCTGTTTCGGACAAATCTTGGCGATCCATCAAGGACTGCAATTCGTGTTGTAACTGGGACATCTCGCTCAAATGGGGATTGGGAGGTAAATGCGGGGTGTGTTGTTCTTGCCACCGATGGTATTCCATCCATCGTTTGTAAGGCACTAAAGCTAGTTTTCGTCCTTCCATGGGGTTGTCAGGGGTCGATTCTGAGATCTTGGAACTTCCGAGGCCTTTTTATCTTGCTGCCACCAGTCCTCCCAACATGGTTCCCAAGACTCCTTTCAGTATGGGGCCTAACAAGAGAGGTAAAATACCTCCACGTTGCACTAACATCTTCTTTTTTGGACGAATGGGAATTTTCTTTTGAACCATTTGGCGAAGAACGTGACGATGTTTGCCTAAGCATTGTTTCTGGTGTTTGGACAAAGGGATCGTGCCTTTCAAAACGTTCAAACAACATTCGCACACGGTATCGATGACCTCTTTGGAGGCTGTTTGAATGAGTTTTTTTCGTAGGGGTGGAGAAGCTTTGGACAGGACAGATAACATGTCCCCATGTTTGGCTAAACGTGGTGGCAGTCCTTTCCTTTTCTTTCCTTGGGGTTTTCTGGAGGGTGACATCTTTGAGTCTTCAGGAGCACCAAAAAACATTGATACCCGACTTGGTCACAGGCCTTTTTTATACTGGAACGCGTCGCCACTGATTGTCTTGACGTCGTATTAGTTTGAGGACAGGCATGACACGTCGTGCAGGGGTACGTAACGGACTAAATCGAGCCAGTTCTTGCTTGGACAAATCCAGTAAACTTTGTAACATGCCCGATCTTTCTTGAACTTTGATTTTGGGAGAAGGTACTTTGTGAGCAGCAGCCACTGCCACTAAATTGGAAGGTCCTGCCACTGGGGAAGTTCTTTTGGGGGTCATCAACGGAGAAGTTCTTGGTGTGATCAACGTCTCCAAGTACTCTTCACTTCTGGGTGTCATTAACGGAGAAGTGGACAAACGTGAAGCTGCCGGAGACGCAGTCACTGCCGTGGCAGGTCGTGGTTTGCGAGTGTAAGGTTGCGTCCTGGCCGAAGTGCCTCTCTTGCGGCTAGTTTTCTGTGGACTTTTCTTTTTCTGGGGGCTTCTTTTCTTTTTCCGGGGTGGTGGTGGTGTCTGGTCAGAGGAGGGTCCTGCCACTGGAGAAGTTCTCCTTGGGGACCTGGTCTTTTTCTTCTTGGGGATTCGTTGGACTTTTGTCTTGGGTATAACTTTGGGGGCATTAGGATCCCATCTTAAGAGTGAGCGAATGATGACCCCTCCTAGAGTACCGCTCCCTCCAGGTTTCAAAATGATTTGTTTTTTGGTTTGAGTGTCGATGCGGGGATCGGCCAGTTGGACCAAAGCGACTTTGTTTCGATCGAAAAAGCGTTTGGTTTGATGAGGAATCTGAATGATTCCTTGGAGTAATTGACGTGCCGTCACCGTGAACCATCGTAAGACTTCTTTGAGACTAGCTTCTAAGACACGAGCTCGTGTTTGTGGATCTTTTTCTCGACTGATGCCATACAAGGCACGAATCAATTTGACGGGAAGATGCGACTGAAGGGACGTCATGTTCGCACTGAGAGTGAGACAGACGAAAAAGGGTCTGAGGTTTTTATAGATTTTTTTATGGGGAGTGAAATGAAGTCGAGGACGGAGACGTGTACAGGACAGGCCCTCCGTCTTGGCACCAGTGGTGAAACAAGTGGGTACGAAATCGCAAATCCTCGGGAGTCGTAGGTTTCAAATCGACGAGTAAATAGGCGTGTGGAGTTTGAGTGGCATCGTCGTACGCCTGAGTCAGCCAAGGCGTTCCTAACTGTTTGGCTAAGACTTGCACTTGCGATTTATCTCGAGGGCTTTTAAACAAGACCACGTAATGCGCATTGAGACTGATGGTGCGATGGGCTTTACTTTGTTGAAACAAATTTTGGGTGATGTAAACGACACTGGCATTACGGTGATGCCCTTTGCGCGTGAACCACAGTTTAATTTCTTCTTCGTCTTCTCCTAACATGTCGTCGAAAATGACCAAATGGGTTAGACGGGAGTCAGAGACGATGCCGTCGTCTTCTTTAGGAATGCCTTCCACAAACACGATGGAATCGCCTTGACTTTCTCGCAAGAGGCTGTACGCCGATTGCCACTCTTTGTTACACCACACGATTCGTTGAGGGGGTCGATCGATCAAATGATGTTTATGTTCGATCAAACGTTTGACGAATTCGGTTTTGCCTGAACCGCTAGGTCCAGCAATGAGCATGTTAAAGGGATGGCGAAGATACAAAGCCTCCCAACTGGCACGATCTAAGTGTTCGTCGATGACTTTGACAGTAGAGGAAGAGGGAGCAGAGACAGCAGAGGTAGCCATGGTGTGAGAAATGTCACTTGTGACACGAAAAACAAACAAGACAAGAGTTTATATACTTTTTCAGAACACGTTTATTGAATGTTTCAAACATGAATACGAAAGACAAAAATGCATAAAAGCCAAAGGCTTAAGTACAAGAATAAAAGGCACATGATAACCATGAACGTGGAATAAACACAAGTGTCTGTACAACATGTTTTGGGTAAAGTTCTAACCAGTTCTATAGTAGGGGTAAGGTCACACAAGTGTCCTCCCGAAAGGGTCTTTCAGGCCTGTCCACGACAGTCCTGTCCTGGGTGACGGGTTCTTCTGGCACCGTCACTAACACAGGTTGAAAAGTAACTTTTTTCCTTGAATAACTCTCGTGCATACTGGGCCACCTCTTGTGTCCAAGCCTCAAAACCCTGGTCTCGGTGATGTCCAACATTTGACTCCTAACCAATCTGGTTTCTTCTTCGTCAACGACATGGTAAGTTACTTCAATGAACAATGAACTATCGATCTTGCCTAGGGTTCCTTTTCATATACAGACCAATACCGACGTGACCGTACGGTAAGGTGAAGTGATTGGGAAGTCGCACTCGCTTCTGGTATACAATTTGATAGACTTTTTCCAAGGGTCGACTGACGATGTGGTGAGTGGGTAAACGTACAATCTTGTTCGGTTGATAGGTGGTCACTTTAAAGTTTCCATCCTCTCCCGATTGCAAGGCTTCTTTCAATACCCCAAAGTTGACCACTCGACTGGTACGATGATTCAGAGTCAATCCTTTCACTTTGCACGTCGTGTGCACTTCTCCTTGTTTGTCCCGGTATTCGTAGCCGTAATTTTTGGGACCACCACTGACGAAACTTAGAATCTTGTCGTCGGGATGCTCGTCTGTCCAGGCTCCTAAACGGTCTCCTTCGATGTCAGGGTGCTGTTGAATCGGGTGATGGATGTAAATGCAACTGTCCGTGTCAAAGTACAGGACGCGTTCTTCTAACAGTTCTAAAGCTTCGTACAATTTTAAGCGAGCATGAGCTGTCACGTAAGCCGCAATGATGACATTTCCAAAAGGGTCGTCTTGTACAAAGTCCAGATCTTCTTCGTAATTGACCAAGATCAAATCCTCTCGAACGACGTCCACGTGTTTCATGTATTTGGTTTTGTCGTGAATCATCTGGAAGTAGCGGGAAGGTTCTGTCAAATATTCCGTCTTGGGTAAACACGGTCGTTGTGCCATTTTACCCCACAAGCAATTTAACATCACTTTGGCAAACGATCGCCTGCCTTCGTTTTTTTTCGATGTGGTCTAAAGAGATGCCTTCTTGTTCATAGTATTTCTCCTTGAATTGTATTTGGTCTTCGGGAGTGTGACACCAGGAAGGATAGCCGCTGGCTTCTTGTTTCAGTTTCAAAAAGGCATCCACGTAGTCGGCGAAAATGCCTTTCTGAGTAGGGTCACCCTTGTGGTACTGTTGTGTCTTGGGAAAGTGGCAAATTTCGTACACTTCTAACAGTTGGTATCCCATGTCCAGAGCTTTGAACAATTCCACGCTGACCCAGGTTCCCGTCAAGGCACGTTCTTCCTGGCTGTGATGGCAAGGTTGGTCCTGGTTGCACGTTTCGGCACAAGTACGGCACAAAGGAAACATCAGTTTGCCTTGACAATGGTGAGGTAAGACGGGATGGTATAGGTTCGTGGGAGGCAAAACTTTACACTTGATCAAGCCTTCGTATTGTCGAATGTTTTTCAGGTCGATGTGTTCCGTGAACAATTGCGGGTGCCCTACAGGAAAGCGACAATATTTGCACACGTAGGGATACAGCGAACACACGTCCAAGTATTTGATTTCTTCTCCTTTCTCTTCGTCGGTTTGGTACAGCAAACAGGTGGCATTGGTCCTTCCTCCGTACAAACTATCCCTCGGGTTCAGCGGGTCCATGAACTGGTAACTTTCCACGAGGCGTTTAAACTCGGGATCGGTTTTCAAACGGTGATCGTACTCGTGTTCCCACATTTCCACCACTTGGTATCCTTGCTGTTCTAACTTTAGGCGTCGCTGACAAGTGTCCTGGTACAAGTCTTCCATGGTTCGTTGCAAAAACTGATTTTTAGTGTCACGGTCAGGGTAACAGACGGGACATCCGTGAAATAAGCAACCGTTAAACTCGTACACGATCTTGGGGTTTTCTAAGTCCCAGCCATCTACCGAATACGTTCCGATGGTCTTTTCGCCTCCTCCGTTGCGGGCATGCTGAATCCATTTGTCTTCCTTGTCGCACAAGTAATGTAACCAACGTAGGGCTTTGACCGAGTATTGACGCTTGACATAGTGGGTCGTTTGAGGACTGATGACAGCCACGGTGTTTTCAGGCATGAATCGTTGTCGATACACTAAGGAACACGCTTTGGCAATGGTGCAAGCTTCTTTCAAAGGATCGACCCCTCCGTGTTCCATGAACAGTTCTCGAAATTTTCCACAGCAACGTCGTAAAATGTCCACGTCGGAACGACAATACTTTAACATTTCTTCCTGAAAGTCGAAGGGGTCAGAGGCATGAGCCTGGTACCAAGCGTAGAAAGCTTCTCGTTGTTCGGTACGCATGTTGTCGGGGTCGTAATAGTGAGCCTCAGGCAAATGGGGTAGAACGGCGTGTTGATTGGCTTCCGTATTGAAAAAGTGTGGAAAGTACCCTTTAGCCATTTCTGTCATTCCAAACGTTTTAGGCATTCGACTCAAAGGCATGGCCAAGTAACTCATTGAATCTTTAAACTGCACTTGTCCCACTTGCATGAAAATGATTTTGGCTCCGTTCAAAATCACTTTAGGACGTTCGGTGCCATGTTCCGTATAGTACCTCAAAAGAAACTGTCCATCGTATCCGGAGAAATTGTGAGCCATCACCGTGGCATGACGATGACAATCTCCGTAACGTTCGATGTCCTCTTGGCTCCACGTCTTGTCGATGGGGTTTAAGACCCATTGGGCAAAATCGGCTAACGTGTTCGGTCCCCGAAAGATTTTTTCACGCCCTCCAGGAATCTTGCTGCAGTGAGGGCAATGACTGAAGATAGGTTCTTGAATGCACTTCTCGCACGCTCGATGAGCCACGCAGAAATTAGGAATGTGAATGCCAGTCTCTTGCATGCATTCGAAATCGAAAATGATGAAATTGCCTTTCTTCTTGTGACCGTCCTCTTTCTCTGGTGGGGGTTGGTATTTTTGCACGTAACATTCGTGTTCCAAGTCCACGATGTGGTGACAAATGTGACATTTTTTCTTTCCTCGACATACGTGTGCCTTGGCATTGTTGGTAAGTATGCCTTGTCCACACGTAGGGCACAATCTCAGGAGTTGACAAGCACATTTCTTCTGTGAACCTTGTGTTTTCAAATGTTGCTGGTAACAGGCAGGGCTGACAAACGTGCGCAGACAAGTCGAACAAGGCACTGGTTCTTCGCTCAGACAGGGTGGAGAGGCCAAACATCCTGGGCATTTCAATCCACAATTCTTGTGTTGCTCTCGATTGTTATAACCATAATCACATTTCTCACAATAATAACTGTATCCCAGGAATCCGGTGATACTGGTAATGGTATCGAAATGGTCATCGTGATAATAAAGGTGAATGTATTTTCCGTCCTTAAAATCCTGGCCTCGAAACAACAGTGACCCGCGCATTTCTTGAGGGTGCACTTTCAAGGTGTAGCGTGGAGCTAGGGCATCTTGCAATTTTTGCATCTCAGGAATGCCACAGGGTGTGTCTTTGGACAGGCCAGCTTGTTGCAGCAGGAGTTCTGCTTCGTTTCGTTGTTTGGTTCGGTTCGATTTTCGAATGTTCTCCCAGGTTCTTTTCCATTCTACCGTGTCGTTCTTGTTGGCATAGGTTCGTCCCACCACGATGGCACGGGCTAAGCACATCTGGTCTTGAGGGTTGTTAATTCGGACGAGACTCTTTTTGGTGTTGCGAAGGTCGTTCACCAGTAGGACCTTTTTGCGTCCTGTCCCTTGAGGAAGAGAGACGTGAGCCATTTTCAGTGTGGCTTTACCATCGGTGATGTCAAACTGGTCATTAGATTGTTGTACGTGTTGAATCTTGTCCATGACTTTGGAAGGGGTTAGTTCTGCGGGTCTGCTAAACTCGATCCAAACAGGGGATTTCAAACCGTCGTGATCTATGGATAGTGTCAAGCGATCGTCTTCTTTGGGTTGACATTGTCGCTTGAGTGCGGTGAGCAAAGAATCCCACATCTCGGTGATAAACACTTCTGCTTTCTCCAAGGGTACGTCGGCCTTGAAATCTTTAAACTTCACCGTGTAGGTGTAAGCCGTGGTTCTAAATTTTCTAGAGGAGCGCTTTTCCGTCTCTCGAATGGAATAGTACTTTTCAGGGTTGACTAAGGGTGGTGAACTTGGTTTAGAGGGTTCGGATTCTGGTTCACTCATGTCCTCTTCAAAATCACTGGCATGAATTTGTGCCAAGATTTCGGCCCTGGTACGAGGCGATAGATCACGTTTCTGCCTCTTACTTTCTTCTTCTTCTTTCTTCTCGAATGAATGGGATCGTTTCATCTTGAGTGCAAAACGTCAAATGACTCAAGTTCAAACACCATAGACTAATTTATAGTCATGGCAAACCAGCGTATATAAAAAGTTTGTGTCTTGTCCTTTCACTATTCATTTCACTCTCAAACCGAGGAGAACGATGGAAGAGACTACCCAGATGGAACGTTTCGTCAGAGCTTTGCGAGGGGTCATTAGAAAATTCTCTTCAGACCAGCCGACGGACTACTCTCCTTCCTTTCGAGATAAGAGTCAGGATACTTGCTATATCTGTCAGAAGAAAGGGCATTGGTCTTCAGAGTGTCCAGACCGTCAAAAAAGAAAAAAAAACAGGGGCTAAAAAAGACAAAAGTCAAGATACCTGTTATTATTGTAAAGAAAAAGGACATTGGTCTCCAGATTGCCCAAAAAAGAAACAAGAGGAGTCAGAAGAAAAGAAGGATTCTTCAGAAGAAGAGAGGGATTCTTCGGAAGAAGAGAGGGATTCTTCGAAAGAAGAGAGGGATTCTTCAGAGGAAGAAGAGGAAGAAAGAAGACAATTCTATTTAAAAGAAGCAAAGAAACAGGAGAAGAAAAGAAGAAGGGAAGAAAATGAGGAAAAAACGGTGAAGAAATTCAAAAAACAGAGAGACTAAACAAGGAGAAAGAAGAAGTCAATGAACTTTTAATTAAAGTGTTCTGTGGTGAATTGTGAATTGGATTGTAAAAAATGGATAAAAGAATACATGAATGATATAAGGTAAGTGTCTTTGAGTTTTGATTTTAAAATAAGAAGCTACACTCACGCACTCATACACAGACACGTACTATAAGGGTAAAATGGGTGGGGTTTATTTTTGAGTTATTGGCAAATTGAAATTGTATTTCTTTTCGAGAAATGTGGGTGGCCCTGAAAAGGGCCTTTTTATTTTGGTGTAGGGGTGAGTTTAACCAATCAACTTTAACTGCCTTAAACCTTTGCCACGGCCAAGGCCTACTTCTGATGATTGGGTTGAAATCACTAAGGGTGGTACGACAGGCTTAGTCACAGGGTTGGCGTGTTTAGCTCGGGAAGGTCGTATTCTCTTCGGTCGTGATAAAGAAGTCTGATACATTTGTTTCAGACTTCTTAACTCCGCTAAAATGTCCAACAGTACCGTAGCCGTTTGATTTTCACCCTCTTGTTTCTTTGCTGCTACTTCTTCTTGCTGTTGTTGCTGTTGTTTTTTTCTTACCTCTTCTTGTTGCTGTTGCTGTTGCTGTAGGAGAAAAGCTTGTTCCGCTTCCTTTTGTCGTTGCATAAATTTCTCCAATTCTTCTTTCTGTCTCTGTCTAAAATTCTCCACTTGCGGTAATGAAGAAGGTAACGAAGGTTCCGGAACAAATTCTTGCGAGGTAAGAAAATCCACAAAATCCCAATGTACCTCTTCTGAAAGTAAGTCCGGGTTCCCTTGGGCAGTCTCCCCTGCTGGTGCACCCCAATGGATCGTTTTCTGAGTTTCCGTCATGTTGAATCACTGTCTCATAGATTGACTGCACACAAGCGCTAGCGAATCTATATAGACCAACTGACGTCACAGACTACTCTCTTCGGATTGGATGCGGGCTGACTGATCTTTGTAACGCGTGTTTGGATTGGTGAATGAACTCAATCCGTTTCAATCCTGCCTCTACCTATAAATAAGCGCAGTTCAGTGCATTGATTCACTTGTTCTCGTTGCTTCAAGATGTGGACCGATGTGCAATCTTCTACGCTTGTGTCTTCCATGATGTTCCGGACGGACATACCCATGTATGTCCGATCCAAGTGGACCGTTGTCCACAGGACAAACACCAGCCTGTGGATACGTAGGATCTACGTAGAAAGACAAGGATGCCTGAAAAGAGTGCTGATTTACGGACCAACAGTGAGACGTAGCCTAAGGACAAGAAGAAGACCAATGCGGTGCCATTTATGTTAATGAATACATTAACATAAACCCAAAGGCCCTTTTCAGGGCCAGCCATATTTCTCGAAAAGAGATAGCCTTTCCATTGCCTACCCCTTTTTTAAAATTTAAATTTAAATTTAAATTTAAATTTAAAAAAATTTAAAAAAAAAAAAAAAAAAAATCCCAAAAGCCCAAACTCTATTCCCCATGTTAATTTCCCTTGTCCCTAGACAGACCCAAACTCTATGTTAAATTCCCATTGTCCCTAAAGTGACCCACGATTTCTCTCCATGTTAAATTTCCATTGTCCCTAATCTGACCCAGGGGTCTTTTTAATGCTAAGTCCCATTGTCCCTAATGTGCCCCACTTAACTACTCCCAGTTCACCATCAGGCAATGCGGCTGGATGTTAGCAGAGCAATAGTCATCGCCAGTTTAAGTTTCTTGTCTGAAGCCAATGAAGCCACCTCTGTAACATCGCACACAAACATTAATTTTACAATGTACCCTAAAATTGAGATCAAGCCCTTTACACCCTGTTTTTTTCACTTCTTCGTCTATTCTCCAATCCAGGTATAAAAGTGTATAGAAAAATAAAAGAAATGGCATTCCTACCTTTAACATTTTAATATTTTCCTGCCATGACTTTTTACCCTGCATCAAAACAAAGAACTACACAAGAATTTACACTGACGGTTCAAAGGATGAGGAAAATGCTCCAGCATATTTGACTAGAGGAAATCATACTGCAAAAGTTCGTTTGCTGGATAATGCATCGATATTTTCAGCAGAAATCAAACCAATAGATCTTGCCCTGAAATATATCGAAATCAAAAATATTTTGAATTCAATCTTCTCCTATTCACTATCAGTATTTCAGTCACTACACATTAGGAAGTTGGGAAACCTATTATTGACGAACATTCTAATTAAACATAGGGAGTTGTGTACCTCTTACAATATATTATACTATTGGTTACCCAGCCATGTCGGTATTAAAGGTAATGAAAGATCAGACCGCGGTGCCAAAATAGACATATCTCTGCAACCATCTGATCTTAAAATAACATTCAGTGATTTTAAACCTGGCATAAAACGGGCTTTATTTATTAAGTGGCAGGCATCATGGAATGATGCCGTCAATAACATGTTTTATTTAGTAAGTGGCAGGCATCATGGAATGATGCCTTCAATAACATTCTCCGTGTGATTAAACCCTCCTTAGGCGAATGGCTATCTTTCAACAAAACCGTCCGTGGGGACGAGGTAGTCATAATTATCTATATAACCCACTCCTGCATGTTAAAAGGTGAAGACCCACCGACCGCGTTTCTTGCAACGAACACTTTGCCAGAATAAAAAGGAGCTTTTTCATACAGTAAACGTGTCTTGCATTTTAAATATCCTGAAGGAAGTTTACATGTATTGTAAAATATAGCTTGTTAATTAGGCTTCTACAGATACCATTTACAGAACATGTTGATTGGGAACCTCCACATCCTCGCAATCTTTTTTTATATTTATAAATCGCTTATTGATCGTGAATCACTGTTTGTACATTTATCATTGATAATATAACCTTTTTGTTACGTTATTTAATCTTACAGTGCTGGTGCGCCGTAAAATATTAACCAACCAACCAGCCAACCAATCAATCAATCAATCAATCAATCAGTCAATCAATCAATGAGTAACTTTTAACAGTATTATTTAAAATGATGAAATATATAATTGTATGAGATTTAATGGTTGTAATCTCTTTGTCATATTTTAAAATTTAATAAACAAAATTGAGTAAATATAGAATTGAATATGCACGTATTAATTCTTGAATATGATAATGAAGTTGGAGGAAACAAAGATTTCCTGGACAGAGTCATCTGAATGTTCGGCAAAATAGTGGCGACACGAGGGTTAAAGGGTGCCCGTGTACAATGTTCTTTACTGGTACACCCCTATGCTACACAGAATAGTTTTTGTCAGATTCTACCACCCACACCACCAAAGAAAAAAAAAAAGTTTTGTGAAAAACAGACCCCGTTACAGGTGAAGGTGATAAACTGTAAATTTAAGCAGGAAAGAAAAATTCCCGGCAGCGCTCCCTTCATCTAGCTGCTTATTGTCATGCTGAGTTTGTAGCAAAACATAAACGAAAATACTGGCTCAGCCATTCTTACCTATGCAAAACATTGAACAGTCCTATAATAACAATTGGAAAACGCCGAAAACTGGCTTAAGATTCATTGATAAACCCAAAACTCCATTTGTTGTTACCAAGAGATATTTATAAAAACTTCGTCCACTTGAAACCTTTCTTTATCTATGGAATTATATCCACAAACAGTTTGTACATGAAGTTACACAAAATCATATAATATGGTTTTATCACAGATAAAATAACTACATGCTTTAATTTGTTCCCCATATTTATATTTAACCAAGGCCGGATTAAGGTGTTTGGAGACCTTGGAGCAATTTATTCTGGCGTTGTGACTAATGTTATCCTCTCTATTTCTAAATCTAAATATATTTTACGGCAATCTATATGATCCAAAGCGTTGATCACGTTTTCATTTATGTGCAAATCCAAACGTACCGCCACCCCACCCCCCTTTCAATTATAACATTTATAATAAAAACTAGGTGTAATATTTTACAATGGTGACATGTACATGAAAATATGAACATTCTGGCATGACTGTATCCAAAATTAGAAGATAAATTAATGTAACATTGAGATATGTGATGTTTTGAAATGCTTTATGAACCCATCATAACACCGTCAGAGAGGAGTGAACTTTACAATGGCATTGTCACGTTAGCTAGGAAATTATCATATACATGGGGGGGGGGGGTGCGTGGTTATTTCCTATTTGCTGAAGTATCAACTGCAAGTCAACATTTAATTTGTAAATAGACAAATCTTATAAAGTCGTATTTCGAGTCTGCCTTTAGGACACACACACACACACACACACACACGCGCAGGCGTACGCGCGCAAGTATAATCCAAAGATAGCACTTTCCGTTTTTACGTTCTATTTGGCATCTTGTAGAATCCAGGGATAGCACTTCTGTTTGGTGTCTATTTGTAATTCTCCGTAATTAATTCAATATACATTGATTTCTATCTATGAATTTTGAATGATCGTGTATTTAGATGAGAATGAATTAATAGTTCGGCATGCTAGTGTGTCTGCTACGTACGGATACCTATACCACCGACTTTGTAGCATCATTGTTTGGATATGTGTGTCTGGCTGAGATGGTATAGGGATTGGTGCTTATAGGCAAGGCGGTGGATGCCGTTTAATGGCGGACCCAGATTAGAATCTCCGTAGAGGAAAAATTAAAAATATTCTAACATGTACGATACTATTATTTACTATATATTGAAATTAATATCTGTATCTTTTTGCTTGTCACCTAAGAGGTTATGTGTTTATAGTTTTATATTCAAATCCTTTGTAGAAAGTTTAAAAAATTAAATAAACTTAAATAAACTGTACCTTCTATTATTATATGAAAACTTAATTTAGAAACTGATTACTGGTAAATTCCTTCAACTGAAAAGGCGAAGAAGAATGCATATTTCAAAGACAGTTAAGCCCACGCAGTTCACCCTTTTGTCATTTGGGTTGAACAATAGGCCTGCTACTTCTACATGGGTTGTTGAAGTAGGTTATTTACTGAAGTAGTCAAGATTCACATTTCAGAGTAGTTCATTAGTAAGTGACCTCATCTCTCTTTGATGACAATTTGTGGATGCATGCATGCGTGTGTGTGTGTGTGTGTGTGTGTGTGTGTGTGTGTGTGTGTGTATGTTTAGGCTCGAATAAACAGCAAAAAAAGAAAGTGAAAACAACAAGCTTTAAAAATTTAACAAATAATACCAATATTCAAAGGAGGAGGAAATAACAAATTAGATATGAATAATTACCGCGATATAACTATAATTCCAGTGCTTCAGAAAGTTCTAGAACAAATTATATATAGTAGACTACTTATAGTTTCTAAGCAGATTTCTTTTCCAAATCCATTGCAACAGGGTTTTAGAAATAATTGCGGTAGTATCACTGCAGCGTTCTGTATTAAAGAATCTATATGCTACTATTTGCACAAAAATACTCCTGTCTATGCTACATTTCTTGATAATGCTAAAGCCTTCAACACAGTTTGGCACAACGGGTTATTCTACAAGTTGTACAGACTTGGCATCAAAGGGAAGACCTGGCGCATTACGAAAGACTCGTTTGAGAGAGTAGCAAGCTCTGTTTTATTTGCGGGCAAGCTGTCCAAACGCTTCGATATTAGGCAGGGTGTAGGACAGGGCCGTATCTTGTCTGCCTGGTTCTTTCTTGTAATGATAGATGATTTGATCACGGAATTAGATCACACTTTGCGAGGTCTAAATCTTGTCGATCTCCACCTGCCTTGTGTCTTATTAGCAGATGACACAACTGTAATGTCTAACTCGCATCATTCAATGCAACAGCTGCTTGATACAATTTCCGACTATGCGAAAAGGTGGAGATTAAGATATAATGCAGATAAAAGTCGCACCATCTTGTTTACTAACAAAAGAACGACTGGTATACCTTCTTTTATGCTCGACAAATCTCCAATTCCGCCAGTCAAAAGTAAGAAGTATGCCGGCATACCTCTAAAATACAACTTAATACCAAACGACGCGATAAAAGAAGCATGCGATAAAGACAAACACTTGTTAAACTCTTTATATTTTATTGGTATCAGAGATGGAGGAATGAACCCTCTAACAAGTCTGAAGATTTGGAAAAGAATTATTCTACCCTCGGTCCTATATGGATGTGAACTATGGTCAGGTATCACAAACTCAAATATAGAAGAACTTGAGTTATGCCAGAGATATGCAGCGCGACGTATGCAAGCTTTCGATAAATATTCGCCTACGGAGGCAACGAGTAGTACCTTAGGACTCTGGTCAATGGAAGCATACATAGATAGGATGAAACTGCTCTTTTTCAACCGACTGTGTAAGGGCGATGGGACTTTTATCTGGAAAAAGATTTTCATTATGCGCTTATGCCAGTATCTGAACAACACGCTAAAACAGACGGGATTTATACCAGATATTAACAGAATAACTAAGAAATATGGCATGGGAAGTGTTCTTTTAGACTATGCAGCAAGAGTACAAACAGAAGAAAAACTCTTCTGGAATCGACATATTATTGATATTATTCAAAACCATGAAGAAACTACCTGGATAGCAAATATGGAACTAAGGGGTCATTTAATTCACTTCAGAAACATTCATTTGGACTTAAAACCAAGTGGTATATGGTTTCTTGGGCGTAAATTTCCATCCATGTAATGGCCTCTCTCTGAAGTAATGAAACTATATATCATGCCTGTTGGTAAAGTTATGGTATGCAAACTCTGTGGAAAAGAGACTGACGACAGAGCGAAACATCTTATTTTAGGTTGCGAAATGCTGCTTGACGAACGAAACGTTTTCTTTGAGAGAGTGATTGACTTTTTAGAAGTGAGAGACGGGGTTAACTTATTCAATCAAGAAGAAGATATATTGTTGGAGACACTTCTTGGAAGCAGGGTTGACTGCATGTCCTCTATTGACGATGATGTATCAGATAGACTCATGTTGGTGACCGCAAACAGCATAGCTTCATTCTACAATAAAATGTGTGCCCTACTATCAACTAACATGTTCTAACATGATATAAAAAGTAAGTAGTAAATTAACATTAAAAATAAACAATTAAAGGCCAAAGTCTTCTTGTCAAATCCGCAAATTTTGTTGTATGACAGCTCTGTGTGTGTGTGTGTGTTTATGTATTTGTTTATGTATATTTCCTAGAGATTTCTATATGGTTTTCTGTATTTATATATCTCATTTTGTAAATGCATTAGTTGACGATGTATATATATATCATGCTTGCGTTCTCGTCTATAATGTGTCTCATAATCTTAGGATATGTATAATATGTATCTTCGTAACCTGATATAATCTTTGCTGAAGAGGTAATTACGTCATTTAGACAGTCATAGATAAATGCATGCACGCACGCATATGCGCAAACAAGTATATATATGCATAAATACATGCGTCATATGAAGAAAAAAACTACATATAGAATTACACTGTTATAAGTTTTTCATTTCATTTTCGTTGCTATCTCGAACTTAATGTTAAGCACATAACACTATAGACGTATTAACTTTTCGAAATATTATCATCATCAAGCAACTGTTAAAAGATCAGTGCCATGCTCAGCCAAATGATTGCAGATTTGCATAATTGCAGGTATTGAGATATTTCGTTTTGTCAATACGGTAACTGACACAGTATTACTATTGTATTTTTGTAAATTTTCTGTTCTATTTTATAATATTGTATTATCCTGAATTTGTTTAATCTGATGTAATCTCTTTTGAAGAGGAAATAAAGTCAGTCATATATATATATATATATATATATATATATATATATATATATATATATATATATATATATATATATATATATATATATAGGTGGCGCTATACAGTTTCGCATTTTGCATAGGTTAGGATTTTAAAGAAAAAGAATGTCCCCAGCTTTCCTCACTGGTTATACTGGCTATTTAAAAAAGACCTTGTATATCTTAGGTATAATGCAAAGAACCTTTAATTCCCTTTATTTTGGTGTATGATTGATGTGTGTACTATGGGTTATAGAGTATACAGCTTGGCCTTACTTCAAATGTGCATCTTTCAAAAAAGTGCTAGCTCTACTTGGTCATTTTCACTTCCTGAACTTCAGAGGTAAATTGTATAAAAAAGAGCCGATAACTTTTTTTACATTTTATATATTTGGTAATTCATTCATTGCACTTTCAGAAGCTGGTATTGTCTAGTCTGGCAAAATTCATTTTCCCTATTTTAATAGCTGCTATGTATAGTGTACTTTAGACTAATTCAGACTGATTTTTTAACACAAGGGAGCAGTCATTTCAGTTAGCAGTGTGCTTAAATCATGTAAAATTTCCAAAAGTACAATATCCAAAAGAAATATCATCCACATTACATTAATGTAGCATAGAGGTATGCAAACATTCTCTCCACTGTGCATGTTTTAAATGTGAACTACTTCACCTTACATACGTCACTCTCTCAAAAGTACATATTATCTGGTGAGCGCCACCATATAAGGAATTAAAGCACCCCTCCCACAAAAACAAGAACAAAACTAAAACAAACAAACAAACGTTTTGCCAGCTCTGGCACAGGATCCAGTTTAGCCTTGGGGGCGGGGTGTGTGGGCCGGGTCACTTTAGATAATGGGGCCCTTTTATATCTGCAAATACACCCTGAAAACTGTATATAAACCGTCCTTTATCTGTGTATAATTATTAAAGCTATATCAGGCTAAGTATTAGCAGGGCCAACAGCAACAAAAACGGGAGGGGGGGGGGCAACTGGGCATATAAGTGGGCTCGGACTGAACAACACTTTTTAATTTTATGAAAGAAAAACTTTATTTGAACAAGAACTAGGAGAGACCCGGGTTTTTCTTACCCCAAGGCCCGTGATCGCTCTCTACGGCCCTGAGTATTAGACAATTTAGACCTATAAATGGTTTATTTTTTAAAAAAATGTCATTTTAAACACGGGGAGGAAAATTGAGTAGAATCCACATGCAAAGGTCAGAGGGACGACCACTCCAAGGAACATAGTTCTTAAACATATACACAGATAAACACATACGTGGAAATTAATAACTATTAAGGCGGATGTAGATGGGTGTACAAAGAACAGTGGACCTAAAAATCGAATAATATAAACTGTACTAGTTATCTATTTACAAAAAATAACTATCTACCTACATTATTGCCCAGCAATCTTCAAACTTATTTGATAGTCAATATTTACTGGAGGGGTGTCAGGGTGGTACTGCAGATAGTATTCTGTGACATACTTAACCCATTCAACCAGCGCCGTCACGCAGAATATCAGAACCGTCTTTATCCCAGTTATGAACGAACATGTTCGTAACCTGCTCTTATGTGCCCCAAAAAAATCATACCCTACTCTCAAACAGCGCCACCCCTGTGACAAACTGGACGCTCCGTGTTCTCCTTGTCCATATCCATTTATGTACATCTGATAATTTTAAACTAAATTCACAATGCAATATGCCGGTCTAGAGGATTAAAGCTATAGAATTAGTGACCTGAACCTGATTACTGAGTGCTTCTAATCCACGTTGTAAACAATATTGAAACACTACACAATAACCTAAATATAAAACAGGATCCTGTAAATTAGGATATATACAAAGTAGATCTTTCCGGAGATATATTTAACGAGGTCAAGTCGATACAGTTAAAGGTCCAAGTTTGTGGTTCTAAAACCAGGGTTGCGACCCAACAAACTGGGTCGCATGCTCTGTTGAGCCGGTCGCCAGTTCAACCTTAATAATTTGAAATTTCTTACCTAGGTGTTTTTTGTTTTGTGTGCATTTGATGGGTGGTGAGGATGACACCACTAAACTAGTCTGGGTCACCGCCCAAGCAAGTTTCTGAACCAATGTTCCTAGCTATTCGCTTGAAATTATTATAGTTACCGATAAGCAGATAAATTTGGGTCTACGCATTTTACAGACTGGATCTTGTAAAGTTTACAGTCTACCTACACGACCCTGATTAGGGACGTATGTCGGAGTTGAATTTATTGTTGACTTTATTTCTGGCAATAAAACTAAAGTCAGAACGGGTAATGTTCGACATACGGATTAACACAGGGGCTCGTATTGTTGCTTACAATTTAACTGTCGGTCAAACATTAGTATATTATTTTATACTAATGAATGACTGACACTTAACCTGTAAGTAACAATAGTAGCCTTGTGCAAACTACAACAGACTTGACGCCAGTATCCAGTAAATGAAAACATATTAGTTTACTCAAGTCTTATCCGTCATCTTGCCTTAAAAGAGTTTAATTTCGTCATTGCATAATTTCTCAAAACGAATACGGGAAAATCTTTGGAAGACATTTTAACATGTTATTGGTTATAAATATTTAGGTTTAAAACAAACATAGCAGGCTAGAAGGATTTTCTTCGCTATCATAGACAAAGATCTAAAAGGATAAAAACCGAGTCAATCACTTATTCGAGTGTGTCAGATAGCGGTGTTTGATTGGTTGAACGCTAGTACTGACGTCACTGTGAAATTATCAATACAGGAAAATAATAAAAATGAACAAAAAGACTCAATGATTATATTGGGTCACATGACGAATATTTCATATTCACTTCGTGCAAATGATATGTCTTCTTCCAGACTCCCCCCTCCAAACCCCCATAAAAACCGTAATAATTATAATCTCCACCCCATACGTCAGAAACTACTTGGTTTTCGGTTTTTAGACACATCAACACACGCAAGCTATTTGATGCAGAGGTAGTTGGGGTGAGATGCTTTATCCAAGTACAAAACAAGCTAACCGGAAATGACTGATCATATCAAAGGATTCGAACCTTCCCTCTTACGGTCGCGAATCAGGCATTCTAACCACTGAGCCACCGTAGATGATTCTGCCAAATCGAAATTTCGATAAGATTTCCTTGTCTGGATAAGAAGAAAAAAATGTATTACTGAAAATCTTGAGTAAAGTTCGTGGAAGCTGACCCATGTAAGGATAATACATTTTCGTTTTAACTGATACAAACATACCGTGAGTGTTAGTATTATCATTTTCAATAATATCAGATGTCCCAACAGACTTTGCTTATTCACTAATATCACGGTGTCCCAACTTATTTTACTATTCATTAATATCAAGGTGTCCCAACATAATTTGCTATTCATTAATATCAAGATGTCCAAACAGACTTTACTATTCATTAATATCAAGGTGTCCCAACAGACTTTACTATTCATTAATATCAAGGTGTCCCAACAGCCTTTATTATTCATTAATATCAAGGTATCCCAACAGCCTTTACTATTCTTTACTGTACTTGTTATATCAAGAGTCCAAACAACGCTGGCTATTTACCAGTATTATGGTGTCCCAACAGTCATTGCTTTTCACTAATATCAAGGTGTCTCAACAACATTGACTATTCACTAATATCAAGGTGTCTCAACAGCCTTTACTATTTACTATGTACCAACAGCCTTTACTATTTACTATGTACCAACAACCTTTACTATTTACTATGTACCAACAGCCTTTACTATTTACTATGTACCAACAGCATTTACTATTTACTATGTACCAACAGCCTTTACTATTTACTATATACCAACAACATTTACTATTTACTATGTACCAACAACCTTTACTATTTACTATGTACCAACAGCCTTTACTATTTACTATTTACTATGTACCAACAACCTTTACTATTTACTATGTACCAACAGCCTTTACTTTTTACTATGTACCACCAGCATTTACTATTTACTATTTACTATGTACCAACAACCTTTACTATTTACTATGTACTAACAGCCTTTACTATTTACTATGTACCAACAGCCTTTACTATTTACTCTGTACCAACAGCCTTTACTATTTACTATGTACCAACAGCTTTTACTATTTACTATGTACTAACAGCCGTTACTATAGATAGATCCCATATGATGTATCAGCAGCCACATCTGTGGTAAGCTAGCAGACTTACTGTAGATTTTATATAGTGTTTGGATGCTGAAATAAATTTAGTGAATCAAGAGAAACTAGTACAAAACATAAACAAATAAACTGAACGTAAATCAGACTTTCAGCTAGTGTCTATATTTGTATTTTTTAACTTAATTGGACCCCTGCGGTGGTATAAGTGGTTAACGCGTAAACTTCGGAAACGGGAGGTCGCCGATTCGAACCCCGGTCGAGTCATACCATAGACTTATAAAAATGTTACAAACAAATGCCTCGCTAGACGCTCAACATTCAGATGTTAGTGTAAGGACTGGTCGACCTGGTGTAAAGATAGTGTGACTCGGTGTGACATCATGCTGCATGTCTGCGGCATGATGCCCCAGTGCTAGATATCACTATAATCTGTCTCAATACAGACATCGTAACGATATGATTTGTGTTAAAGCTACGATACAAATCATAATCACACACAGACACACAGACAGACACACACAGACACACACATACACACACACACACACTTTTGTCTCAGTGTGCCTTGTTCAAAACCACCAGCTTTGCTGGTCACATATGGGAGAAACTGTCTCGTTGTCCAAATTTGAGGTCACTAAGGCAGAAGATCGTCCGCTAGTGACCTTAGCAGGAAGCATTTAATCACTAATATCAAGCTGTACCAATAGCTCTCATTTCCTACAAATATTACGATATGTTAATATGTTTTACTATTTAGTAACATCAATATGTCTCAACAGCCTTTACTCTTTACCAATATCATGTCTCAACAGCCTTTACTCTTTACTAATATCAAGATGTTCAATAGCTTTTACTATTTACTAATATCAAGATGTTCAATAGCTTTTACTATTTAATAATATCAAGATGTCCTATTAGTCTTCACGATTTACTAAAATCAAGATGTTCCAGCAGCTTTTACTATTTACTACTATCAAGATGTCCCAACAGCCTTTACTCTATACTAATATCAAGACGTCCCAATAACCATCCCTATTTACTAATATCAAGATTCCCCAATAACCATCCCTATTTACTAATCTTAATATGTTCCTATAGCTTTTACTATTTACTAATATCAAGATGTCCCAATAGCCTTCACTATTTACTACTATTAAGATGTCCCAACATCCATTACTCTTTA